>CM057003.1:52214596-52814596 GCA_029891345.1 Dryococelus australis
AAGAAAGATAGGCGAGCCGTTCCTTCAATGGGGGTAACTTGGCGAATATAGCAGCTGGTGCTGTGTTCACTGCGCCAGACTGCGACTCCAATGTAAACATAGCCATCCTGGTTGATGATGAAGGTGTTTACTGGGGCGACAAATATGAAAAAAAGACGACAGTAGAGGTTTTACCGTAATGATAAACTACATTAGTGTAATATTAAAATTAGTCTCTTAGAGTTTTCCAGGCACTTTCAATGATTTTGTGCTTCGTATTATGGCGTATGACAAATTTTTAATCACAAGTAAGCTACTGTGAACTTGCCGTTATATATATATATATATATATAATACACTGCCCATTTTTTCAAAAATATTCGAAAGAATAATGTATAGAAGGTTAACTTATTTTTTAGAAAAATTAAAAATAATATGTAAGGAACAAAGTGGATTCCACAAAAATTAATCAACTATAACTACTATTTTCCAGCTAACAAAAAAATTATTGAATTACTTGATAAAGGACAGTATGCTTATGGTATATTCTGCGACTTATCTAAGGCATTTGATTTAGTGAACCATGAAATTTTGTTATATAAATTGTACAGCCTAGGAATTAAAGGTAACGCATATAACCGTTTAAATCTTACTTACAAAATAGAACACAAACTGTATAAATAGTTGATAATGAAAAAGTAATTATTTCAAGTTGGCATAAAATTCATACTGGGGTTCCACAGGGGAGCATATTAGTTCCTCTGCCTTTTCTCATCTATATTAATGATTACCAAGTAACATAGAAGATAGTAATGTATTACTATTTGCTGATGATACCAGTGTTATAACCACAGGTTTCAACCTTGATAATATCAGGCATATTACTGAGAAAACAATAACTTCCTTAGATAAATGGTTCCAAATAAATAGATTATTAATGAATGTTGAAAAGACACAGTAGATCCAATTTTGTAAACAAGGTAGGGATGAAGTACAGATTTTAAATATTTATAAAAACTTTAAAAAATTAACGAAGCAGTTGTGGTGAAATTTTTAGGTCTGTAAATAGTTAAGAAATGTACTTAGCATGAACATATCAAGACATTAGAACATAAAGTTTCTTCAAATTGTTATATGTTAAGAGTCCTTAGTACAATGTTGGGTTTACAAAAACATACTGATAATATATCAAGCATTTTTCCACTCCGCAATGACATATGCAACTGAATTTTGAAGAAATTCTAGCCCCAGTAAAAAAAAAATTTTTGGTCCAAAAAAAAGCTATACGTATCCTATCTGGAGTAAACAAAAGAACCTCTTGTAAATCTTTTTTAAGCCTATGCAATAAAAACTCTGTCCTTTGAATACGTCATTCATGTAATTAAATTTGTAAAACAGAACATAGATTATTTTTATGAAAACGTTGATAAATACACTACTCGAAATGAAAGCTGCAAGTTATGCAGCATACGACTTCTCTATGCGAAAAAGGTCTTTATAATTCTGGTATTGGATTATTTAACATGCTACCAAAATAAGTCACATCTGAAAAAGACATAAACAATTTCGTTAAAAAATTCATAGTATTTTTAAGCATAAGAGTTTTTTTAACATAGAGGAAATTGAAAACAATTTACAAAGTTTTTAGTTGAAAAAGAAATGACTTCTATTTATCTTTTACAGTAAAGTTTTTTAAATACATACTTCTTTATATCTGTATATGTGGTTACTAGTTATGTTATATATAGATTACTGGTTTATTTTTTAAACTGAGTTATACATATAGTAGTAGTGAAATCATGTGCTATTAATTATTACGTTTATTAATAATTTGATATATTTTAAAACCAGTTACTATCAACTGTAAATTGTTGTGACAAACCCTAGATTCAGTGAACACATGTCCAATATCTGAATATATTGGGTGCTTCTATTAATTAATAAATAAATTATATATATATGTATGTGTGTGTAGGCACATACACACGCAATATTTTTGTAGAATTCCTAAACTTGTAATGGAATTTTTTAAACTTTACACACACATACCAGTCTGTAAGTACAGATCAGTTCAGCATAGTTACCAGATGAATTTCGCAATGTAAATTAATATACCTACAATTTTATTAAATAAATTTTATTGAAGTAAGACACCACAGATGCACTGATAAGTATATTCTATTCCCGGTTTCTTCTCGCTTTCCAAATAAAATCTTTGAAAAATCACCTCATGTATGACGTCTTTGGTTGTTTCCTAAATATTCCACGTATCACAATTGTTTTAACTTGTGTTAACATAAAAATGCCTTATTTTTTGTTAAAATGAACTTTTACTCACATTCTGTCTATAAATTATAATATTCCATTTATAATTAAAATGAATAAAACAGGGGTAAAATAGGTGTGTTGGTAATGCCTAATCAGAAATAGTTCTTATGCAATATGTTACTACAGTGAGTGCGCAGCAATGCAGTGCGTTGTCCCTTTGAGAGTAATTTTTCAGATTTATTTAAGCATTGTTTGCATGAGGCGGAGGAATACCTAGAACATATAAGAAATTACTAGCGACTGGACAGCATATGGCGTTTTTTTGTATTGGATGTTATATGAGTAAATAGTTTGTAGTATAATTCTCGTACATTGGTAACAAGAAATGAAGCGATGAAGGTGCCTTCGTGTTTCTTCAATTCGAAACGATAGATTGCAGTTGCAGAGTTAAACATTCCATTAATAGTACCGCTAAGCCATGAACGTGTTTCTTTTTATTAAAAACTGATTCTACAAACAGCAACCACGATAATAATGAAAATTAATATAATGTAGACATAATCAAATACTTGATTCTTATTGGCTATACGGAATCAAGGACGAGTAAGGGCAACGTTTTTTCGGGTGCACGTGCCCGCACATGTTCCATTGTAGATACAACTCGTGCATTATACTTGCACGTCAGTGATACGTATTAGAATGCACGTCATTGAAGAACACGGGAAAGTTCCGGACTTTCAAACCAACCGGGGGCGGTAAAATCCTCACGGCTATATGGTCTTGTCTGCCATCTGTGAGGGCTCCGTACAACTAGTGGGAAGATCGATAGATCGGGCGCGCTGTTCGCCAGTGAACAGTACAAAATTCCGAGAGATTATTTGTGACGAACACTTGCGATAAGCGCGTCCTCTTTAGGTGTTGTTCATAACAAATCATATAACTTCACATTAATCGTATAGTCACATAACTCTTTACAGGTTTGCATATTTTGCAGAGAGTAGTTTTAATTTTAGTTAAATATGTAATTTAATTAAAATATCATTATATATAACATACTTTTGTATATCTTTAACGGTTGCTCATTACACTGAGAAAACCAGTTTCTTGCCAACAACTTATGTAGGCCACAGTAGTGCTACTAAAAAAAATATAGCTCTTTCTTTTAACCGGACAACACACACGGCCTGCTAAGATTACTGCGAAGAGTACACTTAATAACAGAGTTTAAGTTTATTCCGTGCACATCATAATTCTTAAGTGTACGCATAACTTGCCCTGAGCAGTGTTAAGTTGAGGGGCTAAAATCCACGGTGTAGGGACTTTTGATACGGACATTTTCACCGCGTAAAAACTTTCGACAGTAACCAATGTAAACATTTATCACTCGTTTATTAACTTTTCCATTGCCTGCAATCGTGACATTTCTTACGTGTTGGCGGCGATCGTTTAAAATAAAATATTTAAAACGACCAATTTCTTGGAAAATTGCCAATGTGTTGATGTGTAATTTTGTGTGTACTGCCGACGAATATTAAGGGAAACATTCAAAATGTATCATTTGTCCTGAAAATTCTGGTATCTTTATTTTTTCACATAATCAGAAGAACAATCGCAAGTAGTACTGATAATAATCACAGAGAACTTAAAATGTTCTAGATTTCCTATCTATTTACACGAAAGTCGAATTCTTTTGGCAAAAGTTGCGGCAGCAAAGTGATTAGTGTGTTTGATGAGTTCGAATGCTGTAAGAAAAATGAGAAAATTAAATTGAGCATAGGTTATAGAACACAGGTTGCAATTCATAGTATGGTGTAGAAATAACCTTCTATATCTATTAGGGGCCTCGGAGGTGAAATGGGTGAAACATAATGTTCGCGTGATAAGGCCGTGACAGTAAAGGGTCCGAACCCTAATACCAGCATGAATAAATTTTTTAGTACCACGTTGGTAGGTAGGTGAATCGGAGCCCGCCACAGAGAATCAACTCCCATTGCCCAAGGAAAGTACCTACAACCTAAACACTACATATCTGATTGTCTGTTCAAGGCACTGAGTATTAATTTTTTTTTGTAAGTTTTATTACTCCCTGCAGTTCTCATTCATCATAAAATATGTTATCTTAATCAAGAGGGTAACGACGATCTGGTGACTGGATTACTCGAGTTCAAAATGTCAAAGAATTCGATTCCTAGGAGTTCTCGAGACATCTCGAATGTCAGCCAAAGTATTCGAATACTTTATCCGAGCGATCTATCCGAATAATTTTCAATACTTACTCAAGTCAGAACACACACTGTAAAAATTTTTTTTTGCAAACTTCCTAAACTGTAGTGGAAGATTTTTACTTTTACATAGTATGGAAATAATACCACATATCCGACTACAAATATAGAAACGTTGTGTCGTTACAATACAAAGTTTGCAGCTTCCCTACGCATTTGACTCATTCCTGAGCAAATGTAGCAACGACGTTTCGTGTGGAAAACGTAGTATACTCCATTCACTGTTACCGCCAACTTTTCAGAAGGCCAGCTAAAATTCTACTTCCAGGATATTGTTCCGCCTCATATAAAGAGTGCTTAGAAAATTACACCAGATAGTCAACGGACCGCGTTCGTGCGCACTCAGTGTAATAATATATTGCATAAGAACTATTTATTACTAGGCATTAGCGACACACCTATTTCGTCCCTGTCTTTATTGATATTAGTTATAGATGAAAAATAATTTATGGATAAAATATAAGTAAAAGTTAAATTTAACAAAAAATAAGGTAGGCCTACTTTTATGTTATCACAAGTATGAAATGGTTATGATATATTTCATATTTAGGAAACATCCAAGTAGACGTAAAAGGGAGTTCTAGCGCAACACAATTTTCATCGAAAAATCGTGGTTTTCTGCTCCGAAATCATGGTTTGAAATTTAGGAAATTAAGTATTCTAAAAAAAACAAGCAAATTTACTCCAAAATCAAACATTTTTACCCCAAAATAAAGTAAATTTACCACTTTTTTCAAAGATTTCCGAGCAGGATTTGTGCCATCATAAAAATTAACCTATTTTATCCAAAAATTAAGAAAATTTCTTGCAGTTCAAACAAAATTTTCATGTTTTCTAGAAATAGCAATTTGCAAGCGAGCAATCTAAATAAAGCAAATTTAAGACAAAATCGAGTGAAAATATTAAAAAATATAATTGATATAATTTATAGATTTTATTCAACAAAAGTAAAACACCAATAAGACTTTTTAAAACATAAAAATAAAGAAAAATCTGAAGCATAGCCATTACTGAATCCATACTCCCAACCATCACAACAATCCCAACCATTAACATCTTCTTTAAAGTCAGAAAATTTATTTGATCTTAAATCACTTTTATCGATTTATAAAACAATTTTGAAATGAACAAGGTCCAAGTTTGTATCAATAAAAGTTTCTGTTTTTATAATTTCATATCCAATATCCCAAAGTTCTAGAAGATGTATAATTTGATACATTTATAATATTTAAAGATTTATAGATGTTTTATAAAAAAAAAAGTGTTACTATGAGAAAATGTTAATTAGAATTATTATTTTTTATTTGATCAAAGGTTCGTAAAACTTTTAAATGCGACCACACAACTATGAGTAAAAATTGTATTAAAATAGTGAAACAATTTCTTGTTTTCTTTCAAATAATCATAAGTTAAATTTCGTTGGCTAATTAAAACAACATTACAAACTGTACCTGCCTCGACAGCTTTTCTAACATCTGCACTAATTTTTATATTTGTTTTATCTTTAACTACTGCTGTTTTTCTATATAGGCAGTCAATAACATATAAAGTTCTTGGTCCCAAAAATGAATAATAATTGATATTGCCATGATAGTTTGTAGTTGGCTTATAATAAAGTTCATTATTTCTGTATATAGCATTTTCATTTGTTCTAGAATTTCTAATATCATTAAAAACCAAAAACATTTTAAGAGAAAGATAATTTTCAATATGTAGATTCTAAGTTTCCTTTGGAAAAATTTCATTTCTTCCATTTTTAACAAAAATATTTCTCACATTACAACGATCAAACATTAAAACATGCACATATTGCTAGGCGCGATTTTTTCTATTGGTTTGGAAACCCACAATTACAAAATCAGGCATGTCAAATTGTAAATTATTAAACTGGTCTTTTATATCAAAGTTAAAAACAGTTGTCCCAGCAGGAACTTATTTTTCTAAAAATTGCCAATACTTAAAAATAATATAAAACCAATATGATTTTTAGAATTTTTAAATATTTTTCTTTAATTGCAATTGATGTGTTAGCTTCATATTCAACAATAGGCCACAGAATTTCTAGTTTTTTAATAACAATTTTACCTGGATCAGCATAACTTTTATCAACTGAATTATCTGCTTTTTTAATTTCATAAACAAATAAACAATTGTATCAGACGAATTTCTAAAAAAAAAAATTGATTTTACAACCACCTTTCCAGTAAACTTCATTATTATCACGAATACAGCCGAACAACTATCTTAATTGATACATTATTTCATTAATTTTATCACTATGAACAGATTTTCCCCAAATTTATTATCAACACCAGTAGACTCTAAATAATTTTGTTCACCTAGTGATCTTAGCAAAATATTCATCATTGTTGAAGTTATTCCCGGATTATCAATAGCCTCAATAATCTGTCCAAGTTTTTCAATTTCTACTCTAGAAAACTGAAATGGAAAAATATTAGAACAAACATCAATATTATCTCATTTTTCGTATTTTGCCTCAGTTTCAATTTTATTTCACTTTAGTAGAACGATATTTTTTCCAAAACGTAAGCATCTTTGGAAAAGAAAAGCCATCTCCTATTGGAATATCAAACTCGATTCTATTATTGTAAATATTTAAATTCCCCCTCGCTTGATCAGTTGGTAGAAAAGTTTGTCTCTCAAAACTTTCACTGCTTTTGTAACTCATTTATAACTAAAAAAAAAAAAAAAAATTAGTGATGAATTATTCAGAGGGTTTTTCTCGAGTGTAATTGCTCATCGAGAAGTATTTAAATTATAAAAAGAACCATGAGGTAGAATATGAAAAAAAATAAAAACAAGAAAAAAGATATACAATTAATTCGTGAATTACAAATTATTGGCAAAAAAAGTAGAACAAATAAGTGAAGAAAATAAAAATTTAATAACAGCACTAGTACCTGTTGCTGCAAAAAAAATTAGATTATCCACCAACACCAGAAGAAACATCATATGGAAAATAATTATTTGCAGAAGAGCAAATGGGAATTGTACCATAAAAAAATATACCACCTATAGCAGGTGTTTCTACTATAAATCTCGGTGGATATATTTCTAAAATATTAATGTTATTAATGCTAAATTTGGTTTACGAGGACATTGGCAAGGTTTTAAATTATGCAGAAATTGTTTTATTAACAAATGCAGCATATAAAAATTATGATCTAACTATAAGCATAGCTTTGAGTATAGGTTGGAAGTACAATGAAATAATTAAACCAATTTATCACGAATATATAAAAAATTCTCCTAAATCTGGTGAAGGTATAAAAAATACAATAGTCTGCCAAAAGAACAAATTTTGATGGACGATGTTAGAAAATTAATCGATAGATTGTTAATTATTCATGGTGAAGAAAATGCTGGAAATAACAATTATTACAATGAAAAAGTAAGTATAATGAATATGTTAAACAAAAAATTTTCTGATTTTGTTGTTAATAATCCAAAAGGAATTCCATTACTGATAAAGAGTTGTAAAGGTTATTCCGCACTCATTATGGAATTCTGAACCCCATGGCAAAGGTGTGATAAATTGGGCATTAAACAATATAAATTTGCCTGAAATGCATTTGCCAGGTTATAATTTCTGCGGACCATTTACAAAATTAAATGAAAGATTAGAAAGAGGAGATGCAGGAATAAATAAATTAGATGAAGCTTGTAAATTTCATGATATTGCATGTAGGGATCATTAAAATTTAGAATCCAGGCATGAAGCTGACAATTTTTTTCAAAAAGAAGCAAAATCATATGGTGAATTCGGTGTCAGTGATTCTGTGACACTTTAGTGCTATACAAAGATTATTCATCACAGATATTTTTGAAAGAAAAGATTTATATTTTGGAGATATTAAGGCATCCCTAAAACATAGTTGGAAAACATAAAAGGCCTTTTATGTTTTCCAACTAAATAGCAAAATTTTAAACTTCTTTAATTTCCAAAACAATGTCGTTATCAGAACCATCAAAATCAATTAAAATTCCATTTTTATCTCTAATTTCAAGACAGTATAATTAAAATGATCATTATTTATTCTATAAAAAATTGGATATGTGGGCTTATAGTTCATGTAATCTCTAAAACCAAACATGGTTTTGGGGGGCAAACTAGCAATTATATTAGTCTCCAAAGGTCAGATTCATCATATTTTTTAAACATTCCATATGCCAAGTTACAATGAACATTGATTGTTTTATATGGATTAAAATTAGGCAATTTAGTGTCCACGACACCTTTGTCTTTTTCAATAGTCAATTTTCTTTCAAAACCGAGAATATCGGACACAGTATCATCAAGTTTAATATCAATCTTACTTTTGGCAGATATTCTATTTTTCACATTGTCTGTTGTTATTTCAAAGTTGTTTGATGAAAATGGCTCATTTAATTTATAGATTCTTTTAACGATTCAACGTCGTATTGGACCCTGGGGATTGTGATAACTTCATTTTCGTCAACGACATCACTCATTTTTTCAATTTTAGTTATTGTATTATTCTACACATTTTGAGTTGTTGAAAATTTTGCATGAAAACTGACTAATGCTATCGATTTATCTTTATAAATTATATCATAGTGAAATTTCTTCTTCAGAATAAAGCGGCAGCCAAAGCAGCCTATGCTGCACGAAGTTGATTGGGGCGTTGGCGTTTTAGTTTCTGAAGAATCTTCTAAGAATAAGAAAAATGGCGAACTTTTGCCTGATGATATTAGAGGTATGGTAGTTGGTTCTAGTAAATACGGAAAAACTAATTTGATGACAGATTTTATTTATAATATGGGGTGGTTAATTTTAATAAATTACTTGTTTGCTTTACAATTTTGAATCAACCAAAATATATTCAATTACAAGATGATTTGGAAGTGATGTCCAAAAAATTTAATGAACAAATGGCACATTAAAAAAATAACACTGAGCAAATGCATCCTTTAGATCAATGCGAAAACAAATCTCTAATTGTATTTGACAATGTTATTTCAGATAGTCAAGATATGAAACATTCAATGTCGCCATTTGTGGTCTATTTCTGAAAGAAAAATTTTATATTTTATTTATTAGAGGTGCGATAAGTAAGAAATATTATTAATAATCATATGATGAATTCGGTGTCAGTGATTCTGTGACACATTAGTGCTATACAAATTGTTTGTATATATTTAGACAAGATTATACTAACTTAAAACATATTTATAATGATTTTGTTGGTGGAGACATGCCTTATGAAAAATTTAAAGAAATTTGTGCAAAAGTTGGAACAAAGATTATGGTTTTATTACAATAGATATGGATAGAAAAATTATCAATGGTAAGTACAAAAATAAAATTAAAGAGTTTATTATATTTAAAACTTTTTGTATACAAATGAAAACTTATATAATTATTATTGCTATTACAAATATAATTTTTGCACTATCCAAAAAAGAGAATCAGACAAAATGTGTTATCGACTTTTTAAATAAATATGGATATCTATAAAATGATGCAAATTCGTTTACAAAAATTGATGCTGAAAAGTACGAAACTTATTTAAGAATATTTCAAGGATATCACAACCTCTCTTCAATCGATGGTAAACTCAATGAAGAAACAGTTAATTTAATCAACAAGCCAAGATGTGGTGTTAAAGATGAGATAATTAGGGACCTTTCATCAACAGCAAAATGGACTCAAAAATCATTAAAGTGGAATTTTGGATATGCAAATAAATCAATTACAAATTTAGCAAAAGAGGCTTTTAACATTAGGCAAAAACACACAAATTAGAAATTTGTTTACGATACGAATTCTCCAGATATACTTATATCATATAAACAAGGCCTACATAATAATCATAGGTCGTGCAGAGTTTGTCCTTATACATTATATCCATTTGGTAGTGCACTGGCTCATGCATATTTTCCAAATAAACAAAATAACCTCATTGAAATTCACATCAATAAGTAGGAGTATTGGTATAATGATGGTAAACACTTCTGGTAATAAAATTAATATACTAGTGGGTTTGATCCACGAAATTGGCCATGCATTAAGTTTTCAACAAACAAACAATAAAAATGCGATCATATGTCCAATTCTCAACAATAATTTGTTTGATTTGCAACCAGACGATATTCAAATTATTCAAAACTTTTATGGGCCACCGCTACAAAATAATTTTAATGATGATGAACCATTTGATTTATGCAAAGACGAGTATATAAAATCATTTTTAATTATTGATGGTGAACTTGTTATGTTTACAACAAAAATGTTTGAACAAAAAGTTTGAGAGGCAAGAAAATAATCAATAAGCCATTTTCGATAAGAAATTGGGTCCCAACTATCATTAATAAAATTATAAATTTTGATATCCATATGGCAGTATATCAATTTTATTTTCTAGTAAAATTATCATGTTATCACAAGGCCTCAAAGCTAGTTTATTAACTTCTACTGTATAAATTTGGTGTTCCTCAATCCTTATCAAATTCACTGTTCTATATTGAATTTTCTCATCAAACAAACAATTCTTATAGTCTTCGAATGTAATTCTCTTATTTACAACACACTTTTTCACACCTTTACATTTTTTGTTTTCTTTATCGCCAACTCAATTGCATACATTTTTGCTCGTAAACCAACAAATTCTTTCATAATTTTACCAAAACATTCGTCTTCAATTTTTACTAAAACTTTTTTATTTATTTGAGGCATGTTATAAATATTGCTATTTGGATAATTATTTGTATCAAATTTTTCTTTCATGGACTTTGTATCTTCGTAAAAATCTTCTGTTTTTATGTTATAAATGTATGAATCCGTATCTTGATAACATAATTCAATTTTATCACGATATTTTGGTTTCAACACTTTATAATGGAAATCATACATTAATTCTTTCGATATGTCTAAAACTGACATACCCACATACATTGGATTTTACATTAGTTTTAATCATGTGAACAGCCACAGGATATTCATTAAATATAATCCGTCTTTTGAAATTTGGTTTTTCTACTAATTTTCCACATTTTTCAGCATCAGATACTAGTTTCATATCAACACTGTTGCTAATATTTTTCATAGTTTTACCAAACACTGAAATATTCATGAGCTTATTAAAATCTTTTTCAAAATCATTTTTAGCATTAGTTCTCATAATTGTGTTATATATGTATAATCTTCAACTAATCAGACTGATCAAACGTCAATATTCTATGTATTATAGTGAGTTTTAATCCATTATTTAGACACTGTTTCAAGTTGCGATAGTGAATTACATACTTTTGTTTGTTATCTGAAGTTGTTAATAATTTAAATTGATTTGTCTTTGGATCTTCCTTATTTTCTGAGCAGAATGTAAGATCTTTATGTAAATTATGTAGTCGTGGATATTCTAAATCAACTTCTAATATATAACCATACTCAGAATCATCCTCTAAATATAATATTTTTTCACTCCAGTAATCTAAATCATTTAATGCAGAGTACACCCACGCGAGACCACCATATGGTAAATGTTGCGACATTGTCCAACCATATAAATTATTCGCATCGAGATATGCTAAATAATTTGATTCGTGACTTATCGCTTACAACATTGTGATACTTCACCTCGAATTCCTTTTTCAATCATTATAATCATATCATAGTTATGTAATAAATCTAATGGTTGTTTAGTCATTTTTAACATTGCATCCCAAGATTAACCTGGTGCTGTAAAATACCATGCAGTGACTAAATCATATGAATTTATACACGTGTTTCTAAAATTTTCCAATATATCTACTAACAATAATACATCGCTTTATATATATATATATATATATATATATATATATATAAATCATGGTATTCGCTCAGATTTTTTATACTAAATCGGTTCTATACACATTTTGCATGTTCATAATCATCATCAGATATACTATTTTCGTTTAATTTATTGTAAAATTCACTCTTTGGTGGAAGTTCAGTTTCTTCAAATATCTTCCAACTATCCATATAATCATATGGGTAAACACTTTTTCTTATAACTAAATCAACTTGAGCTTCTTTAAAATGTTTTTGTGTGTGTTTCATTAGATATTTACTTAAATTAGATGATAATATGTCTAAACTACTGGCCATAAATTTAAATGTGTCTACAGATTTAATTTCTATATTTTCTGTGTTTTTCGCAAAAGTTATTAACTTTTCTTCATAATTTGCTATTAAATCGATTTTTTTTCAACATATCCTAACTCTTTAATAAATTAATGTGCATCATACCCAGCTAAATTATGAAAACAAATAGGTACAGAATTAGGTAATTTTAATTTTATATTTCAAATGTTGCATGTTGGATTAATGAATTTTCCACTTATGTGATCATGATAATGTATTTTTTTATTTTTCTCCGTATATTCACACTTGCATAAAGTACATATACTTTTTTCCTATATAATAAATTTTCTTTTTTTTTTTTATGGATCCATTGGTTCAATTTGTGAATATATTTCACAAATTTCATCTACTTAGCTTTTTATCGATTGTATAAATATTTTATGAACATCTGGGCCACGATATACAACTGATGGTTTATAATCACCATAAGCAGATACAATATGACAGCAAAAGCCAGATGCTTCATGTAATTGATATTTCGTTGCATATGATGCATCGTTTAACTTTAAATCAATGTTATTTATTTGATCATTAGTACGTTTATATCTTTTTGTAAGTGTTTCTTTATAAAAAGTCATTATCAATATCAAATTCTGTTAAAACTAGATATTTTTTGATTAGTTTAAATTTATAAATTAATTTTGGAATTGGTTTAGTTGTTGATATTGTTACGTGCTGCAGCTGCCACCGTCTCCGCTGCCCCGCGCCATAATCGGAGATCCGCCTCGCCCTCCCCTCTCATGGAACGATGCGTTCGTGGCTGTCTGCTCCCCTTCTGAGAATCCTGTGAATGCCGACAGCGGCGAGACTTGATGGCATCACAGACCTCCTCTCACCTACTAAGAGTTACCGATACGATAAGCGACGACACAAGAATGTTCTGGTGAGACTGGCTGGCACCTCAGCCCTCCGCGACGCATCACGCAAGTTGGGGAAGATTCTAGGTGGTGGCCTAAGACAGACACCAATGTTACAATTTCTCTCTCTAGAAATTAAGTGGGCTATACCAAGTTCGTTAAGGGATGGAGGTCTTAATCAAATAAAATAATTAATTGTGATTTCCTTATTTTCACAATAAATTGAACTCAAATTCACTCAAATTCTCACAATAAATTGAAATCATTTACTGTTCCCAATTGACACAAATTAATAAAACTTACATATACGAAAAATAAATCAATGAAATTAAATAATTAAAGATCAGTCCTAATGGACAGTGTATCAACCTATTGAATTATTTTATAATTTATGCGTCCATATTTGACAGTGATTGTGGCCAATCTGAAATGGTTCCCAAAAAATGCCACCTTTTCCAAAAGTAAATTAATTTCTTGCACCATGTTGTATCAGCCCATGGGATTGAAATAGACCCTGGGAATACCAGAGCGCTAAGAGACTAGCCTCTACAAAAGGATAAAACTGAAATTCGAAGTTTTCTGGGCTTATGTGCTTACTACCGTCGATTTATGCCTGGGTTTGTCACTATCGCCAAACCTCTGCATGAACTGACTGAGGTAAAAAGAAAATTTTGTTGGACCCCACATTGGGAAATCGCTTTCAATGGACTAAAGGAAATTCTGATATCTTTCACAGTACTGGGTTTCCCGAGCAGAGAGGGTGAGTTTATTCTGGATACTGATGCTAGTGCTGTTGGAATCGGAGCTGTTTTTTCTCAGATCCAGGATGGAAAATAGCGGTCATTGGAATACTTCATATACTTCAGTAAGGTGCTACACATGCCCGAGAGGAACTACTGTGTGACACGCAAGGAGCTTTTGGCAGTGGTGAAGGCAATTGCATATTTCCATCCATATCTTTATGGCAGACACTTCATCCTAAGAACTGATCATGCTTCATTATACTGGCTACTAAATTTCAAGAACCCCGAGGGTCAAATAGCCCAGTGGATACAGCACCTGCAAGAATATGACTTTGAAATACAACCTGGATACCTACGCAGCATGCAAATGTACTCTCCAGGAGACCATGCGAACCATTCTGTCGTCATTGTGAATGTCAGGCGGAGAAGGGTGGTGTATCGTGGAAAGAAAGGACGACAAGAATTCAAGGCCCTGTATCTGGTGATGGGTCATCTACATGGGATGAAAGTGACATAAGAAATTATCCACTAAGTGACCCCACCTTACGTCCAATATTGGAGTGGAAGGAAACCTGGCGGCGACCTATGTGAGGAGATATTTAGTCTAGGCATGACATTCAAGGCATACTGGGCACAGTGGAATTCCCTTATTATAAATAATAGTGTGCTTTACAGGCATTGGGAAAGTAACGATGGGAGACAGTCATTTACAATTGGTGTTACCAGAGTGTCGAATCCCAGAAGTGCTGAGGGATCTGCACAACACAGCAGCAGTTGGTCACTTCGGTGTAAATACGACACTTGACAGAGTCCAAATGAGATTCTATTGGCTGCGTTGTCGGCAGGATGTTGAGAAGTGGTGCTGTCTGTGTGATGCATGTACTGCAAGGAAGGGTCCGAGGGTTATGGGAAGTGGTCCCCTCCAGAAATACAATGTTGGGGCCCCATTCGAGAGGATGGCAGTTGAAATTCTCGGACCCCTACCAATCACTGAGAGAGGAAATAGATACCTTCTGGTAGCATAAGACTATTTCTCAAAGTGGCCCGAGGTCATACCGGTGCCAAACCAAGAGGCTAGCACAGTAGCTGATGCTCTTGTGAAGCATGTTTTCTCCAGGTTCGGAGTGCCACTGGAGCTTTATTCGAACCAAGGACGAAATTATGAAGCAAATCTTTTCCAAGAAGTAACGAGGAATTTAGGAATGAAGAAAACTAGAACCACAGCATTACACCCTCAGTCGGATGGAATGGTTGAGAGGCTAAATCGTACCCTGGAACAGTATCTGGCAATTTTCGTAGAAGACAATCAGAGTGATTGGAACTCTAAGGTACCCTTATTTATCCTCGCATATCGCTCGGCAGTCCACGAGTCCACAAGGGTAACACCTTTAAGGATGATGTTTGGGAGAGAGCTCCGCCTAGATGGTGACCTGCTATTCGGACGGCCAGTGGAGGAAGCAGCAGCCACTTCAGAATATGCTATTAAGTTACATTATAAATTAACCAACATTCATGATTTTGCCCGAAGGCACCTTAACATTAACAGTGACAATGAAAACACGATATGAGCAAACAAAACCTGAGGAGACTATTCAAGAAGGACAGCTGGTGTGGTTGTACAACCCTCAAAGGAAGAAGGGGTGTTGGGCGAAGCTACAGAAATCTTGGGATGGCCCGTACAGAATCTTGAAGTGGATAAATTATGTGGTCTACAATATTTGCCGAGAGGGCTCTCAGGCAAAGCCTAAGGTTGTCCACATCGACCGACTGGAGCTGTATGAAGGTCCTGATTCTGTAGAATCTGTTCGGGACGAACAGACTTAAGGAGGGGGCACTGTTACGTGCTGCAGCTGGCCCCGACTCCGCTGTCCCACGCTGTAATCGGGGACCGACCTCGCCCTCCCCTCTTCCTGGAACGATGCGCTCGTGGCTGTCTGCTTCCCTTCTGGGAATCCCATGAATGCCGACAGCGGCGAGAGTTGCTGGCATTAAAGACCTCCTCTCGCCTGCTAGAGTTTCCTATACGTTTAGCAAAGATGCAAGAATGTTCTAGTGAGACTTCCGCGACACATCACGCAAGTTGGGGAAGATTCTAGGTGGTGGCCTGCGACACTATATATACTGCCGCAACCCAGCGGCCGGCAGTCTTTGATGGAGGCCGCCTGGCGAGTGTGCGCGAGTGAAGTGAAGTATCAACGACGACTAGAGATTGCAGGACGACGGCGAGTGAGGTGTTCGTGGCTGGAATGGACGAGGGGGTGTGAAAACGACGAGTGAGCCTGCTGTGCATGAGGGCGATTGGAGGACTGTATAACATTGCGACTAGCGGGACATGGACTGAACTGAGGTGGGACTGAATGGAAGTGTAATACTGATTTATTGTAAATATTCTAACTGTCAAAAATGGATAGATAAATGATAAAATAATTGAATAGGTTGATACACTGTCTATTGGGACATCTTTAATTATTTTATTTCATTGATTTCTTTGCCGTAATTATAAATTTTATTAATTGGTGTCAGTTGTGAACAGTAAGTGATTTAAATTTATTGTGAGAATTTGAGTTCAGAGAATTTTGCTGTAGTTATTGTAAATGATATAAGGAAATTATAGTTAATTCATTTATTTGATTTAGACCTCCATCCCTTAAATATCTTGGTATAGCCCACTTAATTTCTAGAGAGAGATATTGTAACAATATTTTATTTAGAATTGATTCAAAATCTGGATATATTGTGAATGAGACTTTCGTGGTGTGTTTTATATTTTTAAATTTTATTTGTTCGCTTTTTGAAGGGATGATTATCTTCACAGGTTTAGTTTTCGAGCAATCTTCAGTATGTTTATTTAACTTTTCTTGAGAATAAAAGAATCAAAGGCACATATCGCATATATATATATATATATATATATATATATATATATATATATATATATATATATATATATATATACACACACACACACACACACACACACTTTGCCATGCTTATTATATTTGTGCTGAAACTAACCTTGATAAATCTTTAATCCAACAATAATGCGAGTTTGTATCAACTTTGAAATAAAGTAAATTTATATGTATATTATTTTTATTTTTTGTAAGTTTTAGTGGATGTACCACGGATTTCTTTTCTTCATCTTCAATAGAGTATACATATTTAGAAGTATCGATGTGATTTCTATTTTTGGTATATCATCAATTTTAATGATAGGATATTCAAATTTATCTAATGATTTCTCAATGTTAAGACCCAAATTTTTATATTTAGATACTCTTTGTGGGTCTTTTTCTGCAGGAAACAGGGCAGATTTTATTGTCCAAAGAAAGCATTTTTGATCATTGTTTTTAACATTTATGCATGCTTTCTTAAACTTTATAAATTCATGTATTTCAATATATGACGATCCTTTTAATGGATTATACTTATTTATTGCTAATTGTATTCCAATTACTCTATCTGAAGTTCATCCAGAACCTCTTCTTTGAAATTCAAATAATTGTGTAAGTAATTCCTGTTTTATAATTTTATAAATCTTTATAATTTCTCCTCAGTTTAGTATTGTGTGATTATATGACTAAAATGTAAATATTTCTAGTAGATTACTTTCCTGCTTGCGGCAATTGGTATATAATTTAATGCTGGTTTTAACCCCTCTCAAGTTCCTAAGATGATCGTGTATTGTCTCAAAAACAGTATTTTTTACTGAAGTTAAAAATTGATTAGACTACACTAAATTAAAGGAATTTTCAGTGGTATGTGTTGATACCCTACTTTTAAAAGCTGTATTAGCTCTGTACTTTTTATTGGTTCTTCTATTTATTTTGCTAACAAACACAGTAGAAAAGGGGGATATTTCTTTTAATTCGTTTTTAACTTGTTTATATGATTAATTGATATGGGCATCAGCTAAAGGTAAATTCGTAAAATTATTCTTTGCTATCCATTCTGTTACTCGCTTACTTTTATCTCTAGGTTGTATGAAAACATTAGTAGAAAATGGGAGAATTCCTTTCAATTGCTTTTTAGCGTTTCTATATTTTATAGTGTAATTTTAAAAGGGTAAATTTTTAAAGTTTATTTTTCTTCGCTTATTTATAATAAATGGTATAATAGCTGCAATAAAATCAGATTTCCGTAGCCTGTGTCAATATTTAATTTTTAAATCTCTACCTATAATTCACAACTGTCTCAATCTTTTCTCACCCAACTTAACTGCGATATTGCGCGATGTCATTTTTATTGTATTTTTAAAAGAAAACAAATTTATGAAGACTGCAAAAATGGGGGTTGAAATATAAGTGTGTAAAATCGAAATATAATCTTAAATTATTGATAATAATGAAATATTTTTAACTATTTAACTTCTTATGAGGATATTTCTCATTACAGCATTCTTTACATATTGTTGTATGATTTTCCTTAGTAGTTTTATGACGAGAAAATGAATTTATATATTTATTCTCTTTACATACTCTACATGTTTTTGTTGAATAATTATCACGTTGAATTTCATTTAGAATATCTACTATTGCATTGTGTACTTTATTATTTTTATGCTTTTCGAGATATCCATTACAAACATATTTCCCACATTCGCATAGTATTTTCTCATATTTTAACTTATAGCGACTTCTATCATATTCACTAAAGTATTTTTTGGATTTTGTTGTATGTTTGTCTATAGTAGCTTTGTGGAGATAAAATTAACAGATAGATTTATTCTCTTTACATACTGTACATGTTTTTCTTGAATAATCGGCATATCGAATTTCATTTGTATTGTGTAGTTCAGTATTTTTATGCTTTTTGAGAGATAGTTTAGAAACATATTTTCCACATTCGCATACTACTTTCTCTTTTTTTTTTAACTCATACTAATTTTTGACATATTCAGCACAACATTTTTTACAAGTGTTAATATGCTTATCTTATGTGTGCTTATACGTGTGAAAACTTTCTAAATTTAATACTTCGCCACATTTTTACATAGCTTTTCTTGATTTTCCATTATTTTATTTAATAAAAAAAGTTAATTTATTGAGGGAATGAAAAAATATTTTTCTTTAATAATTTGTTTCTTTGTAAATAACAAAAAAAAAAATGGAATCTCTGCTCAACAAGTTGAACAATTCGCTTGAATTCGCCACACTACAAGATCTAGAAACAAATAAATGGTTTACTGCTACAGATTTTGAAATTTGAGTCTAATTTTGGTAAAAAAAAATTAATTGTATTCTAGATGGTAAACTTAAGATTTCATTGTCAGAGCGCTATGCCAAGATACTTGATAAAAATTCTTTGAAACTAATAAATGAGAAGCAGGTTTTTATAATGTATAATGGCTTAAAAGAACAGACAATTGCAAAATTTATCCATGAGCGAGAATTCTCTTTAAAAAATATATAAATTCTATCAATTATATTTTTTTAGTATTTTCACTCGATTTTGTCTTAAATTTGCTTTAGTTAGATTGCTCGCTTGCAAATTGCTATTTCTAGAAAACATGAAAATTTTGCTTGAAAAGCGAGAAATTTGCTTGGTTTTGAGATAAAATAGTTTGTTTTTCAAGGTGGCACATATCTTGCTCGGACATTTTTGAAAAGGTGGTAAATTTACTTGATTTTAGGGTAAAAATCCTTGATTTTGGAGTAAATTTGCTTGTTTTTTAGAATGCTTAGTTTCTTAAATTTCAAACCATGATTTTGAAGCAAAAAACCTTGATTTTGGAGCCAAAAAGTAACGATTTTTCGATGAAAATTGAGTTGCGCTAGAACTCCCCTTTTACATCTACCCACCCAAATATATCATATATGTTTTTTTCCTTGAAAGGTTTGATTTAAAAAGTGTGAAGGAACTACGGTTGTTAGAGGGCTGTTTCAATTTTAAAATCACGATCACCAATACCTGGACGTCCAAGATACGCCGCAGCCATAATCCGCGCCAGCAGGTCTTCCTCTGATTCCACAGAGGTCTCGTAAATTAAGCCCTTCGTGTGGCCCCACAGGAAGTAGTCTAGCGGAGTCTCGTCATCTCGATCAACGTTTTGGCCAACTGTGGATAAGTCGAGGTGGCCCGATTGCTTAGCCTGCACGTCGCCTAACTTTACTCCGTTAGACTACGTACAGTATGTTGCAGACGTGGTAGAGTTCAACATGTGATGTGGTGGTGTTTTGTTTGTCGTGGGGAAACGGTACGTTTCCGCACCTAAGTTCCAATGCAAAACGTAACCGTCTTGGTCCCCACTACAAGCCCTTACATTGTGTAATGGGAATTTAGACACATTCTGTATATACTTTCCTTAATATTGTTTTTATATATAGTCGCGCGTCTGTAATACCATCAATTGCGTCTTTTTAATGCCATCAAGCGTATGGAAACATATAGTTTTGATGAAAAGGGGGGGGGGGGAATTCATATTATGTGATATTCCATATCCTGTAATTTTATTTACTGTTTATACCTGTTACAGCTATTGTAATTAATCCCCCTTGATAAAGCGTTCATGTAAACTTCAGAATGATGAATATACTTACTTTTTACATATGCAGTTGAAATTTCATAGGAAATACTTCATGGGCCCTTGCGGCGCTGGAGACAGTGCATCGACCTTGTGAACGAGGTATCGTAGCTTCAATCCCTAGAGAGTCCAATCATTTCACAGGGAAAAAATACGACATGATACGCACACAGTTGAAACTTCTATGTTATACATACGTATTTAAGCATCGAGCGCATCATGTAACAACAGCAATGAACTTTATCTCCAATGAATATTTTGTAGGCACATAGCCGTAATCCATGAAGTTCATCACAAATACTTGCTGCCTACCAGACATTTATAATTTCTTAACAGGCAGGTCACACTGAGGCAACGCGAGATGGGCAACACGAAACTGCCATGTAGTGGTAATGGTATAGGTACAAGCATGCATCATGTAAAAATGCTTCTCGCTTCGTCGTCGAGCGTGGTGGAAAGCAGATCGTTATGACCAAATTCATCTACCGGGATCGCGTTCGCTGTTACAATATTAAGACAGGCACTGATAGCTTGAATAGACAAAACAAGAAGTGCAAAGTCAGTGTTTGTTGTACATCTGGAAGTGAGTGCAATTATTGTGACAAACATGTATACTGAGCATGTATATGTATATAGTTAAAATTCTTATAACCTCACAGCTTACAATGAACTTTATAGCCAACAGATATTTGTGCATAGCCTACTCCATTATGTTCATCGCATATACTTGCACCCTACTAGGCATTACAAATACATAACAAGCAGGTCACCATACTACATAGCATAGAAAAACAAATCAAGTTTCCTCATGAATTGCCTTAGAGTGAAAGTGGCCGCCATGCCGGAGGTCACATAGAGGCCGCGGTGATGTAGTGGTCAGACTACTCGTCCTCCACCACAGCGAAAGAGATTCGATTCCCGGCGGGATCACGTCCGATTTTCGCCTTTGGAAAGGTGGTAGACGTTCACGTTGGCCCATAGGCTTTCTGGGGTTAAAACAGTTTCCTCCATTACTGCATCCACTGCTGCTTCATATTCATGACTCTTCGCCCGTATCGGCGCTAAACGCATCTCAGCGATTAAGCGTCGTATGTATGTGTGTGTAGGTATGCGTATGTATATGTTTGTTTGCCAACGTGTAAGTTTTACAAACATAAAGCTTCTCGAATACATTTCCGACATGAATATTATTTTCCCCCGTATTTAAAGTTGATCCTAACCACGATGATGGAAACGAAATTGACAATGGACATACAGCTTCCACGTCCATATGAGTGTGTGTTACAGACACATGTGTTTGAAATAAACTAATACGTTACACGGGCTTGCAGTAGGAAGAAAATACGATATCTGAATGACAAATCGTTAAACTAGTGTGGAAAATATTACCCTCGCAAATCAAGCAAATTTCCGGTAGCACAGTTATAGTTTTCGAATTGAAAGATATTTCAAGTTGATTTTGCCTTATTTTCTGAAATTAATTATTTCTAAAACTGCTCCTCTATCCGAAAGAGAAAAAAAAAAAGATAGTATTTGCTTTTTTTTTTTTAACCTGGTCGTAATATGAGTTACTAAATTGCAATTATAACTAATAATAAAATATATTTTCAGTTTACCCCAGCCCAGTGGAATTTTCGTCAAAATCAAAATTTAATTTCACGCCCAACGCCGAGTTAAAACTAGTTTTGATGTATGGAAATGTGTTATTGATGAAGATGGAACAGCGCGTGGTTATAGCCTTGAGCAATTTTTCTAATCAACTCCGCCGCATTAACATGCATATAGCTTTCAGTACCGCGAGGGTCTGCCACGAAGTCGGTAATGAAATCCCGTCCCTGCGTGTGGGCTAACTTCATTGGAGTTTGCCAGCGACAAAGCCGGAAACTGGAAGACGGAAATGGTGGAGGTTAACGTACGAAGCCGTGCTTCTAAGGCAGCAGAGTATAAAAAAACAACAAACCAGAAGTTATTCAACTGGTAAAAATGGCAATGCCGAATGCAAAATACGAATCCCTGGGGCAATATGGCTACGAAAGCAAAAGTTTTCATATCCAGAAAATTAAAAAAAAATTCCAGGCCAAATACTTTATTTTTTATCCTTAAACTAGCTAACAATAGGGTTAGTAATAATAATAAAAAATAAAAAAAGAGGATAATGTGTACAAATACTCTGTAATTGCGTGTAAATGCATTTCTCAAAGGAGCGGAAATTCAGTATTCGGATTCTATTTTCGGTTCAGCCCCAGGTATGGTGGCTAAGCGTTACTAAGCGTTAGTTTGTTGCTCTCCCGTCAGTTATTATTTATACTGACAACTACTTAAGGAAGGAAATTGTAGTAGTTTAAATGTTATATTATACTTATACTACTAATTAATTACTGAACAAACCTGTAAGTTTACCACTCCAAATTATTTGCTGATCAACTTGACATGTGAAATTAATATGCAACCACATCAAAATTTAACAAGTTAAATTAACATTGAAACCTCCGCCATTATTCTACCTTTCCCAAAATTCATAGGTAAGCCCTATAAACCCTAAATGTCCATTCATTTTGAAAATTCTGTTAATGTAGAATCCAAACACATTATTTTGTTTAAGGAAAAACAATTCTGAAAATAATTACGAATCGCATGGCAGTAATCAAAACCCACCTTAACGTGAATAGAAATGAGCATTGTTGAAAGATTCGTTAACATATTCACGTTCGTAACAATGTCATATTAATGTTATGACAATGTTAATTTTACATATGGCAGAAGAATGCGAAATTGACAGAAATGCAGATCCATAGCAGGACTCTCGAAATTGTTCAGTTAATAGCAAACGGCCTTGGCTTTTTCATCTTCTGAGGAGATATAACTGGATTAACGAAATGAACAACGATGCAGCATTTTACACCCGATTTCCAAATGAAGAGGGGATTGAATATGTCCAGAGATTTCGGAACTGTACGTCAGAGAAGAGTGTGACAGTTTCATGGCTATGCGTAAAAAAAAATACCTCTTACATTACAGATTTGTATATTTTGATATAGGCTGTTCACAGTAAAGTGAGTACTTTTGAGGCCCTGGATAATTATTCCTTTAAGTATTTTTTATCCTTTAACCACATTTTTAAAGAAATGTTGCAATGTAAGTAATAAACACATTGTGTATATTCCACCGCACTAGGTAATTAACGTCTGAATCTAAAATAAAATATATTGACTGACAATTATTCCAAAAGAGAGGGCATTCAAAAGTGCTCACTTTACCGTGAATAGCATATAACAAATGCAACTCTAAAATTACGCTTTAGCTCCAGAAATAGATGATTCAATGCTAGAATAATGCAGCAGCAAAACTGACATTTGTAAACATACGAGCCTCAAGTTATGAATGGTTTTACGTGACATATAAACGTGACGTCTTTATACTGTTACGTACAGATGCGCGCAACTGATGACGGGTTTCATGTGTACTAACATTCCTGTACCAGTGTAGTCAAAAACAGTTTTCGGTGTGTATTTAGATGCTCAATATATAGTTCAAGAACAAAACATTTTGGGTATAAATGGACAAATATGTATAAAAGTAACCAGCCAGATATTCTGTGCGCAAAATGAGTATATAAAAGTTCAGCTAAAGCAACTAAAGATATTTCTTAGTAGGTTCCGGATGAACGTAAAAGAACTAAATCTTTAGATAATGTATCATTTGATTATCGTTATCATTTATTTTCTCTTTGCTTGCTAAGTTAAGCAAATTTATTTCTTTGGGTGCAGTACCGTTCTATAAAACTGTGACATCTGGAATGGGGAAAACATTCTCGTTTAAAATTATTACCAATCCTTTTCCAGCACTGATTACTATAATGGTAGCCCTGTTGTCGAGTGTTATGACAGTTATTTTTTATGGAAACTGCACGGTACGTAGTGAAACACGGGAACTTATTTCAGCTTCCCAGAAAGAGTGAGGGGTGGCGTGAGCGTCGAGAGAGGGTGGAGAGGATGAGAGAGAGCGAGAGGGGGGAGGGAGAGAGGTATCCACAACGATGAAAGGAGACAGCTAACAAGCACCAAATAACACATCTTGCCGGGTAAATATTTGCACTCTACTATTATGAGTTGTTTTGCGTAGAAACGGACTTCAAAGCTCTCATCTGTCGGTGGTTACATCTGGCACATTCTCTTGCTGGAGCAGTAGGTTGTACATTCATGCTTTAGGGAAAGTACAGTGGAGATAATAATTCCCGTACAATTTTTTATAATATCTCAAACATCTGACACTGCGTATATTCAAAAATCACTACGCACGCATTAACAACGCGTGAATGAAAGTTGCTAATTTTAAAAGAGCTAAAAAAAAAGTTAATATAACATTAAATAAATTTAATATCACAATGTATTCTTTTTTATACTTAGGGACATTTTGGTAGAATACTAGTTGCTCCTGATGGAATTTATTTCGCATACTATAGTTAATTTTCGTTAAAGGTGCGTAATGTAGAACGTAAATTAATCACCGTACATTTTATAGGAACATATTTTAACTGACTCAGCTTACGTATTATAAGTAAACAAACCGAGTGCAAATTTTGGTCGAAAGCTCCAACTAATCAATAATTTATTTTAGCCACGTAACTATTTTCGTTGTTTACACTAGCTTCTGTTCAAAGATAATGGCAAGTAATAACTTTTGCAATGGAAAGAGCGCCGATAATTTGTGGATTGAAACACAGTACAGTTTAATTTTTATTCCCTATTCCCCGTGAATCTGGGCGCCGAAAACCATATAAGCGTTTGCGCAAATGCACACCCTAAATGCCTGTCAGAAAAAGGTACAACGAGTGAGTGAAGATATTTGGCCGGCTCTTAACAGCGAGGTCTTGAGAGCCGATGAGGGTGAGTATGATGCAGCGCCGGAATGCTGGGGCGGAGGAAACGGGAGATCCTCGAGAAAACCCGCCGACCAGCGGCATCGTCCGGCACGATTCCCACTTGCGAAAATCCGGAATGAACCGGCCGAGGATAGAACCCGGTTCGCCAGTGGCGTTTATTCCATAGACGCAAGGTAAGCCATGATTACCCTATACATATTGTAAATGTTTGGCCTTTAATAGTTTTTGCCTTAACTTTAAATTTAAACACATTTAATTCTAAGTTTCCCATCTCCGATTCGAGAAAGAGAATTTTCGTAACTCCCGTACTGTACGCGCATAGTGCTGCTATCTAGTATTTATTTCTACAAACGGGAGCGACCAGCGATTAATTGAACTCGCAAGCGAGTTACCCTGCCGCGTTCCTACGGTAATCGTTCTGTTTGCGTCCTCCAGTCCTCATTTGCTTGGAAAGTGAATGAAAGTGTTCGGGAAAACGGGAGTTCTCTTATAATTTGTAATATGCTCTCTAAATAATGTTGCGTTTAATTACTATTACGTTCATTTCGTTTCCGTTTTTATAACTAATCTTAGGTATGATAAAACGGAAAATTCATGTAGAGGGTAAGCAAAGTTAGAAGTTGCGTTTGTTAGTAGAAATTGAAAATGGAACCACAGCCCGGCACTAGTAAATGTTATCTAAAACACTCGAATGTGTAGGGTTATTATATTGCTTGTCTGTAAAAATACTCACTGCACGCCACTGCGGTTCGCCTTGGTTGGAGGCGAGCAGTTTGACCGCTCAGTCACAGGTACATTCGACGAAGGATAAACCCACCGTGTTATTTTTAAAAACTAAGATATATTCGAAGATGCCTGATACGAAGAAATTAATATTATATGAAGTAAATAGGCGGGCAGGATCAATTCTGAACATTTTTCCCCGTCACTAATATCACGTTATCATACTAGCTGTAAGTAAGTTAAGGGGAGAGAGCGTTCCGAAGTACCTTTTAAAATTCTTGTGATCAATAATTTTGCGGTTGGAATCTCCCCATATGTTGCATGAATAATGTGGGATGTTCTGATTATCAACTGGGACGAAGTTCGAGGACAGGAATATAAATTACGTCTTAAGTTGAAATAGCTGTAGTAGTGTGTGCAGTTTATGCTTAAATAACACACTCAACATAAATAAGCAATTTTTATGTGGAATACATTTTCCATTGGCTACTTTCCGCAGGTCATACTTGGTTTTGCGGCTAGCGCGACTCACCTGCATTCACACGAAGACAGATTCCCTCTCCACCTGCAGGAGTCCCGCCTGGTTTTCAAGGGTAATTTAAAAAAAAAACTATTCCAGGTGAATGTTGATGGAGTTTTCGTCACGCGTCTTCTTCTGGTAGTTAGTTTCTCTACTCACAGGCCGACATTTTTATGCGCGTCGTGCACGATGTCTGTGCGGAATAATATACTCGGGCCCTAAACTGATGACATCAAATCATCTCTACATTGGGCTTTGGGGTAACACTAGTTAGGTTAGTCCACAGTGCGATTTAGATCGCTGGTCTTCTACCACGAAGGTCCGGGTTCGATCTCCTACGGATTCCAAGGGATTTGGGAAATGTGATGGACGTTATAAAAAGCCTGTGGGTTTTCTTGGTGTACTTCCTTTCTCTCCAATTCGGTATTACATTACCTCTCCACCCATACCTCGTTTCAACTAACAATTTACTCAGAACCGTTCCTCGGGTAAGGCAGCAGACTCCACTAAGCCCCAGACTTTTCTATTCTCAACCGGCGCCGTCAAGGTATTCAAGTGCGAAAAAACAGTTTCTATATTTTTAATATATTTCCGTGGTATTACACGAAATATCAGTGTAATGAAAGTCGATAAAACATGGAATATTTATTACCAAATGTTATTATGGGAGCAGTGGTAAGTTTTGTTCCTATAGTTTGGCGTACAAATTCAAGATTTTGCACATACGGCATGTTTGGCTACATACAGCATGTTTGGCTACATACCGAATTCATTGTTGCGAATTTCATTAAAATTTGTTATAGTTTTCTCTTATAATTTTATTATGTGTTTCACGCATTAAACCCTAATTGTATGGGCAAACAAGATGCCAGGCTTCGAAGAAGGTTAAATTACTCATAAACACGCAAATAAATGTAACTGAAAGTTAATATTAAATTAATATTGTATAGTTTCTCAAATTTATCTTGATATATTACTGCACTGCCGTGAAAGAGCTCGCTTTGCTCTGCGCGAGCGAGTGGAAATGAAGGTCAGAGCAGTTACATGATAACGGTGGCGGCAGTTCGCGTACGAGCATTTGGCACCCTCGGTGGGCGCGCAGTGTGTGGTTTGTAGTAAATATGAACCCCATTCGTAGAACTGCTACCAATTAGTAACTTGCGTAGGCATATAAAATACTAGCTAGCACATCTTAATATTGCTATATTACTATTCGCGTTTTACATAAATTGTTTGCTTACTAGTATAGTTACATTCATTTTGTTGAAAATGTGGTGAATTCACTAAGAGTAGGATTGCGTTATTTTTAATATTGACGAAAATTACTGACCGGTTTTAAAATATAGTTTTTTTCTTTACGTACCGGGATATTAACTGCATGTAAAATTTAATGGTAAAAAAAAGTTCGGGTCCAACGGGGGTTTCGAGCTCACGCCCAAAAATTGCACGTTTATTACGAAACCCACGATTGTACCACTGTACTACCAGTTCACTTTATTTTTTGACGATGTCGTGACAGTTGATATTGACGAATCTCTCATGAGGCCGTTCTGCTGACATTCTCAGTGCCACAAGCGAACTGAAGATCTGCCGTGTCGGAGGCACCGGGGCGCCAACCCGCGACCCTCCGACTACAGGTCGGCCACAACTCCGATTGTTTATATTATATATATTTATCCTATGATATTGAATTAATTTTTCCATGCAGTAGGTAATGTTTTAAGTATTTATAACAGTTTTAGGCAGTAATTGAAAGTTGTGATAACCAATATTATTCGTCGTCGTATTTTAAACCTATTTGAAAGGGTTTCAACCTCACGGATGTAAAATCATGATGGAGGCTTCCTTTTCGGTTTCTTCATCAACTCGTTTTAAGTAGTAGCTACGGGGAGCGCCCTACGCTCTGAAACTGCAATGCGATTGGCCAGGTACGAGAGCCGGTATGGAACCTGCCAAGGAAAATAGGACACGACCAATTACCAAACCTGTGATGAAATCTGGCAGCGCCAGGCGAAAAATGCCATGACGAGTGCCGTACAGGCCGGTATAATGGCAGCTGTGGCAGACCTTGCACAAGCTTTTACGAAATCTGGTAGCGTGTAATATGGCCTTAAGGCCTCAATCCTTCATTTCTACAGCTTTGCGAGAGTTAATTTTTTTGTACCCAAACGGGATCTGATATTGTAAATTCCTCTTACAATTTTGTTACAAATTGTTTTCATTAAGTAATCTAATTTTTCCAACACAAAATTTCTTATACTTTTATCCAATTAATTAATTTAAAAAAATTGGTTAATTTAATAATTAGTAAAAATTATACAGTTTTTGTTGAAAAAAATTATTAGGCTACGTAATAAAAACAATTAGTCAGAAAATTGTAAGAGGATTTTGCAATATCGGCTACCGTTTGGGTAAAAAAAAATTACTTCGCGTAAAAGCTGCAGAAATGAAGAATCGTGGCCTTCAGCGTAACTCGGGGTGCAACGAACTTTCCGTAAATAGTGCGATGGGCCTCCGAGCCGGCAGTTGTTGAATTGAGGGGTAGCTGTGTTTCAGTGATAGATGAGAGGCGAGAAAAGTGACCAGAGGGAGGGAAATCTGCGTCTGCGAGCATCAGAGCAGTGAAAGCGCGGCTGGCAGGCTGCACTATTGGACTGGATGCGTGAGTGAAAGACATAACAAATGATGGCATCAGATAGCGTGAACGTGTGTCAATGATGAGTATGAGTTAATTGACTGTAATCAAACATATACGCTTAAGAAGGACGTTAATTAGAGTTGAAATAGACGTTAAATGTCGCGCTCACTGAGAAATAAAAAGAATATGAGTGGAGATAAATCATTTAATGCTATAAATAAGACACGTGTGAATAAATTTGAAATCAAATTTAGTTCTTTTGTTTTTACTAAGACTTCGATTTATCACGACCTCAGATACGCCCCTTTGTCGTCCATGTAATAATACTCAAAACTATTTAAAAAATTTTGGCTCTTGTGAACATCCGTAAGTGTGGGAGCAAGTGTATTTGTTGCTAAGTCTTTTATTTCACATTAATCATGACAACGAACATAACGAGTTGCCAAGAACGTACTTCCCATCTCGCGTTTTTTGTTGATTTTGATACTCGCAGTTGTACGATAACATAATCTCGATAAGAAATGCAGTGGGCCAGTGTACACGGAGAGCATAAACAACAAATAATAATGGGTTTTATTCATCGGTTATCAGAAAACTCGGAACTGCAACGGAACTTACTAACTGCTTACACGTTCCTTCTCTGTCCTCTCGCACTATCTTCCCTGACTCAGAGCTCTTGTCACATTTTTCATGATATCGACGTACCGAATTGATTTTGACTCTTCAAGACGCCCTTTCTTCTCGCTTCTTGCTATTTCGCTTTCTCCTCTGCAGGACGAGAGGCTCTGGGTTCGGATCCTAGGTAAGGCATGGGTGTTCGTTTACGTTAGGTTGTAAGTTAGTGCGTAAGTCGCCCCCTGATAAGCTTTCAGGCAAAACATCGGGCGACATTAATTGGCCCTTTCCAATTCTAATTAAATTCTTATACAGGACACGTTTCCTACCTGAAGATACTGCAGAAAAACTAGACAATTAGGATGTACATTAGTCATGATAGCCACCATCAGGATTTGTATTAAAGGACAAGATATTGTAGTTAAAGAGGCCTTAGTTTCCCTCACGTTACCTTGTCTTTTATAACGTCTCGATAGCATTGCCGATAAAAAAAAACTGCTTCCTGACTGGCAAGTTTGGGGTCCGTGACAGTATCAGCGCGTGCTGTCCTTCCAGGAAGTTAGATAATTATGAGGCCAGAGCGCAGCTATAATTGTCCAGCAAGTATCTCAGGTCATGTTTTATAAAAAAAAAATCCTAGATAAATAGCCCTCCATTATATTTACGATTGATGGAAACTTAAATTTTCAAAGCGGTAGACATGCGCACCCTACTGTATATTTATTGTACTGTGCAGCCCCCACCAAACATATATAAATCCCTGATTAGCCTTTAGGAGCATGTGAGGAAGGTTATGTGTGATTGCGTATGCGTGTATTGACTCACTTGATACTGCCTTTCTGATCCCTTGTATGTTACCTTAATTTTAGCACGATGAACAATAAAAGACACACGTAAAATATATAGATGGATGCGTCTCGATGCACATGGAAAAAGAAAAACTTTCACGGAGCATAGTCGTTATGATCCCGTAGATTGCAGCACTGATTGCGCCAACTGCCACAAAGCAGAAGGTAACGAGAGCGATCATCGCTCGCTGACAGAGGACAATGGGAACTGCTATGATCTTGTAAATCGTCGGCGCTATCTAGAACGCGGAGCGCGTTGCTTCCTACGACGTAATGGCGGGGTAACGCGATGACTGGTGTGCTGATTGTATTTTTTATAGCGCGGTCGATGTGAGTTTCTGGAGTGAAAAGAGGCGATAAGGTTAACCATTAGACTCGTATTACGTGAAACCTTGCCACTTTGATCACCATTCACAGTCATCGTGGGGCCACGGCCCTTTTTACTGTATATTTACACGTATATAAAGGCTGTTCACGGTAAAATGAGCACTTCTGAAAGCCCTGCGTAACATCTACTTATATTCGCGTCGTGTATTCTTACGCCTTATGTAAAATTAACATTGTTGTGGACCTCATCACTTTATTCATACGTCAGTAAAATGAATTTGTGAAATTACTAGAAAAGTAAATATTTTCAAATCAGCTCATTTTTGCACTTCGATGCATTAAAAAAAAACAGAAAGCGAAATAAATCATTTTAAGTCGTCACAAATGGTTATCGAACACTTTTTATTCGACGTAGTTATATGGAACTACTTTCCCTCCACCTTGACCAACTTTACTGGGCGCATGCCACTTAATGCGCCCGTTAAATATGTGCAGGTACGAGCAGTGACTTTTTTTTAAGGTTGATTTGAAAAGTGCTCACTTTATCGTGAACAGCCTTTAAAGGCGTGTGCGAAGTTTACGTGATCGAAAACTCATTCAACAAAGTGTGCAGTGCCGTCATTGATTTACTTAGAGTAGACTTCCCCAGGTTAAATTTTCTGACTACTCCAGCTGTAGTTAGAGAGATGAACACCACGTCGCGCTAGTCCATTTTCGTGGCGTGAGCGTGGGAAATGTCGGCGGCGTTGCCACATTGACATCTACCCTCTCTCTCACTCATACTCCATCTCTGTCCCCACAGTCCCAACGCCGCAATTCTGAATATCTGCTATATCCACACACTGGGACAGACAAGATGGCGGACACCCGAGTTCCTTTCTCACGTCGTATATATCCGTTTAAGAAAAGTTTACACGTTCTGTAAAACATATGAATGAACAAAATGAAACATGATGTACGCATAAGTAACGGGAAACGTTGCATATTACTCACACGGTCATAATAAAAGAATAAACACCACTTTATAAAATACGCGATAACTGTGGATTTATGTGATATATAATATCTCATCTCGCATGGCGCACAGCAAGTGGTTCGTGTAGCTCAGTAAGCCTTGCCCTCATAGCTCAGGGATAGGGTGGCCGACCTGTAGTCGGAGGGTTGCGGGTTCGCGCCCCGGCGCCTCCGACACGGCAGATTTTCAGTTCGCTTGTCGCACTGGGAATCTGTCAGCAGGACGGCCTCACTAGAGCTTCGTCAATATCAAAATGTCACGACAATGTCAAATGGGGGGGGGGGGGTGAGATAGTGCTCAGATCTGTGCCACGAAATTGTAGGTTTTAGAGTTCGAATCTCCGACGGCTAACGAGTTATTTTATGTAACACATTATGGCTGTTTATAACTTTGTTTATTGTAGAGAATGTTTATTTCCAGAGTATCTTTGTCTAAAAGTAATAATACGCAAGTATCAGCACTGCACAGACGACGAGCAGTGGTTGTTTGCTAATCTCATAGATTGTTTTCTAAAGTAGATAATTTAATCTGTAGAGCGTGAGTAATGTTAACAGGCGCACATGGAAGCCTTAAGTTTAATATTGTAATAGTTCTGTCTTCTTTTGGCCGCATAACCGTAAAAGCGTGTTTAATTACGGAGAGCACAAGATTGATTATTATGCTCATTCAAGATACACATTTAAAAACAGGGACGTAGCCGGTATGAGGATGATATATTGGGACATATCCATCACCCCCCCCCCCCCACAATCGTAATGAAAATAAAATTTTAAAACAAAATGATAAGTTTTATTATATGTTAATTTAAGGAATATGTGATCTAACTTGAACATGAAGAATGTTTATAGCATTATGTGATTCCATATCTGTTCATGAAGTCATTGATTATAAATAATTATGTAACTATAGATTTGTAATAATACAGGTTTTGTGTTAGACATGAGAAATCCCCCCCGTAGAGTACATTCCTAGCTACACTCTTGTTTAAATAATATGCCAATGTTTTAATTAGTGCCATAAATGTCCGCCGTACATACATGTGAATACAATACCTCGTTTTCCATACATAATCTTACTTATATCATTTCCCATACATTAATAGTACTCGTACGTTAAAGTCTAAACCAATGCAGTCTCCAGGAGGAAAAAAAAAAAGATCGTCGTACCTTTTTGGATGCACCAAAAATCACCTACATACAAGATTTTGTTGCATTTGTACCCCTGTCCCCTGCGAGTTGTTTTGCCTACAATTTACAAGTTTCTATTAGCACTTTAGATAACGTGTGGATATGAACGGATGCGTTCTTTCTTCCCTTCTGCTATAGAAAATTGTATTCCTTCTGTTGTGCCCAGGAGAAAACACCCACGATAAACGAATCGAATCTACACTTGCTGTATGAATTAACACTCCTTGTTAAGAAGATGATCGTACAAGTTATAAAACATATTTGGTAAGTATAATATAATCGTGCAAACAAAATGAGTGGTCGTTAACGAAAAAAGTATTTATTCATTCAACAAAACATGGGGCACACAGAACATAACTTCTTTAGGTATAGTAAATTATAATTATGTAAATATGCCACAAAGTTAACACACAAGAATGCCCTACTGTCACAGATCATTCCAATCTGTACATAGTGTTCGTAAATTGTTGTCATTATCCACTTGTAAGCTAGCAGACAACTATTCCAGAATACACGAAAAACGTTTGACACAGTCAAGATATTTAATAATATTTCTGTTATTCTTGGTAACAAATGTACACTGCAGAGAAATGTATTGATTCGACCGCGTTTATACACACCTGCACACCGCAATGCAGCGTAAGCTGGGACGTCTGAAGTAGAGTTGGATTTATAATATAAATTATTTAAGCATTATATTATGCGTTAAGATGTGTGCAGGAGAAGCGAACGTGTGTTCTCTTATGTTTTGGTTCCCAGTGGAACCTATTAGGTCGTTTGCGTTGGTGGGATTTCCTTAAGCTTTGAAATAAATAGTTATAATTTATATCTTTAGAAAAAATGTTGAGACTACGACCAATCAGTACAGAGCAGTCAGTGTTGTTGGCGGGAAACTGTTATTTACATTAATATAAGTATAAAACAATATGACAAAGGCGTGTATGTGCACATGTTGACGATTATATTTCTTCACAAATAATATGCTTCTCTAATAGCAACTGTCGGCTTTGAAGTATGATCTGCTTTAATATGGTTGTTTCTTACGAGGCATTTGTTAGGAAAAAAAGTAAACATGACAGGCTTACTGCCTGTTTAAATTCACTGGAATTGAGAATTAAAACATTAATGGAAAACTGCAAATACACAAGACATGTTTCTGTATGACAGAGAAGCACCTACTGCATAATTCTAAAAACACTAGGTTTTGTATTGTAAACGTAGGCCGTGTCCGAAATGGCAGAAAGGTTGTGTTGACAAAATGATCATGTGACCCGATATTTTATACAAACATTGTGACGTATTTGGTAAATTGATATTTAGGTTTAGTATCTTGTATATAGAGAATGTTAGCAAAAAATACAAATTGACAAAATCAGCGCCAAGTTGGTTTTGACATTCAAAACATATGCGCAAATGTGTACTTAATTTTTTTAAATACAAATAACCGTTCATAAAATACACTGACATGTTTTAAAAAGCAAGTAAGTGCTGTGCTTTGTTTATATATTTAGTAACACACGTTTTATTCTAAGTCGTTTTTGGGTATAATATTATTGTCATGTTTATTGACATATTCTCAGCACTCCAGTAATGATCGTAGAAATATTACGTCCATTTTAAGCATTTTTTTATAAAAAACATATTTTCACTATTAATGTAAAATTGTGTTGCCGCGAGTGCTAAACAAGTGACAGTCGACAACGTCGGGATTGAAACCTACGAAATGAAAAATTACAAAATAACGAATTTGTCCTTACGGACACGGCCTTAGCTTGGCTATTAGTGATTGGCACCGAGTCATTGTATTCAACCGATATTTAGTGCGGAAATAGTTATATTCTCATGCGTTCCTAAGTGTTAACATTACTGATAAACACTACAGTGTCAACGTTTTCGCATTGTTATGAGTCCGAGGTTTCAGTGTAATATATACAATGGTATGCTGTGTTACACTCGTGCAAATATAAACACACACAGCTGCCAACTTTTCAGACAATATCCACTTATGCACATCACTATTGTAAACGTGTATCTTATAGAGACGACAGTTGTATTGTCGCTTTAAAACAAAAAAACATATGTTAGAGTTGAGCCTTAAACGTAATCATTAATGTCCTTTTCCCGCAGTGTGCAAAAGGTTTTCTGCTCATGCAGCGTTCGCATTCGTCTACGTACGTAAATGTTTTACATGTTTCGGGAAATGACATACGCTCATACACGGGGAAACGAATGTGTGTACGTCTCGCGCCCTCACGGCCCATAAGCTACTATTGTGAAAATCTATTTATATGCAGTTCATAATTGTTATTCCTAATATTTATTTTTATAAAGAGTGGAATGGAGGCATTACCTTTTGAGAAACGCCACTGAGTAACGTTCTTAACTATGCATACTCTCTAACCTTTAATAATCTAGAAGAGCCGGAATAAACAACCAGTTTTCGTCCTGATTTGTTATAAACCGGGCGTGACAATGAAGTTATCCTATATAATGAGACGATCTCTGTCTGTCTGTCCGTCTTTAATACTTTTAAGTTCTAAGTCCCTTGAAACTCAACAAAAGTTCTTCAAATTTTGTAGAACGAATCCTCAGGGTTAAATACAGATCAAGTTCGAATTTCAGCTACATCAGTTTACGCAATCATGACTTTTGACCCTAAAAACTCAAATTTTTAATTACTTTTTTCCTATGAAAGTTTTGTATTAATGCATAGAGATTATTGCATAAAGATATGAATGTAATGTTTACTCTAAATGTATGGCTTATAAGAGGAGTTAATTTAAGTATGATTTTATATCTCTATGTTTTTTCAGTCATTGTATGACTAAAGACGGGAGAGTGATGTGGGGTGTTGTTGGGGGGGGGGGGGTGTTGGTAGAGGTGTGTTGTGGGGAGGGGGACGGGGGTTGTGGTGGGTGGTGGATTGTTGGGGGTTGGTGGGTAGAGGGGTTTTTAGGTGGTGGGAGGGGTGATGACGGTGGCGGGTATGGGCCCGATGGCTGGAAAAAAAAAGAGGGGGGGGTGGCGGTGTATGCATGCAATTTTTTTTCAGTCTTTGTATGATAACTAAATTTTTTATCATGATAAATGTTCCAGGCACGTGGCAATACTAAAAACACGGCCACGGACTGGATCCCCTAGTAGTTAATATGCAGAGCAATGAGAACACTGCCAATGTTTTTACAAAGGCAAGGCATGCATGAGTTTTAATGATACATTATCGATAACTGCGTTTACTGACTCAAATATGTATTCATTCCTTTCTCGTAGAAAGTCTACGATTGGTTAATAGGAACACTTTCATTGTCATGCGCTTTCCAGCTACAGCTCCTAATGGATTGATAGTTCTAAAGCTATGCGCCTACGTTTCCAGCACATATTCAGTATGCGTTTTCCGTCAAAACGCTTGTTCAGAATCGTATCAGCTAACTAGTTGCTGTAAAGGATGCAAATAAGTATGTCTATCGGAATGTATCACGTATCGAGCCGAGTGAATTGTGCTTATATACATCAGTGCATTCATAGGTTTGGACACAGACGTAATGGCACTCGAATCCACATATTGAACGTATTGATAATGTGTACGAACAGTCACGTATATAGTAGATCAGAACCCCAAACTGTAAACAATGTATTCAACTGTAGAACGTCGTGCGTCTGACATATATTTCTCCATTATTGAACAATTATTTCCTGTCCATTTCCTTTCACGTAAGAACGGAACGAAAAGTTTACTATGATGTATGACATTATTCATGATTAATATGACGTTTGTAATTGTAAGTGCTAACAGTATTCGAATTATATCATGAACACACAAACTATAGTAAAATAATAGATTATAATTTAAAACAATGACCATTATATATTTATGGTAATTTATTTTCGCAGAGGTAAATCAAACCAAATAGTAGGTGATATCGCTGTATACTTCCGCAAACACATAATTCTACGACAGAAACGACACTAGTAAATCATGAGTTGTGTATTCACAGTTGCAACAAATGTTGGTAGCTCGCGTGTGACAGGCTCGCCTCTGGCAGAACTTGAACGAACACGAGGGTGAGCCGAGGCCAGTGTTATAACATACTTTTACCGGTTGCGGAATTGGCAACAGCGCGTGGATGACGTCGTCGAGATCACTAGAGCTCATCTGGATCAACAGCGGAACTAACACATAAAACTGGTCAGACTTTTTCCTATCCTATGGCCACTCTAGTGTATATCTTTACTCAATGGTATGACTGCTTATTCAAGATTTCCTAACACTTTTTTTTTTATAAAACGATACATGTTACATGACGGGAATTCATTTATTAATGTTAAGCAAGTATTTCGAGCAGTGAGGGACGTTACGCCGTTAACTAATAGTTTTAGAAAAAAATAATAATTTCCTATCTCCATTATAACAGAAAAAAAAAAAAAAGAAACACGTAAAATATTATTATTACTGGACACAGTACATGTGAGCTGTGGCCTTGGGGCGGCTGCTCGCCTTGCTAATGCTCAGTCAGCGCACAGCTCACTCCCCTTGACGGCTCCCGACCTACACTAACGTCCGCAAATTCAAAACAGCTAGGCAACCCTTCGCTCGTACGAATGCGGAAGGCAGTAATGCCTTTCTGTATTGTGACAAGCTGGATTAACACTTCATATCCCGCACAACGTAAAAGCGTTTTGTAAATACACGAGACGTGCTACTTGTACTCGTTCGAAAAAAAAAAAAAAAAAAAAAATTCAAACCCTAAAAAATTTTTTGACAGTTTGTAAAACTGCTTACCTTCGAACTGAAGGAAAATTGATGTCAAAAGCAAAACCAAAGTCACTAAAAGCTGGAGAAACACCCGAAGCTGATTCACAAGACGGAATGAGGGTCATAAGGCACGTTCCCAGCTTAAATTGTTTGTCACTACGATATTGATGTAATCGTCCGTGGATGGGGTGAGGGCACTGATTCTTCTCTCCGAGGATTTTCGTCCGCAAAAAGAAAATAGTTCGCGAGCACAATATTTTACATAAAATTAATATTGTATTTTCGTACAACAGATAAAAACCTTACAGGCCACTTAGTAGTCGTATCCTTCATAACATCAATTTTACGGTTTCTGTAAAATATATTTTTTTTATCGGTTATTCGCAATTCCTCCCCCCCCCCCCCCCAGTGATGGATCCCCTGTAGGGGAATGAATATATATATTTGAGTCAGTAAACACAGTTATCGATAGTATATCATTAAAACTCATGCATGACTTGCCTTGTCAACAATTTATCAGTAAATAATCCATGATTTTTCCACTGACAGATCGCAAATAATTTTCCTGTTACCGCATGCAAGGAAGAAATTCTTTAAAAGAAATTTCGACCTAAGTTGCGTGGCTTAGAATTTCCACGAGGTTTTCATGTATAGCGTTTTCCTATCACCCTCCCGCCCCCCTTTATTTCAAAGATTCCTGCGGAAAACATCTCCACGGTGCGGCGTCACTTTGGAACGAAAACTTCTGTGTTAGAATCCCTGACCTGCGTACTGTGGTGAGCGGTAGTTCAAAATTAATTCAGTATCTAAGCGGTCCTCCCGTTAGCCTTAAGGCGTAACAAGTGGTAATAAATGATGATCAAATTTTAATTCCGCCCTTTCGACAACCAACACTACATCCTCGCCCTCTTTCCGACATGACGTTCTCCTAAAGACTACAAACCAAATGTCATAAACTACTACAATCCATGTTTGCGTAATATAAATTCCACGCGACATTTACTTCTCCATCACGAACATTTTAATCGTGACTTAGAACTGGACAAAAAATTATTTTATTTTTCAACTAACATTAAAAGTTTTGTAGTTGAAGTTTCTCTCAACGAAAATGACATGCAGATAGTTAAAGTCGCTATTAACGGTAAAGTGAGCGCTTTTGAACTCAACCTCAGAAAAAAGTCACTGCCCCTACCTGGATATATTTTAACGGGCGCACTGAGTGACATGCGCCCAGTAAAGTTGGTAAAGATGGACGGGAAGTAGTTCCATATCTTAACGTCGAATAAAAAGGGTTAGGTAACCATTTGTGACGACTTAAATTATTTCTCTTGCTTTCTGGTTTTTTTTTAATGCATGAAAGTATTAGAATGGGCAGATTTGTGAATATATTTACATTTATAATAACATCTGAATTCCACTTGACTGACGCATGAATAAAGTGACGAGACCTATGGCAATGTTAATTTTACACAAGGCGGAAGAATGCACAACGTGCATACAAGTATATCTTAAGCAGTGCTTTCAAAAGTGCTCATTTTACCGTAAACAGCCTTTATCAGAGTACCTATTCATGAACTAGAGCTCAGGCCTGAGCACTAAATTACCTTTATTCGACACTATAATGGATCGTCCTTACCTGCAATATAATCCTGCCTATAGACTGTTTAAGGTTAAGTGTACACTTTTTAAGGTCCTCTCAACAGGCATTAACAATCAATAAATATATTTCATTGCAGCATCAAATGTTAATTTTTGAGAGCGGTGGAAGCATACGCTGTGATTATTAGTCAGGTGGCAAATTTTATATTAAAAAGTGGCGGAATTATATAAATTGGTAGAAAGTAGAAATTCAGCATGGGCTTAAAAAGTGCTCACTTCGCAGTGAACAGCCTATATAAAATTTTCAGCGCAATGCGGTTTCCATCGCTGTAACATTGACTGAGGTGATGAACTGGAGTAATGAACGAGCGGTACATCAATCGTTATCGGTGCAATGAAAATTTCCTGGAGGATACTGAAGAAAGATTCGTAAATCATGGTATCGAGCGGAGCTGCAATAAAGTCTGGAAATATCAAGATTGGCGTTGCTCAACTGGACACGGCGGCGTATTCAGGACTGGTCTCGGATGGGGAACTGTGTTGTGAATTATTGCTCACTCGTACCATATTATCGTAAATTATCTTTCTGAGTAGCATCACTGATGAGAGAGAGAATTTTGTAAGGCACTTTTCCCTGCCCTTGAATCCACCACTGGCTGGACTCGTACTCTCTCCTGCAGGCTAATGAGGTCACTGCCTACCTGCTGGCAGCTGCGAAATTAAATAGGAAATCCCATGTTAAGGGAAATTTCGCCTCAGTGCATTAATTTTAAAGACAGGCGTTTCAAACGAAATGAATTCTTCACGAACTTTACGAGAAGTTCCATACAGTGGAGATGTTTCCGTAGCATGCACAGTCTGTTTGCAAGGAATTGTTTAAATTTATGTTTTACAAGAAAGTACATACTATCTATCAATATTGAAAACATGCGCTCGTAGGCGGGGACCTGAAGGGCGCCGTAACTTAGGGAGCTTCTTAGCAACTTTGAGGCTCAGAAGCAAGCGGGGTATAAGGGCGACACTGACACGTGTACCTAGTGCCCCATCACCACTAAGTGCAAGTCGCTGAACTGGCGTGCAGTGCTTCCGTCGTGCTGCGTGTACTTCTGGGACTTTAACGGGTGACCACAGACCCTATATTTCTACTGGCGGAAAGTCTGAACGGAAGTTCAGCGTAGGTCCTTATAATTGTTTCGTACGTTCCCAACCGGTATATCATGAGCTGCAGCAGTGTGGAGAAGGCTCATTTTTTAGCTATGTTGAAGTCCTTGGAATAGTATTTATAATGTGCATGATTAAAGATGGTGCTTTATCTCAGGAAACGTTGACTGCTTGTTAGGATATAACGTGTTGTACACATGTCAGACAGTTTTCTTTCCTCATTGGCTGTCATGCATGTATGAAGATACTGCCCCTTTTTACTGGACCAGTGAGGATTCTGGTATTATAAGGCAGAACGTTCGTGATTGGTCTGCAAACAACTTAATAGCGTCAAAACCTTGATCATCCAATCATGAAAGAATACGCTAGAGTGTTATAGAAGATATGTTCGCTCAAACATTTTTTTCGCGATTTTCCACCATCTCTATGCATGATGTATTGAGAGCATTATTCGCACTTAGTCTTAAGTGTGTTTTCTTTCCCTACATCGGCATTATGTGGACACGTTTAGCGGTTTCGTAAAAAAAAATATGCGGATTCCTAACACACTGCAATGCAACTCAAGCGACATGTAGGCGGAGTGACAAAGGTGTCCTTCCCAGAAGTTCAGCTCTTTCTAAATTACTAGAAACGTCAAATTTTAGTGATCTCAGGTGGCAATGCGATAGACTCCGAGTAATTTTAGTTTCGTGTTCCTTTAGTGATTTAAGACAAGAATTATAGGACTCTGGTCCTTTAAAAGTATAAAATGTGTGAATACAAACTCTGCCTAGCTCGCAGGCAACGAAGTCTTTTCACGAAGACAGGCCAACCGATGAACAAATGACGTCGGCTACTGGAATGTAAAGAAGTATGCTCGCGATATTCCCGAGTGTCCCGCCACACTTCACTCGCGCCTACGCCAGCTTCACACAAGAACACGCAGAGTTGGTATCGTACCCGTCATTAAGTGATTGCTCGATCTTGCGTATCTCGGAATTCTATCCTCCTGCACGCGAGTTTAGTTGTGACGTAATGCTAATGAATGCCCGCGGTACCCATAACCCACGCGGAATACATTCAAGAATACTTCCCGCAAGGCGCGATGTGGTACTTTGCATTGGGAAGGTACCCGTGTTCGGTTTCCGGTCCGTCCTTCGTGATTTCGGTTTTCCGCGATTTTCCGAAATCTATGAACGCAAATTCCAGGATAATTCCTTGACACACTCATATATATATATATGTGTGTGTGTGTGTGTGTGTGTGTGTGTGTGTGTGTGTGTGTGTGTGTGTGGGGTACGTATGTGCAGGTACCTGCAAAATTCGTGTTAATTTTTGACATCAAGCTAAAATTCATATATATATATATATATATATATATATATATATATATATATATATATATATATATATATATATATATATATATATATATATATATATATATATGTGTGTGTGTGTGTGTGTGTGTGTGTGTGTGTGTGTGTGTGTGTGGGTACGTATGTGCAGGTACCTGCAAAATTCGCGTTAATTTTTGACATCAAGCTAAAATTCATATATATATATATATATATATATATATATATATATATATATATATATATATATACACTCGAACCGGCATCATTTCTCCATTGGTTGCTGCATAAATCTCAAGTCACGCCCTTTCTGAATGAACTGCACGTGATTGGGGGCACACAATTGTGAAGTGTTCGTTTGTTGGTGCACAGTTACCCGGGGAGTGTAAAATGGTCCAATGACACACGTATTGCAAAGGAAAAGTGTTTTCAAGTTTAACATGTCCTCAACTAATAACGCGAATTCTGTAGGTCTCTATGTATATGTATATATGTGTGTATGTGTGTATGTATATATACACATATATATGGAAGTATGTTACAAACTTTTTGAGGTGATTCTTTCTCAAAAATGAAGTACATTTCTATAATGCGACTTATAGCCTTGCGCAAATCCTAAGGGAGAAATTCGCCCTTGAAAACAAAAATCGTATTTTGGCTAAATATCGTAAACTACTTAAAAATAAAGTACAATTCTTTGGATTCTGTTTTATGCTAACTAGATCTGAAGTCCGTGACGAAATAGTTTCGAGTACCTGCCGCCTTCGTTAAAACAATGCTGGCTGTTACCCCCGTTTTGGCTTAATTTTCTCTTCCATTAGATTTTTGAATGGTTTTATGCCATAATTTATATCAAGAAGGTCCAATGAACAAAAAAGGTTGTCTTGTCGCAAACCCCCACAGGCGAACAGTTTTCGAGTAAAACTGAACAGAAACTGTGTTGCCTGAGCGGCAGGCACCGACCACTGGAGGGAAGAGTGACTGAACGATACGCTAGTTAGCAACAAACGAACAGTGCACACTGTAATGATGTAAACGTACATAGCGTCATGTGCTACGTGTGAGTCTGTGTGAGTTATGAACAGGTAACGAGCGATGCCTGGTGTATTCTAGCGAATGTGTCGGTAAATGTCGAGGCAATGCTCAAAGGTTCTACCATGAGGTTGAACATCACTTTCTGTCAAGTAAATGCACTACACCAAACAATGTAATAAATACCATGCCTTTATGAAAATAGTATTTAAAATTACGTGCGATTAAGCAACAAATGTTCGAATACCTGTTTTGAATAAATGTAAAACTGTATCGACAAAAATATAGCCAACAGCATATGCAGTAGATTACGAAAGCATATACCAGGAGATTATGAAAGAAACATTTGAAAACCGTGCAAAGTAAATTTATTTGTATGAGTACACCATGAAATGGGACAGAAGTTAATAAAGGTTGGTGCGTTGTATTTTCTATAATTATAAGTCATATATAAATAAATTACCAAATAATTTGTAAAAAAATTTAAAAAGCAAACTTTAACTCTTTTATTCGTACGGTTGGGCTGTTTTTTTTTCTTAAGTTTGTCCAATCTTGGACTGGTCTTTCTTTTTTGTGGCAGTTCATTTAATTTTCTTTTTCCTGCTCTTGAAGTGAAAGCGAGATTTATTGTTACTAAGGGAATACGGACAGGTACAAAAAAACGTTCCCGACTGCATGCCAGTTGGTTTGAGTCCAAATACTGCACGAGCGCTGAATTAGGCTTCAATAGAGAATATCCTACTACATCTCTTTTTACGAGGAAGTGAAAAACTCTGCTTCACCTTTCAGTAAGTATGTTCCTTTTTGTTAGTGTACGACGAAAGCTTCCATACACTATTACGTTACATATTACTTATTGTACAACAAATTTCGAAAAACAAATTTTAATGCTTAACATACATATTGTTGGATAAATTTAATTAATTAATTCCAATAATTTTCAGGAAACATGGCTTACAAGACATGTTTTCAAACAACTTGATGATATAGTGAATTTTTTTTTATTATAGTGACAAGTTATTTTTATATTATATCTAACCACATCTATACGATTTTGCGTTCTGGCCACTTCTTTACCAATTAAATAGTTTAGTGCTTTTGAAAAGCGTCTCTACACTGAGTGTAGGTTTTTATTCCTACTGTTTCCTTGTTGAGTGCAGTTTTATACGGTCTAACAGCTGGGTGCCTGCTAGGGTTGCCTGAACTTCTTTACTGCATTAGCATGATGGCGTTCTTCGTATAGTGTCAGAAAAATTTTAAGACAACTCCGTGCTGCCGGTCTTATAATTTCTTCTATTCCACATTTCTGTTAATTTTGCCTTACTCTACATTAAGAATGGAAGATTTTGGTATAAGGCGAGTAGGGTAGCTAAAACGGTTCAAAAGTTACAAAGTTTTTTAAGTTTTACGAAATGACATTAAATTGAATAATTATTTTAGAAGAAAAATTTTTAGTTCGAAAATGGGTTATGACACGGGTGTGTTTTTTTTTTCCAAAGAGAAACTGCCAAGGGAAATTAAATGTAAGCCTTGAAAAAAAATAGAAAAAAAAGAATATCAACTTAAAAAACACGTGTAGGGGAGGGTTACTCGTCTGAAATTAGGACTAAAAATAATAAAATTAAGATTTTTCTTTTTATTGCAGTTTGAAATCCCCATCTTCCGACATATGTTCCTTCTGATGTACGCGTATAATTAAGGTGTAAGTTGGCACTCCTGCTTCAGACACTTTAATTATATTTATGCATTTTATTCCTCTCACCCACGTTAAATGCATGACGGTTGATAAACTTCGACTGAATTTAACGTAGAATTATACTGTTTAGTTTTGTTTACTACTGCCGTCTTTTTGGGTAGGCTAAATGAAAATAAAAATAGCTAGTAGATTTTTTTGGGAGCTAACTACTAGCTTAAGTTTAGATATATGTGAACAGTGGTGTATTTAAATGGGATGAAGTGAACTAAGTTTCGACCAACAACCCCCCGTCGCCTAAAAAATATTATGGAGCAAAGATACGTTTTATGATTAGTATAGTTTCTACCTGAAGATCTTCTTTTGATTTTAATACTAATTCTTTGAATTTAGTTGTAAGATATTAATAACACTACGCACGAAGTGAGGATATAGGCTTTCGCATTATGTATGAGGATGAAGGGAGTTTATTTTCCATTGTGCATGTGCAGGTCTGGACTTTAGATTCGTGGCATAACTCTCTAATCATGATTTTAGGAAACAGTACTAAATTAATAAAATAAATATTTTAAAATAACTGCTATTATTTAATTTCAGGTTTTTTACATGACTTTGACTGCTACATTCATAGAGCAGTGATTTTTGGAACTTTTCCGGGAAAGAAGCAGTGATGTAAGACTGCTCCGAAGGAACAAATGCTCCGGCATCCTACGATTAGTTGAGACACATCAAACCCGTATGTTTTTATTGCTCGTAGAGGAGCATTAGCTTATAGATCAATAGAATACATACAAATGTCACATTTGGCATCTTCGTTCGTGACGGGAGTAAAATACCTCAAGATGGAGCTCGTCTTGGCACTTTTATTCATTATGAAAACCAAGCTTTCCATACACATAAAGGTCTGTTGATTTACTTCCCAGCTATAAATCTTTACACAACCCTATATAAAACAGAATAAAACACAAAATACAGTAATAAACAAAAACTGGAGCACAGCTCTCTGAACTCTATACTGTTACGGTACTCTTTATAGCATCATCTCTGTACAGTCGCAATATACCTTCACTGCACGCGAATCATAGACTAAAGATGAATAAGACAGAGTATAGTCCATTCACGAATGGAAGAGACTTTTGAGAACGAACCTTTGAAAAATCAACCTATGCGTAACATGTCGACCTGTTTTTTTTTTTTTTTTTTTTTTTTTCAATAACCTGTTTTCCACAAATATATAACACTGTGATTAACTTTAGAGTACTGTATTATTGCATAAATGAAACTTTACCTTAGTATCTTCTATAACTTGTAATATTTATTTCGTATTTAATATGAATTAACAACAGCCAGAGCAGTGATGTGTCGGCAACGGCTAGTAAGAAATAGTTCACAGAGAAATACAGTTTTAACCTAGATTTTTGGTATGTTGTTTGTAAATTAAACGTTGCCTATTGAAATATTGAAATATTTAGGTAGCCCCGATGGCAACATATTTCATTGTTACAGCTTGAAATAACAGCGCAAAATATCGTGGGAAGGCTCTAGTGACACTGACCTACCCCAAAGGAACATAACTGTCGAATTTTGTATAGGCCGATCACGATAAAGTGAGCACTTTTGAAACCCTAGTTATTTTTTCTTTCAATCAATGTATATCGTTCCACCACTTGTTAATGTAAACCCTGCCATGTGAGTAATACACACAGTGTATACATTCACCACACCCAAAACCAGAAGTCCGAGGCCACAATGAAATGTACTTATTGCTTATTATATCTGATGGAACCGCTTCAAAAAGTGCTCACTTTACCGTGAACGGCCGCCATCTTGGGTTTTTACAATTTTAGCCATAAGTTCCATTTAAGAACGTTTAATGAGATTTCTCGCATTACATGACATAAATAATAGCTCCTTAAGTTTAATCAAACTGTTACATCTCTATAGAATTGATTGTTGATGGAGTAGTGATTGGATGCAAGAAATAATAATTTTCTCTCGCTTTCGCCTACAGAAATGGTCCTGGAACAGAAATATAGGAATACATGTTGTAGAACATGTGCAATGTAATGTCCTACGCTTTGTCGAAGCCCAAAATAAAATACAAAATCTGTAATGCAATTTACGGAGGAAATTCCGAAAATCCAAGATGGTGGAGACTGGTCCGCCTTAATCCCTCAGGTCTTTATGCGACATATTTTATATTGGCGTGTGACTGACCTCCGGGTCCGTAGGTGTCGCTGTAGTTGTCGCCGGCGGCCACGTCGCTGCCGGAGCGCTGGGCGCGCGGGTCACCCCCACCACCACCGCCGCCTGCGCTCCGGAAGCTGCGCGTGCTGTTGTTGCTCTCCCGTCGCTCCGGGGTGGCGCCGCAAGGAGTGGCCGGGGGCGGCTCCAGTCCCCCGGAGCCGCTCGACAGGAACGACAGCTTGTCCGGCTCACTCGCCGCCTCCGAGCCGGGGAACCCGCCCAGCTCCAGGATCGTCACGCTCAGCTGAGAGCGGCTGTTCGACACCGAGCCTGCCAAACACACACGACTCCTTCACTATAGGCTATTCGCGGTAAAATGAGCACTTTGGTAAGCCCTGCTTAAGATCTACTTGAAAGCACGTTGTGTAGTATTCCGCCTTATGTAAAATTAACATTGTCATGGCCTAATCACTTTATCCAAGCGTTGGTCAAGTGAAACTGTGTGAAATTATTAGAAAAAGTAAATATTTTACCCATTTTCTTATTTTTACACTTTTATGCATTAAAAAAACATAAAGCGAAAGAAATAATATAAGTTATCACAAATGGTTACCTAATACTTTTTATTCGGCTTTAAGATATAGAAATACTTTCCATTCATCGGTACCAGCTTTACTGGGCTCGTGTCACTCAGTGCGCCTGTTAAAATATATGGAGGCAAGGGCAGTGATTTTTATAGGTTGATTTGAAAAGTGCTCACTTTAACGTGAACAGCCTTTACACACACACAAACACACCCAAACACACACACACACACACACACACTTGTTGCTATAGGCTATTCACGGTCAAGTAAACACTTTTTGAAGCCCTCCCAATTGGAATAATAGTCAATAAATATATTTTACTGTAGCGTTAGACGTTAACATTCGAGTCCGATGAAATATATACAATATGTTTGTTAATTACAAGGCAATATTCATTTCAAAAAAATAGGTGGAAGGATTAAAAAAATGGCTCATCGGAAAATAGTAACTAGGGCCTCAAAAGTGCTCACTTTACCGTGAACTGTCTATACACTCGTTCATCATTACTTCCATGTTCTGTGAAACCACCTCTAACGTTCTGCTTCTGTTTAAGAGTGGGATGGACCCCCTTGGCAACCCTGTGCCTAAGGTCAAGAAGCGAGGGAGCGATACGGGTGACATTAACACGTATTTCTAGGGTCTCATCGCTCCTACGTGTAATACGTGCAGTGTTTCCGTCGTGACGCTGTACTGTGCAAATTAGATCTGTAACAGGAGGGTTTTATTACACGCTATGAAATACCACAGATTAAACTACGCCCGTATGTTTGTACTTTTCTCTTGCCGCTTAAGGAAACTGCATAGGCAAGCTTTACAAATGTGATATTTTACCATTTTCACGATTTTTTTTTCTCCAGGATATAAGGGCATAGATAGTTTTTTTTTTTTTTATCTTTTCTGGCAAAAAGTCGTGTTTGCAGAACATTTATTTACCGAGATACGCGTATTCGCGCAAACAACTATTTCACGAAAAACGCGGGGTCCATCCCATATCTTAACCTTGGACGACTCCGTCTGTGTATCAAATGGTCAAAATATTCACACTCGCGCATTCTCACTCGGAAGTAACGTCAGAGTGTGCTGTTCCATATTACAAGAGAGCGAATGCACGAGTGCGTGTTGCGAGCGTGTGTTGATGCATGCTCTATGCATGCTCTATGCATGCTCTCGGGATATCGTTTGTTTATTTACGTTTAAACACTCGTCATCCACACGATGCCGAACAAACAAGCCATTCTTCACTGTACGTAAATGTTTGAAATTGTGAAAAAAATTTCCTTTATAGTATGTGTGTTTGCTATTGTATATCATGTTCAACATTCATCGGAGTAGGTGTTATTTAAATGGTATACAAAATAATAGCAGCCACAATGATAAGGATTACGACTTTTGTTTACTTCAATCGAACGAAAACAATACACAACGCACAAAGATAATAGTAATCGTAAATAGTGAGCTCGAGTGCGAGTGTGGATCTGTTCCAAATGAAGTACATGCAGGGAATTGTGGGAGGAAGGAGGAGAGCAGATGCTGGTTATTTGAGACACAGCCTACGTCTGTGCACATGTGACTCCTCGTAGCTCGCTCATGAAACATGCTTCTATAGGCTGTCCACGGCAAAATGAACACTTTTGAAAGACCTGCTTAAGATCTATTTGTATACACGTTGTGTGTTCTTCCGCCTATTGTAAAATTAACATTGCAATGGGCCTCATCGCTTTATTCATGCGTCGGTCAAGTGAAACTGTGGAATTATTAGAAAATTAAATATTTAACAAATCTGCTGATTTTTACACTTCGATGCATTAAATAATACAGAAAACAAGATAAATATTTCCAGTTATCACAAACGGTTACCAAACACTTTTTGTTTGACATTTCTATATGAAACTAGTCCCCCCCCCCCCCCCCTCATTACCAATTTTACTGGGCGCATGTCACTCAGGGCGCCCGTTAAAATATATTCAGGTAGGGGAGTGACTTTTTTCTAAGTTTCATTTCTAAAGTGCTCAATTTATAGTGAATAGCCTTTAGGAAGGCGGCGTGGCACTTTGGTCTCCAGATAATGCCATTCTAATCCGTGGAGCGAGAGGAAGCTTTTCCCTGCACGCCGTCGGGCCACGATGTGGAAGTCCCGCCTTTTTTATCACTGCCGAAGCTTTAGAGCGGGGGTATAACCGCCTGGGTTAAACCACCCAGGCGGTTGCAGCATTTGTATCTCCCTACGGGCTAGAGGAAGTTTCCCTCCCCAGACCGCAGAGAACACACATCCCAGAGGTCACCGCCCTGCCACGTCCCGGCGCAACTCAGACAGCCCGCCAGTCAGACCAGCAAAACCGTTTTCCTAACCCTGTCCTTCCCTGCCGGCGTGTTTGGGGGGGGGGGGGGGGAGGTGTGTGGCAAACATTTAACTGTGTGCCCAAGTTTGTATGTTGTTAGCGGTGGCAATTTTGAAAATACCGGGGCTTGTGAAAATAAAAGTTAACAATACCCTGGGGAGGGGGGGGGGGGGACAGGTGACTCGCGCACGTGTCGTGTGATCCGGGGAAACGTGAGATACTCCTGGAAACCTCTGCCTCTGCCAGTGTTGTCAGGTCTTTTGGGAGGAATTTTCGTTTTTCGGGGCAAAAATTATCGTTTCCGTCACTTGAATTATAGCTAAGGCAAAGTTACATTTATGTTTCTTAGCAAGATTAATTTAAATCTGTTAAAAATGTTAATATTGGCCTGTCTAAAAATGTATTTATAAAGAAAAATTACTTCTCAAAGTTTAAAAAACATAATTTACTTTTAAATTTTAAGTTTTCAAGTACTATTTCCATTGTAGCATTTACCATTTGTTTGTAAGTAATCATTCATTAATTTTTGCAAAGGTCAGAATTAAATGTTTTACAAAGTTTCTCACTTTGTTCTCTGTCTTTAAATTGTTTAGAGCAGGTGTAGGTCTCCCTGTTTTAACAAGTTCTAACTTCTCACTAAACGAGCATAACTAGAAAGATTAATTAAATACGCTTATTATTATTTCATTTTTACAGCCATGATTCTTTTTGTAAAACTATTGTTTAAAATACAAATTCAAATGTAACAGTAGAATACGCAATCTGTCAGTCACTAAAAATTGAATAAAGATATATAAACTCATTCGCTAGCATTCTGAATGCAATGTCTCATTGTGCATGCATTCGCCCACATTTCGCGCAAGTGTGCTGTGATGTTACGCCAGCTGAATGAGTGTTGAGAATACCACAGCCCTACGCCTCGATACTTTGGAGGAACTATTACAATCGATTATCGAAACACGCACAGCGCGTGCCTACCCTTCAGCGCCTTGCCGCGATGTTTTGATTATAGGAAAAAAGATGCGTGCATCCCAGTCCAGCGAGTAGCGGGGAAACGAAAATTAATTTTAATTCAAAGAAGAATAGTAAGTATTTGGTTAGGTAATATGTTGGCGTTTGAATTTTATTAAAGCATGCACTGCGTGAATTGCATTCATGGAGAATGCACCCTTGCAACTAGTAAACGAATAGGTATAGCACAGAGAAAAACACAGCTTACCTTGCGACAGTTCACCACACGGAGCTGCATGGAATAGTGTTTATATTTCAGAAATAAAGCAGCGTGCACTTGGTCTGTAATAGTATATATACTGTTTATTTGTCTGTGTTATTTTCTACACGGTCCATACCATTTGAAAGTTTTATTTTATTTTTTTTCCTGGTATAGAAGAAATTTTGAACTAGTAATAAGTCACTAAAAAATTATTCATTCTTTAATTCAAAACACAACATAAATTATGACGTAGAGAAATATCAATTTTTCCTTCATGAGCTCATTTGCATGGCGCTCTAAGTTATTTGAACCTTTAACTGTGAAACTAACGAGAATGAGTGAAGACATACAATTAGCGAAACATACCGACCTAAACGAGTCAACTTCGCTGTAACAATGCTGAGTGCAATAGACGATGTAAGGTACGTCAAACGGCTGTATTTAAAGCGTCATAATTGCAGAATATGGACACTCAGCAACACAATGAAATTTTAAAGTCATACTAATTAATCAAGAACGGAAGTTTTTGCACCGAAAACGCTGTTTTTGGAAGGCCGCTGTGGGCAAACGAAAGGGAGGGGGCAAAGCCAACCCTCCTCACTGTCCCCCCAACCTTTCTCTCTGAAACCCTCTCCCCCAAAGTGCCCCCCTCTCCACCCCCTGGGAGGAGATAGAGGGACAAGGGGGGTTTTCCAATTTATAGGATTAGGGGTGTGTTTCTCGCCTTCGAATCGGCCTGGAAGGCACATTTTCGACTGATTTTCTTCCAATTTGGGGTGCCTTTCCGTGCCCCAACTCCCCCCCCCCCCCAAATTGGCAGTTAGGCCTTTGGCTTACTACGAACCTAAGTCTTAAGTGTTAAGTTTCAAGTCTTAAGTCTTGAGTGTTAGGTTTTGATTCTTAAATCTTGAGTGTTAAGTCTTGAGTCTTAAGTCTGAAATTTAAAATCTTATTTTCACCATAATTGCAACTGCATGTTGGGATGTGCGAGCGAGCGCCGATAGACGTGAGCGAGCACATGCCGAAGTTCCCAGACGACATTGCACCATAAATACTAATTCGTATAGTTAGCTGCTTCACCTATGGTGGCTCAGCCTGCGGATTCCGCGGGCCGGTCCCCTGGTCCTGACATGGTTCACCGTACCTGGACGGAGATAAACTACCTACATAGATGTGTGCCGTGTAACAAGGGGAGCTCATATAGAAACATTCTAGGTATAGTGTAAAACATGTTGAGTTTCTGCGTATTTTAGTATATGTATAGAAAATTTACCTTAGATACGGAGTTGGTTATTTCAGAGTGAAATCAGAGGCACATTTTCCAATGATCCTGTACATTGTAAATAAAAACTAGGTTATAGAAAACGAAAACATCTAAAGAAAAGTAGCCTATGGAAAATGAGACAATTGTAAAGACCATATTAGCAATTTACTTCGGCCTATACCGAAGCCTCCAAGAATAAAAATTATTTCTAAATTCGTGTATATTACAGTTTTGATGTTATATGAAGTAACAGTCTAAATAAAGTATGATAATGGAGAAAATATACTTTTGAAAAAAATTAAACCTACTATAAGAATTTAAAAATTTATATATTTTCCTTAAAAATCTCAACATTTAGTAAATTAGTTCATTATGATACAGATTGGAATAATTTTTCGTATTATTAGAATGCCATGATATAGGTATGCTTCTTGGTAATTTGTATTTCAGGCTGCCTATGTCTCAATTTTAACTTTTGAGGTAAAACCTAAAGTCAAATGATCTAGTAGTTAAACATAAGTGTCGGATTTAAAAGAAATTATAACACGCCATTCCTATCACTTCAATACACGCTTGAGCTGGGACGGAGACCGTAATGTAATAGGGGGTGCCGAATCGAAATTTGTAATTCTAACCACATTTAGAAAATATTAATTTAATAGTAGTCGCGCGCAGTGCAAAATTTAATAAAATATTTCATCTACACTAACGCGCCTGCAATAAAGTTGATTTAAATGTTGCTTTTTTTCAGCAAATATAAGCATATTGTATGCCGTGCAACTCTTATTATGTTTACTTATAAAATATTTATTACGAACTTTAGAAAATATTTATTATTGAATTGCATTTGCGAAATTGCACAGTGTTCTTGTACTACGCTGGTTAGCAAGTTTAATGGGTTCATATTTAGCAAAACATTGTTTGCGGTGATCGGAGTTAGATCCGGAAGTACTACGGATAAAGGTCAGGAAGTCAGACTCACTAAACACTACTCCAGACAAAGAGGTTCGATAGCAGATGAAAATAGATACCACATTTATTATTTAAATGCTATTGCGACGCCAAGCCTCTCGTTGACGTAATCCAACATGCAAGAAACTGCCTGGAACTCAGGAGGTATAATACTGAACTACTGCAACTCAACTTGTTTCAAAAGTTCCATTCTCCAAGGTTAACTCTTGAGATGTAATTAAACATAACCCTGACCAATAAAAAAGTAAAAATACAAAACAAGAAAATTCCTAGTGAGAATCAAACAACCTTCAAGCACATAAAAAATTATATTCAAGATTTAAAATACGTCAAAACAATTAACACATACCTGAAAACAAAAGCCTAGAGAAAATATGTACAAATTTCAAGTATACCTTAGAAAAAGTAGAAATTCCTCACGCAAACTCGAAAACCTGAAGTAAATTCGAATGGAGCGTTCAAAACCGCATAAACATGCCTCTAATGTACAGCAATATATTCAAAGCAATTGGAAAACCTCGACCGCTACTAATGCGAAGCTCTAAAACGTTCTGAAAAAAAAAAAAAAAAAAAAAAAAAAAAAAAAAAAAAAAAAAAAACGCACCTCCCAAAAGTCGATGAAAGAAACAAACGAATAAATAACATATAATCAAATGAAACTCTGAAAATCTAAACAATGTTTAAATTTTCAAACAAACTGAATGAGAAGTAACTTAAAAAAAATAAAATAAAACTTTAAATTATATATTCAACGAGCATCGAGAAAGTCCTCTTTTCAAATCATACATACTGGCATGCTTGTGTCTGCCATGCATGCGAGTATTTTCAAAGACATCTAAACTACGCAAGCACAACAACTACGTAGCCGCCATATAGTTAGTATTCGGGCATGACGGGGCAAGCATACGACATTCACAAAGTATGTTTTTCACATGAAATGACGTATTAATTTTATTCCGTACCTCACAGTTTTGTAAATTGCAGCCATGTAAAGTTCACAAGTAATCCCTGCTCGGTTTATTGTATATAAAGTTCTCACCTCTCTTGGACAGTTCTCCAATTAATTAATTAATAATTTCGCTTGTGTCGAAATAATTTTTAAAGCTATTTTTCACTCGCTCTTCGGGGTTTTCCAAAAATACATACTTGAAAATTTTTTGTAAGCTTTGATTTTCCTCAAACGCTTACTTCTTCAAGTAAGAGCACAAATTCGTTAATCTTCCCGTTATTGTATGTATTGATATTGAGTAAGTTTCCTTAGAAATAGGCATGTATTAGTTAAAAGGCAACGTTCACCAAGAAAATCAGAAATACTGTTTAAATACTATTTAATTTCCGCTAATTTCACGAAGTTGAAACTTGCCATATTGGTTGCATATAGGCTACATGTTCAGAAAAGATATTTCTCGATTTCAGTTAACCGGCACATGAATATTGTGCCAGGCCCTTGGCGGACACAGCATGGGCAGAAAATAATTTCTTAGTACAGGGGAAATAAGAATCTAGAGACAAAATGAACTGAGATTATACGAACTCGGCTGCCATAGTGATAGCTAGTATTATTCTCTAAAATGTACTGAATGTAAATTTCACTAGTAGACAGCAAAACGCGAAATGCAATTGGACTGAGATAAGATTAATTCTAGTTAGGTTAGGAAAAAAAATTATTTCTTATGGGAGTGTTTGGCATAGATAAAATTTCCACCGCTAAGTGCGCTGCATTCCAAATAGGCACTTTTTAATTAAAATTTTAAGCTACGTGAATAACAAAAGAGAAAGACTTTACTTAGTTACAAAGTTATTTTATATTTTATTTATGAGTATAGTAACTATCCTGTTTTCAAAGTAAAAAAATAGAGAAAAAAATCTGATTCCCTGCTGACAATGCCGCTTATTTAGCTGTGGAAATTTCCCATTTGCCAATCTTTTAACACTGATTTTCTCAACTTGCAGTAATAAAGTAACCTTAACTGAGATTACAATAAAGGGATTATATCGGAATAGTGTTCACACATGACATCACGGCATTCATTCAGTTTGTTTGCTATCGCCGCAAACGCCAAGGCATTCCATTTCAATTGCCGAGTACGCTGGAGATCAACGAGACCGCGCCATAATTTCGTCTCTACGCACCTGAAGTTCTCCAGTGTCTTAAGCACTATATCCACAAGTCTGTACACTAATTAATGATGGGGATAATCGATATTGATAATCGATTATATTAGATAATCGCAAGCAATATATATTGATTTTGATAATCGAAACCATTATCGATTATTAAAAAACAAGAGTCACTGCAAAGTTAATATTTGAAAAATAATGTTGGAATGAAGATAGTTACACATTGAATCCTGATATATCTTGTGCTCTTAAAACATTAACGTAATTCATTTTTTACACATGCATGTTTAATTTACTTCTCTTTTTAAATATTTGTTTAATGTTTTTGACATTATGAATTCTGAAGAAAAGTGTCATGGCGCTGCTCCAGCGCATGCAAAATTTGTCATGAATTTGTAGCTTATGTGTTTAAGTTTGCTATGATGATTACTTATTATTTTTGTATGACAGTAAACATTCAACAACATATGTGCGAATGTGCATACTGCGTGTTCGTTCGTGTTAAACTTTGTATCCAAAACTATACAAAATGTAATATATAGAATAATCTCGGTGAATGATCGATTATTCATCGATTAATCGATTAAAATATGAAGAATCGATTAATCGATGATACAAAATAATCTGTTTTCCCCGTCACTAATACTATTGCCGCTTCCTGGTTCGCATTATTACCGTACCCAAGGGGGAGATCCGCTGAGAGAATACTTACTGGGCCTGATGATGGATATGCCGGCAGGTGGCGCCAACAGTCCCTGCGCCTCCTCATTGGTCTCCTCCATGGCCAAGTCCTCCTCCCCGCCGCGCATCAGGGGTGGGCAAGGTGTCACCGCTCACCGCCGCGGGGCGGACGCCGCCCTACCATCGTCCTGCCGACACACCGCCCGCCATAACCACGTTGTTATAGGCTATTCCCGATAAAGTGAGCACTTTAAAGTCCTCTAATTTGGAATAACCGTCAATAATGGTATTTTATTGTAGCTTTAGACGTAAACTTCAGAGTGCGGTGGAATATACACTCTGCGTTTACTTTTTATATAACAATATTTATTTCATAAGGTGGTTAAAGGAAAAATAATGGCTGAAAGTAAAGAGTAATTAGGGCCTTAAAAGTGCTCACTTTAGCATGTACAGTCTATAGATACGTCAAATAGTAGACTAATGATGAGGTAGACCGCTTATTCGTCTTTTGCGCATGTACCCAACAATGACCTACCCCAAAGGAACACAACTCTCAAAGTCACGAACTCAATAGTAATGAAAGTATTTGTTTATATTTTAATTTTTAAATGACAAGCACTCTTATATGAATAAAATACTTTGACCAATTTGAATTTAATCAAACTGCATTTCAAATTGGTTAGAGAAAGTATACATATATCAAAGTATTTGTTTACAAATCAGTTTTCTAATCCAAAATCCAAACCATGCCGTTTTCGCTAGACGTGTTGGGACACGAAGATTGGTTGTGCGCAGCCAGCGAAATTTGTCTACTTCATCTTCAGTCTATGTGTCAAATAGGGCACACACTGCTCCTACAAACCTTTGGAAAAAAAAATAATTGAAGCGTATTAAACAATATAACTAATATACGGATTAATTTTACTATACTACTTTATTAAGGTACAAAAGTTAGGACATATTGCTTTGTTAACCAACTAACAACTTTTGACTAAATAAAAAATACACAATAAAAATATCATACCAAAAACACACAAATTACAGCGTAGTGTTGCATATCTGGTTCCTCAACAGTTAGGATGCAATCGTACAAATATATTTCTGGGATTTAAGTCCTCCCTAATAACTTTTTAACAAGTGAACAGATTTAAATAAAATATTTTACTTTCCGAAGCAATGATAGGCTTATGAGATCACTTTGGTAATTGTGTAGCCTATGTGTGTGTGATTAAGTTTGTGTCTATATGTGTGTTCCCCCCCCCCCCCCCCCAACACCCAAAGTCTTTTGAACCCGTCAACCGAATACCAAATCTAGCACACATACAGTACTAAGTCAGGGAATCCGACTTTTCTAGATTTCGACCACAGTGACTGCTTATTTTCAAAATGACAGGCATTTTAAACTTCAGGATACTATGTCATATAAAAGGCAACTTTTAACCAATTTAAACCAAATCTCTTCGCAGCGCAACAAGTAAGCATTAAATTCAAAGACGGATAATTTTATTGTTCCTTCATTTCTTAAGAAAGCACTAAGTTTACGTGAAAAAATTAAGGTTTCAAGTTCTATTTCTGAAATCACTAGACAAATTCCCACCAAATTTGGCATGAAATAATTCTATGAAAGGTTATGTAAACGTGTATAATAATAGTAGATAAGGGATTTATTTTATAAATGGCGGTTACATACACATTTCACGTTAATTTGATAAATCGACAACATATTTTGACAAATTTCGACCAAACTTTGTGTGGTGAAATATAATATATTACAAGCATTAACTATGCCGAAATATAATCAATTTTGTCAGCCATCTTATAAAATAGCACCACATGCCAGGTATGCTGTTGTTGATTGATAACGACTCGCTGTAGCCTTGCCAGGCGTGTTACCGATATGTCACGATGTGTGTACTATTTCACATTCCACAATCACTCATGCACGTACTTGTGCACGGGATTTGCCGTCTATGTTGGGTCTCCAATCTGGGGTTTATAGTAATTTCCTGGGGGACTCAACATTTATCCTAGTGGTGAATCTGAAATGGTATTTGTATCACCACACTAGCAATGAAGTAACTAGTGACCACATCGTACTTGCATATACTCTTTTCTACAGTGCTGCTTCCCCCTCCCCCCACACGTTTTTATCTTCATCTACCTCTACTGTACTTTTCTTATGTTGCTGTCAACTGTCTGTGCGTTCCTTTACCCACTTAGAACTTTTTTTTAGGTGGGTCGTTTTCCCCGTTCGCAACTCAGTGCACTATGCTTCCGACGCCACCGGTGTTATTTTTATACGCATACCTGTACACGACTTGTTTCCATGTAAGGAATATTCCCGGCGGTGTTTTTGCTGGCGTAGTGTACTGTCCCGGTCCCAAGCCCGGATGCCGTCAGCATGGTTGTGCCATGCGGATAGTAAATAGTGAGGGCAATGCTGCGAACTTCATCATCGTCATCGTCCTTGCGAGAGTAGTGAGAGAGCGACCACGTTGCTTCTGACGAGGCCGTGTAAATGTAATTAGTGTTTGTATCCTACGGCTAGTTGAGGAATGTTCGGCGCGCGCGCGCGTGCGCGAGTGCCGGCTACGTCCCGTAGCGCGCGCGTAGACAAGTTAAAAGTACAGTACAGTAGTACACGCGCGCTCTCGAATTCCCAGACAAGTTGGAGAGACAGATGTGCACGCGTGATCGAGACAATGTACGTTGCTGCGCAATTAGCTCTGTATGAATTATGCATATAACTTTCATGTAGAGACGCGACCTGCCCAAATTTTTTATGGATATAAAATTTATTTTTCTGAAAGTTAGAAATGCACGAATATTTTCCCACTATTAATTTATATGCATATATATATATCACATAAAAGAAATATGCACGTGCAGGCGCACATGGTGCCCGCGCTCTTTTATGCAATGATGATGAGTTTATTGTCTGGAGAGTGCATAGACCGACGCGAGTATTTACTATATTTCTTCTCATAACAATGACTCCGCAGCCAACAGATAGGTGCACGCGTGAACCTACATAGTGTGTTTGCCGAAAAATGTATTTACTTTTTTTCATCTCGTAACACTTCCCATGCAATAGTGGTCGTGTGGTCTAGACTTCAGACGGGCGACTGAAGGGGCTCGGATCAAAACCGCACGCCTCCTGCATTTTATGAGTTCACAAAAAAACTAAATAAATTCCCAGCGCTCCTGGCGGCCACCGTTTGAACTCACTTCCCCGACGCTAGCGCGCCCCTGCAGGCGATGAGTGAACCACCACATGCACAAAATGGCCGGGTCGATATCAGCGCTCCTAGCTGTGAACTGTAGAACTTCAAACACTCTGGTGATGGGGGGCGAGAATTAAAGATGGCCACCTACAGCAGCCGCCTGGTGGCAGGCGCAGAAATTAAAGATGGCTTAGCACACTCTGCTGGTGGATACGGGATTCAACGGTGGCCGCTTACAGCAGACGACCATTGTGAAGACATCCAAGATGGAGAACGCGAAAAGCATGACAGAGAGAGAGAGAGGAAAGGGTGACAAGGGAGAAAATAAAGGAGATCAGGAGGAATACGATAAAATCCCCAAGGGAAAGAATGGACGAGAGAGGAATGCCAAAGGGTTAGAAAAAATTAACATAGGAATGACAGAGCATGACAAAACTAATCGGATTGCAAGAGCATGGTGAGTCGAGGTTGAATGGTAGAGCAGGAGGGAAAAAGGGAAATTCCAAAGGGGAAAAAGGGAAAAATTCCAAAGGGAAAAAGGGAAGAATTCCAAAGGGAAAAAGGTAAAATCGGAAATCCAAGATGGCCACCACTGGCGGAAATGACAGAGTAGGAAGTTTCGTCACTACGGCACCGCATCCTCTAGCCCTGTCCCAGCTCTGTCCATTTCATTCTACTTGAACGGATGTTCCACAGGCCGATAAACTTAAAACCAATGGTGGCTCTGTGATCGAAAGTTGCACGCCGTATATGCGTTCGTGAAAAAACGGTATATATTCTGTACTACAGAACTTTGAAGATTGTTGGATTATACGAAAACTATGTATATTTGGAGGAGGAGGGAGGGAGAGGGAGAGAGAGAGAGACAGACAGACAAAGAGATCCTATCTCAGAACTTTCCTGAAAAACAGTATAAGCCAGCAGAGATACTTCTGCAAACTTATTTTGCAACTCTAAAATCCAGTTCCCTGGAAAAACGAGATGGGTACATAATTAGGGCGTATTTAGAACTTTGCGCATTAAGCTAATTTTATTGTACATATAACTTGAGGCGAAACAATAAAGTCTCGAGCGTTTTGCACTAACATATAACATTTAAAAAATCAATTTGAGATATTTGGTAGCATCTGCCATAACAGCGACACTTTCTTGTAGTGGCATTAGTTTTATTTCTCCGCACAATTTGAGACGAAATATTTTTGGAATTTTGAATAATGGAGAAATTTCGCGAATAGATCATGAGATGTTCACACTTTAATTAATTATAGCAGAATTACTTATTGGTGATTTAATTCCGTTATAAAGGCACTACTTATGACTTTATATTATCAACCTTAAAAATTAAAACAATTATTTCATTTTAAATTCGTATTTTGCGTTCACTGTGCTGAACCACATTCATAAAAACCGAAAGTATGAGAAGTCAAGGATTGAATACAGATTTTTTCACGTTTCAGAAATTAAAATTAGTCAAATAGTTGATTTAACAGCTTTATATCTTCGTAACTGGTTTATTTAATAAGAATTATATGATATATAATTAAATAGAAACAAAAATAGATATAAGACGGTAACTTACTTTCAAACATAAGGGGAAACTGAGTTACCAAACACTGAATTTTAGTTAGATATATTTTTGTAGTTCCGAATGATTAGTGCAAAATTGTTTTTTTTTTTTTTTTTTTTTTTGCTATCATTTTACGTATGTGATGTTCACCGCTCTAATTTCCAACATTTAAAGTAAAATTAATGGGATAAGTAGGGCCTGAGTTGCTAACAGTGGAGAGAGATTCGGCCATAGCCTGTATTAATGAACTGTCCCGCCATTCTCTGGAAGTAATTTTGGACAACAGTGGAAAACCGAAATCAAAATGGCCGGACCGTGAGTCGAACCCGTGTCCTTCCGAACGTGAGTCCACTGCTTCCACCTCGCCTCAGTGGGAAAATTACAGAGGATACTACTCCAACTAGCACAATAATTCTCCTTGGACGGGAATAACAACACAAACGGGCTTGAATTATCGTGCGGAGCTGCTGGCAGTACTAACGTCGAACGTGACGGACGACCGTAGAGTGAGTTGTTTGTACGATAGTAGCAAGTCTTTTCGTCGTCGATGCTCTGCCTGGAGGAAATGGCGGCTTGTCTTTTATAAAGCGACGGCGGCAACTTAAACAAAGGCAGAGGGCATAAAACTGGCGTTTATTCCCCGAAGATTTACATGAGAGATGGCTTGTCCTGTCGTGGGGCACCGAAGGGGGTGTAATAAAAGTACCGCCCTGAGGTTCTTCAAATAAAGAAGTATGACGTCCAACGCATAACTCTCTTCCTGCTGCCAAAGAACGGGGCTTTTTAACCCCTTTCAGACCCACCATATGGTTTCAGGTATTGCAAGTGATAAAATTCTTGATGCGTGCACTTTCTTCGTTGGTACAACCAACAAGCTGTAGGTTTCGTGCTAAAAAAAACAAACACAGAAAGCTGAAGAAATAATTTAAGTTACGGAACTACTTTCCCTCCATCGTTACAAACTTTACTGGGCGAATGACATTCAGTGATCCCATTGTAATATATGCAGGCAGAGGCAGTGACTTTCTTCTAAGGTTCAATTCATTTCAAAAGTGCTCGTTTTATCGTGAACAGCCTTTAGTAACCTCGAGCAGTAGCACTATAATTTTTTCACGGTTACATCAAACTGTTCTGAAGCCCTGCTAAAGTTCTACTGCCGGGTCATTCCTTCGCTTCTTGCAAACTAAGCTTGACCCAAGTCTAAAAAATTACACCAGAGGACACCGCACCGAATTCGTGCGCACTCAGTTGTAATAATATTTTGCATGATAACTACTTCTTACTAGGCGCTACCAATGCACATGTTTTCTCGCCGCTTTTCTTCTCGTTAATTATAAATTAAATATTACAATTTATGAATAACGTATACGTAAAACTTTAATACAGAGAAAAATAACATATATTTGTACGCGTATGTTAACAGAGGTATAAAACGTTTGTGATACATGGCATATTTAGGTAAATGCTGTTCACTATAAAGTGAGCACTTTTGAAATCAACCTTAGAGAAAAATCACTGCTGCTACCCGCATATATATTTAATGAGCACACTGAGTGACATGCGTCCAGTAAAGTTGCCAAAGATAGAGGGAAATTAGTTCCATATCTAAACGTCGAATAAAAAGTGTTGGGCAACTATCTGTACCGACTTAGAGTATTTATTTCGCTTTCTGTTTTTTTATGTATCAAAGTGTAAAAAATAGCGGATTTTTAAAATACTTACCTTCTAATAATTTCACAATTTCACTGGACCGATGTATGAATAAAGTAATGAGGCCCACGGCAATGTTAATTTCACATAAAGTGTAAGACTACACAACGTGCATACAAGTAGATCATAAGCAGGGCTTTTAAAAATTCTAATTTTACCGTGAATAGCCTACAGTAACCAAATACATACGTCATACATGGTGTGGTTTTTCAAAGGTTTGATTCAAAAAGTGCGAAGAAACCGCGAATGGACTATATGTTCGTATCAGTTACCCAAAGGTAGGATCATTTGGGCATTGAACCTCGTAGCGTGCAGATGGACAGATGTGGCGTAGTGGTAAACATACGGATAAGCGTTCGGAAGGCCCTGGGTTCGATCCCCAGTTCGGCTAACATGATTGAATTCGGTTTTCCATCGATTCCCGAAACCCCTCCAGGCGAGTGCTGGGGTAGTTCCTTGTCCCCTGTTCACTGAGTAACTTGCTTTGCAATGTACGAGTATTTCCTATCAAATGCAAAATGAATTAACATAATCAAGCTTTAATTTAAGTTAAGGTTTTTCGTTATATAACGTGTTTTTTTTTTAAATCCCCAATTCCAAACGTACTTACGAACAAACGAGAAGTCAAATGAGTGGAGGTGCTACGTCGTTTTAATATAACGACTACTTGTCGGTTGGGGAAACGACAGAATGCAATGCAAGAGGAAATGGTATAACCCCGAGAAAACCTACCAACCTTCGATACAGTCCCAACATTTCCTATTCATCAGCCAATAATCAAATTGCGATTGCTGTGTTAGAGGTCACTAATGCCTCTAGGTACCTATCAAATTATTAAATAAAAGAAAAATATAAACTACTGTAATAAATTTACATCAGACCGCATATCAAATACAACTCTAATATATCTCGACAGATCGAATATATGGCATTATTTTCATATTGGAACCTCCACATTTACTTCCAAAAACGAAAGCAATCTACAAAACGAAAAAAGTTCTGTTTTTCTTGCAAGTTCGTGGGGCCAAAGTACGGAACTGCGTTACGGCAGAAAGTTTCTGTGAAGAGCGAACAACGAAGGAAGTTGTGGAAGGGAAAAGTGAGACGAGGAGCGGGGTAACGTCCCCACAGAGAGCATTATGGAAGGCATCGGGAAACTCTCTTCCACTTAACCCAGCCCACTGTGACGTGAGCAAAGCAAAGCCTCATAGCTCTTCCTCCGCGGTCTTCGCAGAAGTTGTCACTGGGGAAAACCAATATCGGAAGAAACAAAGGCAAACCTCTGGCAAGAAGAGGGCTAACGAGCACTCCCTCACTGACAGACAAGACGATAACGACGTTAAATTTTCAACGGGTGCAAAGATGCGATGAAAAAGTGGACGCACACGAGGTTTAGGAAACAGTTCTTTCTAATGTTACGATGGCGTGTCACCTATCACACAAGTCTCTCCTCGCTTTTAATGAAAATTTCAGATCTAATTAATTATCAAAATCTCGTTATCATCTATCTTACATAAGAGTTCAATAAGAGTTCAAGTACTGTCCGGTGAGTTATTTGTCCTACTTGAAACGTTAATTCCGTTAAATGTATATATGCAAGGAGTTAAACTATAAATAAAGAAAGAACTCTCGAATAAATCACAAAAATACAGAAGCGCTGAAATATTTTTTTTTTTTTTTTTTTTTTTTTTTTTTAACAAACCGTAATTTGCTAAATCAATATGTGTCGACTGGCAACATATGCAGTCACGTACCTCAAGGATTCGCCGCAATGCAGATACAACGGTAAGACGAAATAAGGCCGCAGACTCTGTATTTATCTTGCATGGCAATGGGCAATAGCAAATTCCCTTCAAAGAACAGCCTTATAAAACATGTTGACAATAGTTACTTGAACGAGGTAGGCTATGAACATCCAGAGAGGATCTCACTTAATGCCTTCTAGTGGACGTAGTGCCTAAGAGTAGTAGGATATGGGAAAGTTTGAGACAACGGCGTCTGGCGCGGAGCATTGGAACTGTTCATTTTGTAATTCCGGTCGCCCGGTGGCCATCTTATCCGACATCTTGGATCTCGGTGACATTTACCCTGAAGTTTAGCACTTTCACCTTGAAACCCCAAAACATTCCAAAATTGTATAAACTTTTTTTAAAAACGTATTAAATTTTATATAAAAATATTATTTTAGATATTATTAAAAATATATTTTTTTTGACAATTTTACTATAAAATTATATTATTAAAAAAATCATAAAAAATATTATTTAAAAATTAATTTTTTGAAAACTCAAATTTCCTGAGGTTTTCCCAGCATCACATCCAGCAGACCACTGACCCTCACCAAATGCTATTGGCTGTCTAGTCGCCAGGCTTACACCCCCATCACCAATATTCATGCTATTGTGTGCAGCCATCATGACTGACCCTCGCCAAATGCTATTGGCTGTTTAGACGGTTGGCCTATACCACCCTTACCAATACTAATGCTATCGTGTACAGCCATCTTGACTGACACTCGTTAAATACTATTGGCTTTTTAGTCGGCAGGCTTACACGCCCGTCACCAATAATCATGCTATCATGTGCAGTTATCTTGGCTGACCCACGCCAAATGCTATTGGCTGTTTAGTCGTCAGGCTTACACACCCGTCACCAATACTCATGCCTTCGAGTCCAGCCATCGTGACTGACCGTCGCCAAATGCTATTGGCTATTCAGTCGGCAACCCTACACCACCTCACCAATACTCACGCTATCGTGTGCAGCCATCCTGACTGATCCTTGCCAAATTCTATTGGCTGTTTAGACGTCAGGCCTACACACCCGTCACCAATACTCATGCTGTTAATTACAGCCATCGTGACTAACCGCCGCCAAATTTTATTGGCTGTTTAGTCTGCAGACCTACACTACCTCACCAATACTCATGCTATCATGTGCAGCGATCTATACTGAGCCTCGCCAAATGCTATTGGCTGTTTAGTCAGCAGGATAACCCCCCTTTCAGACAACAATTATCTTGCCATCATGTGCAGCCATCTTGACTGACCCTCGCCAAATGCTATTGGCTGTTTATTCGGCAGGCCTACACTACTCTCACCGATACTCATGACATTATGTGCAGACATTTTGACTGGCCCTCGCGAACTTCTATTTGCTGTTTAGTCGGCATGCGTTTACCCCGTCACCAATACTCATGCTATCATGTGAGGCCATCTTGACTGACCCTCACCAAATGATATTGGCTCTTTAGTCGCAGGCCTTTGACATTTGTTTATACATTACTAGAGGCCACTATCTTGTATTTCATATGTTTACTTTTCAGTAGCCTAGGTGGCGCTTGTATATTAATAATTGGTATGGCCACAAGGTGAGCTGTCGATTTAGCCACCAGTTAAAGTATAGGTGATGTTGCCGGCGCCCTCTATGTTGAATTCTATTTTCAACACATAGGTAGTATTAATTTCTATATTATGCCACTAGCTATTGACCTGTAACGAAAAACAGCGAGGCTCATTCCTGCAAAGTACGTAAACTGTCATATTAGATTTTTTTGTTTTATTATTCTACATTGGCATTTTTATTTAAAATAATTTTTGTATGAAGAGGAGGGGTTTTAAAAATAGAATAAACACCCAATATAATTTTTAACTAATTTTATTTGGTAATATACAAAATTAGAAAACACATGTACGCTGTTTTATTAATTGCAATCTTCTGTGTTCGCCGCTAGATGGACGCATCATCGACCCAGGAATTATAGCGGGCTGTAAAACCCTACCCTTTCAGATACGATCGTCCATTATGCCTTTTTAGCACCTTCTCGAACCTTGAATCTGGCGATACTCGAAGATGAGTAAACAGTTCTAGTGTGTGAACAGTTATGCTTATATATTCTCAGCTGCGCTCACGACAGTATTTTGATGGTCTCATCTCCGTAATTGTACGATACAAGCCGGTCGTAAAGTATCAGGCAGAATGTGTATGTGTTTGCAGGTATATTTCCATGTATCGTGAATTTGATCATGCAGTCGATCATATTGGAGGTAATACACTCGTTCTGTTTGCTCACATTGAATACGATGAGCAGGGCCAAACTCTTGAATGTATCAGGGCTCAATAACGTGGATTGGGGGTGTCAATAAAATGTATTTTGGAATTGAGCATATATTTGATATACCAGCAGGTACTGTCCGTTTTCAAAGTTCATGTTTATGTCAACGTACGGGTAGCTTTCGCTATTAAAAAATATTTTCACATTTTTTTGACATGTGTCGAACTGCGAACAGCCCACTCTCACATTGTGCTGTCTTACGGTCTGTAGCCCAACGATGATGTATCTCAGTTTTTCGATATCAAAACTGGACTTCACCATCCAGTTGATGCGGACGCTTGCGGGCAATCCGGGGTATCTCGAGACTCCACGACCTGAAAGCCACATCGATGTTTTTGCCACCCTCCACATTCTCTAGCATCTTTATACGTTCAACAGTGCTCAACTGCAAATGAGGCAGCGTCAATTCAGTATACTGTAGTTTCAATTCAAAGGTCTCAAGGTTTTCTCCTCTACCCACGATGATGTCCACATGTGTATTGGCTAGGAGCAGTACCAGTTCATGCTTCGAATTGAAGATAATTCGTTTCTAGTCTTCGTCAAATCCCAACGGCATGGAGAGTGGGTTGCACATTTCGAACTTGCCTTGAGGGTATATAGGTAGTCATATTCGATTCCCCAGCCTGCCATCTCCACCGCAGATAGCTCATTCGGCATGAGCGAAAGGTAATTTTTGATCGTTGATGTTATGCCCACATCTCGTGACTGGTCCACCTCGACACCGTTGAGAAAATATGTGATGCGATCGATTAGGTGAAGAATTCCATTGCTCGTTATTTTCGTCGATGCCTAATTTGTTTCATCTTATTTCGTCAGTCTCCCCCCCCCCCCCCCACCTTTCCCAATAAATTCGCAGGAAAGACTGGCAAGGAAGAGAGCAGATAACTTGGTGTATCGAGCTTCTTTACTATGATAGGCTGTCCACGGTAAAATGAGCACTTTCGAAAACTCTGCTTATAATCTACTTATATGCAAGTTGTGTATTCCTCCGCCTTATTTAAAATTACGCATTGCCATGGACCATTTCACTTTATTCATGCGTCGGTCAAGTGAAACTGTGAAATTATTAAGAAAGTAAATACTTAACAAAACTGCTTATTTTTACACTTCGATGCATTAGAAAAAAAAACAGAAAGCGAAATAAATAATTTTAAGCTATCACAAATGTTTACCTAACACTTTTTATTCGACGTTAAAATATGGAACTATTTTACAGCCATCGTTACCAACTTTACTGGGCGAATGTCACTCAGTGCGCCCGTTAAAATGTATGCAGGCAGAGGCAGTGACATTTTTCTAGCGTTAATTTCAAACGTGCTCACTTTATCGTGAACAGCCTTTACTAGAGTTGTACGTTCCTGACGGAGGTACATCGCGTGTACTGAATGTAGTCTGTTCGGGAACCATGCCCAGTGCGTAGAGGGTGCTGCGCAACAGTCATTAATTGTGTTCCAACAAAGGACAGCTTTTCTGCCAATTACACTATAAATGTACGTGGGTGGGATTTGAGGTTAGAACACTGTTTACGTAAACGAGTGATGTTTGTATGCTTCCTATAACCTAGTTGTACTAAAATTATAATCCATTCACGGTTACTTCGCACTTTACTGAAGCCCTGCTAAAGTTATACTTCCAGATTATTCCTCCGCCTCGTACAAACTAAGCTTAAATAAGACTAGAAAATTACACCAAAGGGAAACGCACTGAATTCGTGCGCACTCAGTTGTAATAAAATTCGGCATGAGAACTTTTTCTTACTAGGTGTTACCAACACACATGTTTTCTCACTATTTTTATACATATTTATTAAAAATGAAACATAATTTACAAAGAAATTATTGGTAAAACTTGAATTTAACGAAAAATAAGATAATTTTATGTTAACAGATTTATAAAACGCTTGTCATACATGGCATATTTAGAAAGTAACTAAAAACTGCATACATGGGGTGATTTTTCGAAGGTTTGATACAAAAAGTGTGAAGATACCACGAATAGACTATAGAATATATTCAAGTTTAACACTGTATTTCATTCATAAAGGTGGGTCAGTTGAAAATTCAAATGTAAACCAAAAAGGTTTTTCACCGCAGACCACAACAGTTGTTTTGTTGAGTAAGTGATGAGATTTGGGAGGCTCTTAACATAGGGGTGTTGCGAGACGATGAGGGCGAAGTGAGGAGAGTATGGAACAGCGCCGGAATGAAGGGACGTGGGAAACGGGAGATACCCGGGAGAAAACCCGCTGACCAGCGGCATCGTCCGGCACGATTCCCACTTGCGAAAATCCGGGAGTAAATCGGCCGGAGTCATTGTCAGGGTACATGCACAGAAGAGGGAAATCTGTCTATCTCATGTTTAGTCTATGGTCCAGTGCAACCTGTCCGCTTAACTAGCATCTCTATAGGCTGTTCACGATAAAGTGAGATCTTTTGAAAACCCTCTCATTTGAAATAATAGTCTATATATATTTTTTTATATATATAATTTTAGGCGTTAACTTCCGAGTGTGGTGGGATATACACTCTGTGTTAATTACTAACATGGCACTATTTATTTAAAAAGGTAGTTAAAGGATAAAAAATGTCTGAAAGGAAAAAGTAACTAGGGCCTCAAAAGTGCTCATTTTATCGTAAACATCCTATACTTGCTTTCTATACACAATGAACGTCTCCGTCAACTCTGATAACCTGTACACTGGCATTTAGACAAGCCACTATAGGCAGTTCTCGGTAAAGTGAGCACCTTTGGGGCTCTAGTTACTTTTTTAGCTTCCAGCCAATTTTTATATTTCCGTCCCTTTTGAAATAAGTATTACCATGTTGGTAATAAACACAATGTATATATTTTACTGCATTCAAAAGTTAACGTGAATGGCTACAATAAAATATATTTATTGGTTATTTTGCCAAATGAGAGGGCGTTAAAAAATTCTCACATTACCGTGAATAGCCTATATCACTGCCAAGTGTAGTATACAAATACTTCGAACGCTGCTGCCCAACGCGGAGCAGCGAAGACAATATGGTTAAATAGGGATTGCCTACTTGTCCCAGAAAATTACTATCGCTTATTTTGTTTATACGGGATCTCGTTACACTTTCGGTTCCGTATTAGAAAATGCTCCATTTCCACCCCGCGCCATACCTTGGTGTTCATAATCATTTAATTGAATAAACCTGGTAGTGTACATTTAAACACTGCGGAAAAAATAATTTGAAAATCCAAAATTCATCACGGAATATCGTGTTTATCGCACGAATCACCCAGTTACAAATGTGAAACATGAAGAGAATATTCACATAAATTTTCCCCATTAGACTGGTTGTCAGTAAGTTTTCCGAATGGAGAGTTCAGGTTTCTTTGCATAAATTCTAATATCTTCCAAAATGTTTATCTCCATATTCCATGGAGAAACTAAAATTACGCTCACGAAATTTTTGGGTACATGTACAGGTAATTTTTCTGCATGTATTTATACTTCCATTTAAGATACCCAACTTGAACTATGCATTTTCAGCATTTCGCAAGTGATAATTTTCTACAAATAGAACCATACAAATATTTTCTTTTTATTTTCCGTATGTTTTTTACTGCAACATTTCTGTCACTGAAACTAATTAAGATAAAAAATAAAAAATAAACATTTTCCCCGTACTCTTTGGTGACAACAGCACATCAATTTCATTATTAATTTTCCTGTTTAATTTTTTGATTTGGTGTGTTCTCTGTGCTCTGTTTACTTTTGGCGAAAATTTTCCATGATTTGACGAACTGTAAAATTTATAGTACCAATTAGCGGAATCTGAATCCAAACTATAATTAAGATTTTTAGCGTTGGTTTTATTTTTTCCTAAATTGCTTCCTATTTAATCTTATATGATGAGTAAGGACTTTCAAAATTCGCATTATTATTTGGCACCAGGCTAAACTTCACAGTGATGTATATGCTCATGCAGACTTCGTTTCTTCATTGGCACCATCGCATATGTGAAGTCAAGCCCGTCATGAGTGAACTGCACTTGATTGGGCGTGTCAAATAAACTATGGTTCAATCACAAAGTATGGAAGAGATCCATGTTAAAAGTTTAACTTATCCCCAATTAATAACGCGAATTTTGCAGTTCTCTAATAACGAGGCATGCTTATAAATTTAATATGTTATATTGTTTTGTGTAAATTCCGGAGTACATTTTGTGTACTATTTAAAATATATTGCCGGCGTGTATTGTAAACCTTATTCTCCTTATACCAAAATATTTCCTCATAAATTGCTGGCCTAGTTGCACGGGCGTCTATTTATGATGATTTTTAAACGATGTCCTAGAATTCCCCATTTAAAAAAAAAATGTACCAGTACAACAATTTTGAGCGTTTACATTTTTGAAACAATTTCAGTGCAAGAATTGTTTACCACCATTTCTACTATGGTGGCAAGCTGACAAAAATAAAACGTGGGACGGAACAGGTCGACTGTCTAAGCTGTGAACTCATTAGAAGCACGAAAATTGATTTTGACATGTCGGCAATAGAAATGGAGGAAACGCGTACATTTGCAAAAAACATTAGGACTGAGCACACAAAAAATGGCAAAGTTCGTTGTCTTCTGGTAAGACAAGGATAACTGTAATGTTAAAGCTGTATTGAAAAAATTAAACTCAACATATTTACTCGTGTCTTGGATATCAACAGCTATCAATCATACAAATAAAAGTGTAATATGAAACCATTATGTTTGTTTATGAAAAAAGTTAAAAGAAAAATACTTATGACTTGACTGATATTATACAATTTGAAATATAAAATGTAACTTTTCTGGAAGAAATTACGTGTGTCTCAATGCAATATCATCAGTATGGCAAATTTAGATAAATGACAAATGTAATACGGAATCTGCTTACTGTTCACTAATCCCTGCTCCCTACCTTGATTTTAATTTCCCAACGGGGCAAATTAAGAGAAACTATAAAACGAGAGAAACTATGAAACGAGAGGATTAGACCTACTTCGTATTAAGCGTTGCAACAGTTAAATGCGAAGCTGAGTAAAACTTACTAAGAAGGAAAGCCCGTAACGAGTTGAGGCGGAGTGGGGTGAAAAGGAAGGTCTTTAAACGTGATTAGAGGGCGCTGGTGACACCGCCTCGTTTTATGCAAAAAGGGATGAGGCGGCCGGAGAAACTATTCCAGGAGGAATTTTCTGCGTGGCGAAATTAAAGCCGACTCACTGTCTCTCTAGATATGGCCAAATTATAGGCGACGTAGTGTTCCTCTAAATACCGTAAACCCTTATTTGGTGGATACATTGATGTAGAATCCGTCCTTATAACATAAAAAACATTGTGGTTTTTTTTTTGCGTTATATTACCGCTACGTATGAGGGAGGAAAATATTTGCTTAAAACCAGAATAAACTGTACAAATAAATGAATTTTGCAGAACCGATACTTTTGGCATATTTAAAGGCCATTGGTGCTTCCTAGATGTGTGTGTGTATATATATATATAAATTAGTAAAATATTTTAGCTACGTCGCTTTTATTAACACGTGTGAAGTTGTATAACGGGTAATTTTTTTAAATTTATTATTCTGAATTATTTTTAACACAATACCGCAAATTTATTTCCCTCCACAGAATAGAAAGTGTACAAATAAAAATAAAAAAACGATAATCAAAATACTTAGTTCCAGTAATGACTTCAACATCGTAAAACCTGACTGTAAATGTATTTGTGTGATTGAATGCAAAATACATTTTGTATGATTCTGTACGAAACATTGGCTGATTTTGTTTGTGGCTATACTACTGCTAAACAAAAACCGTTCACAAAAACAGGTCAGCCTATTTAGCCATGTCTTTACTTTCATTGACCTTTTGTAAGGTTATGATGTGTCATAAAACACGTGTTCTGGAATGGGCATTGCGACATTAGCTGTGAACTTGTGAGATATTCACAATTTGTACGTGGAACTGAGCTCCTGATCTCCCCTCACAAACTGTCTAAGCTCTAATATGCATGTATACACTATAGAGTGCATAAATTTAACATAATTACGAGTTGTGATCTCTTTCACCGAGCATGAATGGCCTCAAGGTACCTCCCTAGTTGTCACATAGGTCTCATTTGAGCAGTCGGGTCTATTCTAATTTTTTTTTAACTGTAACATATTTCGATGTAAATTTTTTCCTGTACAGAAATGAAAGTCGATATTTTGTTGTCAAATCATAAAGTGTTCGCTTAAAAGTTCAAAGACGGCAAAAACTGTCTACGAAATGCATTCTTCTGTGGAAAAGTTTTTTAAACTTGAGCGACGATGACTGTATATTTTCTGAACAGATGCTGTATTAAAACTCTATATAGTGCATTCACGGTTCCTTCACACTTCCAGGATATTCCTCCGCCTCGTGCAAACTAAAGCTTCTTTCAGTCTGGGAAATTACACCAAAATACAACGCAACCGAGTTCGTGAGCACTCACTTGTAATAATATTTTGCATGAGAAATATTTCTTATATGCTGTTCACGGTAAAATGAGCACTTTTGAAAGCCCCGCTCAAGATCTACTTGTATGTACGTCGTGTATTCTTCGACTTTATGTAAAATTAACAAGGCCATGGGTCTCATTACTTTATTAATGCGTCGGCCAAAAGAAACGGGGGAATTATTAGCAATGTAAATATTCTATAAATCTGCTAATTTTTGCACTTTGATACATTTAAAAAATCAGAACGCGAAAGAATTAATTTACATTATCACTAATGCTTACCTAATACTTTTCATTCAACGTCAAGACATGAAACTAATCTTCTTCTGTCGTTACCAATTCTATTGGGTGAATGCCACTTAAGTGCACCCGTTAAAATTTATGCATGTAGGAACAGTGACTTTTTTTTAAGGTTGATTTCAAAAGTGCTCACTTTATCGTGAACAGTCTTTACCAGGCGCTACCAACACATATGTTTTTCTTTTTTTTTTTTTCCATAATTATTATTACTGAATTATTATAATTGATAAATAAAACCAGGTGAAATTTTAATTCAATGACAAATAAGATACATTCATGTTAACAGAGGTATAAAACACTTGTGATATATGGTATATTTAGAAAATAACTAAACACATCATTAATGGGGTGATTTTTCAAATGTTTGATTCAAAAGGTGTGAAGAAACCGTGAAAAGACAATAGTCAACTCTTTAACTTCTGAGTATAGGCTGTTCACGATAAAGTGAACACTTTTGAAAGCCCTCTCGTTTGGAATTATAGTCAATAAACATATTTTATTTCAGCTTTAGACGTTAACTTCCGAGTGAAATAGCATATACACACCATGCTTATTACTTACTTGGCAATATTTAATTATAAATGTGATTAAAGGATAGGAAATTGCTGAAAGAAAAAAGTAATTAGGGCGTCAAAAGTGCCCACTTTACCGTGAACGGCCTATAAAGGGAATACGCGCTTATTTATGCTGTTTTCCATCGCAATGCTTCCTTACAGCTGGATGTTACGTTCAGACGTCCATATTTTTTTTCACAAGGGATGTAATTTAAGTGGAAGCATGCGTCATTAAATTCGTCACGCATTATTTGTTCCATAATTCTGACCAGTGTTTCAGTAAGATTTCCAAGAAATTCTCTCCGTGCCATTAATTTCCTTCATTAATTTGAAAACTGGTAGGGTTTGTTCTATTGAAAGTGAAATATTACACAATTACACACTGGATGGTACGCAATAGATATTTTTTATTCCGTGAATCGGAGTCATTGCGTTCAAGTGACATTTTTCGATATAAGTGGATTTAATGAAGCTAACTAACCGCGGGGCTCGGACAATATTCAACTCCGGCCCGGTCGTGAAATCACACCCCTCCCCCCCCCCTTTTTTTCACGAACGGTGTGTAATTTTCGTTGGGATTGTGTGGCTGTGAAAAGAGATTGTAAGAGCCACACCCACCCCTGCTGGACTCCGATGAATAACGTCGTCAAGGGGAGAGAAAAAAGAAGACGAGGGTTCGTGATATGAAAACGAGCAATCCCGAGGAAATAGAAAAGAGGAGAATGCAGAATGGAAGGAAATTAACATCTCTTTTTTTCTGAGCCTCCCTCAGTGCACTTTGGAGAGCTTCGCAATGGGACTGCAATGAGCATTTGTCGGCGCTGTGCGAGCCCCGATCCAAAGTAATCATACTTGAAGTTCGAAACAGTTATTATATTCACTATTGCAGTAATTGAGCTATTCATCTTATTGGTAGGCTTAAAGCAGACGTGGTCCTATAATCCTCAGAGAAGGAAACGAATTTGAAAAAATCATGGTGATGCCACCCGACTTATCGAAAGTCAGAACACGGCTAATCCTTATATCTGACTACTTGTGACACAGTATTTTATATTATAGTTAGGTGATGATAGGTATCTAGGCGAAAGACAGACCTGGAATCAAAGACTTGGTAGGCAGAATGATTATGCAGTGGTTTGTGGTTGCGTTGCGCAGTACGCGTCTGGGTTTACAACATAAACATACATACACACACAGTCTTGAACCTAGAAAAACTAAATTTTTTTTAATGTTTTACATCTGAAAAATCCTTCACCCGGATGCGACTCCAGTCAGTTAATCCAACACTGAATACAAATGTGAGGAGTTCAAGCGATCGCAGTTCAAAAACGTGCCAGGACTGAGAGTGTCTTAAGAGCCGATGAGGGTGAAATGAGGTGAGGATGGAGCGCCAAGGGTGGGGAGAAAGGAGATATCACTGAGGAAACCCGGTGACCAGCGGCATCGTCCGGGTATGATTCCCACATGCGAAAATCCGGGAGTGACCCGGCCGGGGTTTAAACCCGGTTCACCTTGGTGGGAGAGAGCAGTCAAACCGCTCCAGCCCCCGCGGCCACCGAAAAATGTGCTAGGCACAGTAGAAATGTTCAATGATGCGCCTACTTCTTTCAGGGAGCCTTCCCTACAGTAGCCTATTCACGACTGGAAGAGACTTTTCTGAAGCCCTGCTAAATTTCTACTTTTGGTTACTCATTACGTACCCTTCCGCTAAACCTATCCATGCACACTGCCTTGTGACCTACTTTTATATCAAATGCGTTGTTTAATGTTTACAGCTGTTCAAAGAATTCTGTTACACCTGTGGCGGAAAGAACAGTAGTATTTAAGCTCTTGTTATTCATATGTGTTGGGTTATTTCGTTAAACGGACGGTCCTAGTTGGAATAAATATTAAAACGAAGGAGCAACCAGTCCAATAAAAAAGACAGTAAATTCAAACAGGCACCTCGTGTTGCTAATTTTTTGTACGTAGCAGCGACAAACTTTAAAGATAGTGGTGAACATGCACACAAATAGATCTACCGTATATTTTATACTGCTTATATTGTATTGAATAGGTATTTAGTTTTTACTAGATTTATTTAATTGCTTATTTAAAAATTTTGGCTGGGCGTAGTAATTTGTTGGAGTTGTGGCAAACATTTAGATCCCAAAAAAAAGTAAGTTTGTTACATAATTGTGTTTCAAACACCTAGGGCGAAGTTACGTTATGATAAATGAACATACGGATAATTAACTTCATCATAAAAACAGTGCACGATTAAAATATATAAATTTCTCACGTCCAATATTTGCAACCACACACAAACGGGCCAGCGTTAACGACCACGAAGCAGCCACGCCCGTTCAGTCCTTTTACACGTAGCGATTACACGTAACAGTAAATTTATTCCTGCCGTAGAAACACAGTTCTATCACATCGTAACTTGCCTAGGTAGGTTTAAAAAACACGTGTACACACTTGTAGTAATTTGAAGCATTTTTCGGAGCAAGAGAAATTAACGCTTCGTTGCGACGCCACGTCATGTAGCCACTCGCCACGTCTGCCAACCTTAGATGTGCAAGTATCCCACAATCAGATCTAAGTAAGTATTCAAACATTAAAACCTCTTCGCAATTGTAATTTACAATTTCTAAAATCATTATATTGCTGTAATAAGTATGAAATATGCTAAAATTTAAAACATGTATAGCCTAATTTTCCTGCTTCTACCAACGGTGCGAGAAAGAGAGAGAGAGAGAGAGAGAGAGAGAGAGAGAGAGAGAGAGAGAGATAGAGTGACAAGCTCCGCCCAGCCGACAGTTATTCCTTAGTCGATAAAACAAACACCGGGTCACTAAGGCCTACGCACGATATTTTGCGCTATTATTTTAAACTGTAATAATGAAAATGAAACATGTTATCATCGGGACTACGTAAATATTTAAATATTCCTGTAGGTAACGTTTAATTTACTAACTGTGAACTATTTCTTACTAGCCGTTGCCAACACATTGCTGCTCTCACTGTTTTTAATTCGTATTTAATACGAAATAAATATCACAAGTTATAGAATATACGAAGTTACAGTTGCATTTATTCGATAATACAGTACTTTAAAGTCAATAACAGTGTTATGTATTTGTGGAATACAAGTTATTGAAAAACTAGGTTGACATGTTACGCCTAGGGTGTTATTTCAAAGGTAGATTTTCAAAAATCTCTTCCAGTCGTAAATAGACTATAGCTATCACATGGGTTGAAAAGTGCCCAAATCCACAACAATCACTGTTTACGATATTTATGCTTCTGTGAAACAGCGTTATAAATTATACTGACAGTGCTGTATCTTTGCCGAATATATTGCCTTTTCAAAACCCTGTAGTAACTGCTTCAAATCCAGACGAAACAGAACACACGCTAAGCTTGTTCATGCTACTCTCTATTGCCGCGGCAATGCTTCCTGAAAGCCGGATGTGACCTTGGGGCCTAAAATACTGTTCACTAGGGATTCACCTTAAGCCAGACTTTTTGACTATAGTGATCAGGATTTCCGTGTGGCAAGCCAAGTTGTCAGAAGCTAGGTTCCTGACCTGATGTTTCAGGTGTTGCAACTTCATCTCCAAACTGCAGAAGGCAATGATAAACCACCACATGCCCAGTCTCCTTTAAAACGTCCATGGTTTCTGTCTACGTTGTGATGCCCGAGGGAACATAAAACATTTCTTCACACTTTCAGAATAAAACCTTTGAAATCACCTCATGTATGTCGTGTTTGGTTGTTTCCTAAATACACCACGTATTATACTTAGTTAAGCTTGGTTTGCAATAGGGGGAGGAATATCCTGGGAATAGAGTTTTAGCAGGGCTTCAGAAAAGTGTGGAGTAACTGTGAATGGTTTATACACACAAGTTCGACGAAAAATAAGTTTTATTATTATTCCGTTATAAACTTCGCATATTTGAATAGTTCGTGTCTAGAAATTATTCGATTATAGAAATTTGATCCCTCGTGTGTTTATTACCAGGTTTCTTCCATATGAGCCACTCGATGCCTGAAAAGAGAGATTTCAGAAAATGATTTTGGGAGGGTGCTATAAAAAAATGTAAAATCAGTAGCGTACACAAGATTTTGTTTAAGAGAGGCGAATGTGGGGAAAAAGGAATTATTTTACAAAGCTTACAAGTATTTTGCTTCATGTTTATCAGTCCATCATTTACTAGCCGTTGTTGCTCAAACTAGTAAATTAGGAATGAATCTAGAAAATACAGTCCCACGTAACTGTATATAAAAATCGCTGTTACAATGATGTCTGAAACAAGCATAATTTAAAAAATCTCAATACGACACAAAACTTTGCGCTTGTCCGTAAAACATAATCGCAACACAAGGATTTGGATACTCCCATGAGGCGCTATTTTGTGAACAGCGAAACTTGATCAAACTGAAAATATTAATATGTAGAAGGCGTAGTTCCAGCTTTACTTAAATATATATTTAATATTAAAGTTATAACAGCAGCCACGTCTTCTCATGAGTGCGAACCAAATTATCTCTGTCGATTGCATTCTGATTAAAAATTATCGTATTCTGACTGAAAATATCAAATTTCACACTGCAAAATGACGAAATGACCAATCCAAACGCTGCTCTAGAGAAATACCTGGAAGAATCTGAAATGAACGTTACGATTACGGGGTCGCGTGATTCGGCCATAGCGTGCAAACGTCCAGCACTCGTAACTCCCCACCACAGCAAACGATGTGAAGGAAGTCCTTGGACAGAAAGGCAATCTTTCGAGAGAGGAAAAAAAAAAAAAAAATCTGAACCCTCGGAGAAAATTACAAATGAAGATGAAACAGGCAATTCGTTATCGGAAAAAAAAAAAGCTCTCCCAAATTATAGTCTCATTTCTCAGCTCTTTCATTTTTTCACTTACTTGCATTAATGGTTCGTAAAACTGACAGGACAATTTACAAAACAAATATACAGTTTTAGAGGCGCACCTCGGCTCTCAAGAACTCGATGTTAAGGGCCGCCGAAATCTCTCCAGACACACACTTGTAGGCGCATCACGCTCTTAAGTGTCTTGTGACGGAACTATTAACCAGAGTATCTATAAAGTTTTCACGTGAAAAAATGTCTTCTTACTATTGCGAATAACTTCGAATTTAAAAAGCTCGTAATTTTTGTTTATGGGCAACTGGGATGAGCATAAGAAACACCGTGAAACTTCTGTGATTCGAAAACAGAATCTTTTACTCATAGGATACGTTAAGATTTTTAGTACAAAAAACAGCGTTTGTATAAAGCAAGTATTCTGAATAACATTATATGAGCACGACACAGAATAATTATTTACAGTGCTGACAGACGGGATAAAATTTATGTTTTAAAATGTCATTTCTTTCTTTTATGGAAAGTGTCTGCTCGCACATTTCAATTATACATACAGGCCACATGTTTTTTAAAAAAAGTTCAATAACTGGTTTGATTTAAGGCAGTAGATTGAGCTTCTGGATTCTAGCTTTTCCAATCTCAAAGCATAAATAATACGCGATATTAATCTTGGCTTGCAATCGCGAGTGAGTTACTTCCGTGTTACGAAATAATTGAAGGGTTTATGGCAAAACAAGACAAGTCCAAAAATACAGAAAACTAGCTTACTACATAACATTGTAACCAGGATGATTACCATTCAACCAGCTAGTTGACATTCCTCAAAAATGCAACAAGTTACTTAGAATAAGGCAATGAAATACATGTCATTCTACAAAAACAGAAAAAATCATTGCTCATTCTACAAGAACCAAACAAGTCCCAGCTCATTCTACAAAAACAGAACAAGTCAATTTAATTCTACAAAAACGGAAGACATTCTAGCTCCGTTAAGAACTGGACATGTTCATTTTCGGGTTAAACATCTGGCAATGCTGCAGCAAATATTACATGAATGTTCGTCAATTGAGTAGAACATATTACAGTCTCTATGCAGTTGTAATGAATATCAAAGAGATGCGCCTATTGTTATCGGGTTATCTTTGTGTTTTAGACTGTTGATGTCTGTCGACCGTTTTGTTAAGTGCATTGTGAGTACTGAACTAGCAAAATGGACGCTGAGGAAAATAGTAACTAGTCTAAGAGGAAGAAAAGGAAAGAAAGAAATGTTAAGAAGCTGAAAGTTGCAGGCAAGGAGCACATAAACCATGGAGGTAAACATGTTGATCAAAGGACAACCGGCCCTGATTGCAGGTTAGTAAATGGTTATATAATGATGGTTTTCCCATTGAATATGGCAATACAATGTGCAACTGAAAAATTAACGAAATTAACCACAAGAAAAAACCCAAGATACAAATAAATTCATTTCGATTGAAGAAACATGATAGGTCTATGTAACTGGTTATAACTGCAGTTGTACGTTTACTTTATTAAGTCAAAAAAGTAGTGAATTTATTTATAAACGTTTCAGCTAACCTATTTGTATCCTGTTTTTCACTATTGTAATTAATAGGTGATTCTAACGGTTTTATTTATTAAAACCTGTAAAAAAGGAGAAAACAACTAAATATATTTGTTCGTTTTGTGTGTTGCAGATGTAGCAGGTTTCATTGCTTTGATGAAATAAAAGAAGAGGAAAACTACGCCTGCTATCAGAGTTTAATAATTTAGAAAGAAAAAATGAACAGGATTCCTACCTTTCTGTTCTGATATCGGCCAGACACATCGCACGACGACGTCCACGGAAACCAGATGACCAGATACGAAAGGATCATTCAGCAGCTTACGTGTATAAGGTCCGTATAAACGGTAAAGACTGTCCAGTTTACCGCCAGGCTTTTATTAGTTTACATGGCATAACCAAAGGTAGTGTGTACAATAGTCAGCAGAGTTTGCTAACAACTGGGAAATCGCCGAATGATCAAATAGGCAAGCATGACAATAGACCCATGAAGTATCTCAGTACTATTCATGATATAATAGTGCAACATATACAGTCATTCCATGCACGTTCATCACATTATTTTTTGAGGGACAATCCATACCGGAAATACCTGCCAGAAAGCCTGACTATATTAAAAAAGCATGAATGTTCCTGAATACATATCACGTTAATGTCCCTTACAAAGTATACTGGAGTATATTTATACAAGAGTTCAATATAAAGTTCGGATTTCCACGATCAGACAGATGTTCTATTTGCGATACACTTGCTATAAAGGTAAATAATCCGGAGTGTTCTATTGAAGAGAGGATAAAGCTTGGAACAGAAAAAAAAAAAGTTCATCTACTAAAAGCTGAAGCATTCAGAAAAAATAAAAAGATATTTCGTAGACAAGCTCGGGCCGGTAATATTGTGTGCTTAAGTTTTGATTACATGCTGAACTTGCCATTGCCTCATTTGAAAACAAATGCAGTTTTATATAGGCGTCAACTGTGGTACAACGTGTTTGGTGTTCATGACTTAGGGAGTGACAGTGTTAAAAGGTTCACATATAATGAAGGAGATGGAAGGAAGGACAGTAACGAGGTGACATCTATGATGTTGACCTACATCAACAACAATAACGAACCTCTGAATAACCTTGTTTTAATAAGTGATAGTTGCTGTGGACAAAACAAGGATCAAACGATGGTACATTTTCTTTTTACACTTGCTCACTGTTTCCATGAATTTTAAACTGTTACGTATTTATTTCCTGCGAGAGGCCATAGTTATTTGCATAATGACCAGGACTTCTAACTTATTGACAAAAAGAAACGACACATTGAATCTCTCTAACTACTAGAAGAGTGGGACAGCATCATTCAAGAAGCAAGGAAGAAACCGTATCCGTTTAGTGTCGTAAACCTGCACTGCCGAGACTTTGTCAACACGAAGGTTGCTACAGATGATTATTTTTTGAAATCACCTAAACCTCCTTTGAGAATAAAGTCAACACGTATGTTGTACATCACAGAAAAATACTTTTATGGCAGAGTGCGAGACACATATCATGGACCATGGCAGACATGCACAGTTCTGAAGAAACCTATGCCAGCTGTATTAGATTTACCATCACTGTGTGCAACACATCCCCCAATTGCACCACTGAAGAAGAAAGATCTTCAACAGCTGATGCCATTTTTGAAACCCGAAAATAGGAGGTTCTATGAAGATTTTACCTCTGGGGTAACCACAGAAGTTACACGGGAGTCACCGAATGTCGCTATGGAAGTTTCGAGTGATGATAACAGTAGTGGCTGTGATGAGTAGAAAGAAGACAGTGTAGTATATGTAAACTTCTTAGCTTTAAGTTTTCCAACATAAACAGAACAAGTCCATTACATAATAATTCATAATGAGAGTTTGAATATAAAATTAATATTTTGCTCTGAAGCCACAATGAGATAACATATTTACATGTATATTAAATTTTTTTCAAAATATTTGGTTTGATAATAAGAAAACCAGAAGGTATTTTTAACTTCATTAATAATGTTCTTTGTGTGACATGTCTTGTTTTTGCCACAAACCCCTCGGTTGTTTTGTATTGCAAGCATATACTTTCGGAACAGTTTTGAGAAATATGGTATTCTGACTTATCTTCCTTGACGCTTCTACGGATCCAAGCACTTACAAAGGCACTGCAAAACCATATCGTTGGAACCCGATAATAGTGTAAAGCAGCGCATTTGCTAGAGTAAATGTATATATGCACGCTGTTCCCGGCTCTACGAAGATCTGCAATAGTCTATTCGCGGTTTCTTCACACTTTTTGAATCAAACTTTTGAAAAATCAACCGATGTATAACGTGTTTAGTTATTTTCTAAATATGCCATGTATCACAAACGTTTTATAGCTCTCTTAACATAAAAGTACCTTATTTTTCGTTAAATTAAAGTTTTACACACAAATATTTCATTATAAATTATATATTACGTTTATAATAAATATGAACAAAACAGTGATAAAATATGTGTGTTGGTAGCGCCTAGTGAGATATATTGTAATTCTTGTAATTGTAAAGGACTTCTTAACGTCCCCCGGTTTTATGCTGGAAAGCTTAGCAGGGGACGGCTTACAGACTGTAGTTGAATCACGATATCTTTGGCCTTTTCTGAAGTCCTGCTAAAGTTCTACTTCCAGGATATTCCTCCGCCCCGTGCAAGATTACACCAGAGGAACAACGCACCGGATTCGTGCGCACTCTGTTGTAACAGTATTTTGTATAAGAACTATTTCTTACTAGGCGCTGCCAACACACATCTTTTCTCACTGTTTTTATTCAAATTATTTATAAATGAAGTATTGTAATTTATAGATAAAATATGAATAGCATTTCAATTTAACAGAAAAAAGATAACGTTAATGAAGACAAATATAAAACGTTTGTGATAGAGGGCGTATTTAGGAAGCAACTAAGCATGTCATACATGGGGAGATTTTTCAAAGGTTTGATTAAAAAAGGCCGAAGAAACCGTTAATAGGCTATAAATCACAACCTAACTTATATTAATACCCACGCCTTACCCGATATTCGAGCCCGGAGCCCCCGCGCCGTATGCAGGCACGCAACCAACTGCACCACGGAGGTCGGCTGGTGTGAAGTAGTTCTAAAGCAAAATAATATTACAACTGAGTGCACACGAATTCGGTGCATTGTCCTTTGGTGTCATTTTCTAGACTTAGTTAAGCTTAGTTTGGACGAGGCGGAGGACTATCCTGGAAGTAGAACTTTAGCAGGGCTTCAGAAAAGTGTGAAGTAACCGTGAATGGATTACAGTGATTGACGATGATTGAAGCCGGCTGCCTTAGCCCGAAGAACAACAAATGTCGCTTCGGCCGATAAGAATAACAGATGGGCGAGAAACGAGGCGGCGGCGGAGTAGAGGCGGAACGAATACGGGGGAGTAAGCAGAAATAATCCGAGAAAATCCCCTTCCCCCGGTGCCAGAAAAATCTCCCGACCGTTGACGCCCGGGCTCGAACTATAGAACTATGGAGTAGGAGAGGTGAGTATGGAGCAACGGCAGAATGCAATGATGGACGAAACGGGAGTACACGGAGAACACCTTCAAGTGGCAACTTCTGCCACGTTCCCCACATGCGAAATACGGGTGACCCCCGGCGGGAATCGTACCCGGCTCGCCTTAGCGGAAGTAGAGTGGTCTCAACCACTATGCCACCATGGTGCCTGTGTTGTAGGAGGTCAGTGCCTCACTAATGAATTAACTATTGATCCAGATGCTAGGATCTCCTTATAAAATTACTATAAAAGTAATTAAAAACTTAATTTGAATACAATTTATATTACATCTCCTTTTTTATCACCTCCTCATTTTAGTAGGATAAGTGTGTTCGTGAGTTTATTCTCAACTGCACTTCTTGGTCCTAGGCGTACTGTATGAGCTTCGGAATCGAATGGGTTAAAATCAAAGACGATTTTTAAAGGAGAGTGCCAAAATGTCGCTAAAGGCTGTTTACGATAATGTCGTCCCTTTATAAATGCACCTTAGAAAAAAGTCACTGCCCCTGCATGCATATATCTAAATGGGCGCACTAAGTTACATTCGCCTAGTAATGTTGGTCACGATGGATGGAGAGGAGATCTATATCATAACGTCGAATTAAAAGTGTTAGGTAACCATTCGTGATAACTTAAAATTAATTCTTTTACTTTCTGTTTTTTTTTTTTTTTTTTTTATGCATCGAAGTCTAAAAATGAGCAGATCTGTGAGGTATTTACTTTCTTAATAATTCTACAGTTCCAATCGACCGACGCATGAATAAAGTGATAAGGCCCATAGCAATGTTAATTTTACATAAGGCGGAGGAATACACAACGTGTACACAAGTAGATCTTAAGCGGGGTTTGAAAAGTGCTCATTTTACTGTGAACAGCTTATGATGAAGCCAGCGCGATAACTTTTGTACGTAGGTATAACTCATGGATCCGTCTGCAAACTACACTAAACGTTTGGGCAACAAGCTGACATTCAGCTGAGGTGGGAATGCAAAGGTGTAGGTTTTTCTGGAGGACAGCCGACGTTTCGTAGCGATAAAAGTTATGAACTTTCTAGCTTTCAGTACGATGCCAATCTTGAGTACAGGTAGTTTTTAATCTTTACTATGCTTTACAAGACACAATTTGTACGACGCTGCAAGGATTTTGTTCCACAGCTGATAAAATTAAATTTATTTTTAGAGTAAACATTTGTTCACTTGTCGCTTATTTTTACCCTTCATGATATCTCAGTTTGTCGGAGGTAAGACGCGACGGCACACAACTGTTCTGACAAGAGATTTTAATGACATATACTGTGTTATTCCTTTCCTATTAGAACATTATCTTCTTTTTGTTGTGGTGCCGCAAAAAATTCATCTTAATAACTGAGTTAGCTCACGAGAAAACTGATCTTACAGTCGACTGCAGAGAGTTTTGTCTAAATTTCCCAAAAGATGTACCTAATAACTGACTAGTAGTATCATGAATTGTTTGTCTTCAGTATGGTTAACGAAAATAAGCAAATTTTCCGAACATGATAGATTTTAACTAAACTCAAGCTAGAAAATATAACTCAAATTTAACGTTATATTCTCGGTAAAATCTTATTTGAATTGTTTATTTTATATATGACGGGTTTCTCTCAGTGTCAAAAGACATAAATTAAAGCTGATAGAGTGGAGCTAACGTAGTCCTCGTCAGTGGTAAACGCGGTCGGTGTGTGTTCAGTAAATTGAGACAACCATTTGTGGGGTGGTTTTATGTGTTATGTAAATGACGCCATAAAATCAGAGACAGACGAGGAACTATCTTAAACTTAGCAGACCTAAGAAAGCTTTTAAACTTCATTATCTTTCAGGGATATAAAGCCACGTCACGTACTGACGTCCCTTCGCACTGCTCAAAAATTACGATGGCAAAATAACACGACGAATCCACAAACAAAGTTATTACGGTGAATACGTGTATGTATGTATGTGTGTATATATATATATATATATATAAATATAAATATATGTGTATTTACATAACCTTGTCTTATATGATGCACCGCATTCCATTACGTACAGAATATTTCGTCTGCAACTAATGCATGAACGATGTTTCAAGATGATGGTGCAGATTTGTAGACAATATGAGATGATACAATTAATAATTAACCAATTAACCTAAGTATTTTGTTGTTGAAATATATCTGCGGACCATCAGCGTGCATAAACTGGCAATTTCTGACGTGAAGTGAAATTAAGATATTTGAGCGGCTCAACAACGAGGTCTTGAGAGCTGATGAAGGTGATTGAGATAAGTATGGAATGAAAGGGCGGGAGAAACGGGAGATCCCCGAAAAAAACCCGCTAACCAGCGGCATCGTTCGACACGATTCTCGCATGCGAAAATCCGGGAGTAACCCGGTCGAGGATTGAACACGGTTCGCCATAACTTCGTTTTCGGCAAGGTCGAAACTAAGCTACAATGCTTTCTCACCATTTGTTGGTAAGAGTTAGCATAACTTTGGACTGTGTTTACTTGGTTGGCTGGCCATCGTTACCGCGAGTAACTATGTCAGTAAGAAGTGTCTCGCGCATTAATTTTTACAAGCTTGTATTCTTATCCGGAATGGCGACAGGCAATAAGCTCGGTCAGTGGTGCTTCATCACCCCCCCCCCCCCGGAGACACGACGCGGTGGCCAAGCGGTTAGCCCACAAGCCTCACACCACGGCGAACCGGGTTCAACCCCTGGCCGGGCCACCGGATTCTCGCATGTGGGAATCGTGCCGGACGATGCCGTTGGTCAGCGGGTTTTCTGGGGGATCTTCAGTTTCCCCCGCCCATTCATTCCGGTGCTACTCCACACGCGCCTCAATCACCCTCATCGGCTCTCAAGACCTCGCTGTTAAGAGCCACGTAAATCTCCTCCCCAACCCCCCTCCTCCCACAAAGGGAGTTAAAAAAATTGAGCTACGCCGAGCGGCTCTTATGTTACACAGCTTCGCGGTTGGGAAACGGGTATCTGTCTTTCCCAGGTGCCGATAGGGTGGTCTCACAGCCGGCGCTGACAACCCACAGACACCATGGAAAGTTAAAAGTAGTATTAGTACAATTGGCGATCCGTTGGTACCATAGGATGTTCTTCCCTTTGACCAACCATAAGTTTGGATTTCCATACACCAATTATGATTACTTTAAACTTTTCTGAAGCCTTGCTGTAGTTCTACTTTCAGACTATTCCTTCGCCTCATGTGAACACAGCTTAACTTTGTCTAGAAAATTACGTTTAAGGGATGTCACATCGCATTTGTAAACACTCATCTCATTTGGAATTATTGTCAATAAATATATTTTATTTTAGCCTTAGACCTTAACGCCATAGTGCTGTGGAATATACGCACTGTGTTTATTAATTACATGATAATATTTACTTAAAAAGGTTGTTACAGGATAAAAAATCGTTAAAATAAATAAGTTACTAGGGCTTCAAAAGTGCTCACTTTACCGTGAACAGCCTATAATAATATTTTACATAAGAAAGTGTTTCTTGCTGGGCACCACCAACACACCTATTTTCTCGCCGTCTTTATTCATATTAATTATAAATTAAATATTGTAATTTATAGAGACAGTATAAGTCGAATCAAACCAAAAATAAGTTACATATATGTTAAAATAAGTATATAAAATGCTTGTGATACACGGCATATTTAGGCACACAAAAGTAGTCTGTAAGCTAAAAGAACAAGACAAGTCAAAGTGGCAATGTACACTTCGTATATATATATAAAGGACATTCGTCTGCATTGAGACAGTGCGAAGTGATCCAAACATACATCAACACTCTCAAACAAAGGTTGAATGTCAAATCCAACAAACAAACACTAAACAGTAGGCAGGATACGCGACCAAATATTCAGTCAAAGGCTGAATTTCTTCCCCTTCGATCTGATATGGTGGCAGTGGCTGGTTTCAAACCGGGAGGTTTCCTATCCCATGATAAGAGTCTGCATAGTGAGCGACTAAACAGCTCCAGCACTGGTCTGGACAGTCAGTAGGGGCGAGGATACGAGTCCTAGGGACAGTGCATTTGAGGCGGACCACGGACGCGAGGGTCTCAGATCGATGTGGGAAGGTATCAAAGGTTCGCGATAGTGCCACATAAGGCTCTCGTAGTGGTCAACTGTCGTGTTAGCCAGCAGAGATTACTCGTGATTATTGTACCCATCTCGAGTCCAGTCCATGGGGGGTCGTCCCCATAAATAATGGTCTAATTGGCTTGTGCTTGAGGACGTAAAACCTAATTTATCTTGTAAATTCGGAAAGCCCGCACTTTCGTCCCTTAGATGCAAAGCTCCCTGATCGTCATAAGCAAAACACCGTTAACAAACCAAGATGATGGCAACCTTCAGTATTACTAAACCTCGTTCTCCAACACGCATAGGACAAGATCATTTCTTCCAAGAGACAAAAGTAATAAGAAAAATTAGATATTTCGAGTGCTGGTGGTTAGTGCAATTTTCTTAATAACATGCCAAAGGAACATTTTGACACTCTGTGAACTAGGAAAACTCGACAGAATAACATTAACATGTTTATAATAAATACTTTATCATTTTACATTCACAAACTAGAAATTCTTAAATAAAAAAAAAACAGGTATTTATAAAATATTGACATAAACGTTGCCATATTAAATTATTTTCATATATTATTTTTGTATATATGTATAATTTTTTAGTATAAAAATACAGGAATATTGAAACATGTATTTGCTCAAACTATGGCTTAATGACTCCACAATTATCTGTTTAAATATCTGCCTTTCACAAGGTATAAATGTTTTCTTTCATGTCCAATCACACGTTTATTTTTACGTACATACAAGCGCAGTGAACTGCATTGTCATATTATTATTCGTGAACATTAACGCTCATTTTTGGTATTTAAGAGAAATTGGTGCCTCCAGAAAGGAAAGAGACTCAGTTCTGTCTCCCATCACCAGGCTGCATGATTACGACGTGAGAATTGTTACATTCGAGCAGCAAACAACCAATTTCGTATCATCTGCATTTACACCGCCCAAATTATTCTCCACCCACTAACGATTGTCCTGATTTCTTTCGCCTTTCGCTCCAATAATTATAAATATCGCACTTTACCTGTAGCAATACGCACATATATTTCCAGAGCTCTGTGTTTCTCCGTTGGTTTGCTCTGCTGTTCGTTTTGACTCTTCTTCCTCTCTTTCGGCGTGTTTATATGGGTCTCAATTTCCGTCAGGTCACGTGACAACCTTGCTACAGCAGTGATACCTGCACCTTTCTTAAGAGGAATCAACCCAACCAAATGCGAATAAGGCTTGTCCTTAAACGCACGGATAGGCAATTAATTATTAATATATTACCTTGAAGAGAGAATAAGTAGGCTAAGTGGATACACGTAATGTGCAAATTTCCACAGTGGTTGTGGTATCAGTTCGTTGGTGGCTTTGGTACTGTCTGTATCGAGGTTTCCCGTTGGTTATTTACATGCACTAAGAGTCATACCCAGTATTGCTCAGCAGTACTTTATTGAGTAAATTTTTTTTATTAATTTTTTATGTTTGTGAAACATATCTTTTAATAAAATGTCCATAAAAATCTTTATAAATAAGGAAACGACTTCAACGAATATCAAGTTAGTAACCCGTCTGACAGGGATGACAGCGCACGGAAAATGTAGAATATTTTTAACGCTTGACTATAGCATCGACGAAATTTAAAAGGTACCAATATCAGATTTTTATTCGGTACCTTTTTGTAGAACTTTCGTAATCTTGGTAATTTCTTGAAAGTTTATTTTAAGAGTCATCGAAACGTCAAGTTTTTGGAAAACAATTATTACCGCCTTCATAGTGCAAAGGCAGAGCACGAGAAATTACCTGATAGGCTGTTGCACCACTTCCTGGTTCCTGTTCCGGTACCTTCCAAAGTTAATTCTATAAACCCTGCCGTTATTTACGCACACGATTATAAATGAATAAAAAGAATACCTTCACATGAATTGCTTATCGCACTTGTGGTTTCTTGTAGACGTGTATTACATGCACCTTTGTTTTAAACTCCCTTTATACTAACGCCAGTTTGTGATAGTATGATATGAAATCGTTGGGAGTCGATTATGCCCATCTTTCCACTATTTGCGCTTTCCCACTGTGCGTCGAAATACGCTCCTCCCGGTTGCCGTGTTGTGATGACGCTGGCAGAGCTTCGTTCCTCGACGACGCATAGCTGGTATTTCCAACTGAGCGTGGTTTAGCCCGGTGGCAACCGACCATCTTTGACTAGTCGGCGACACGAAACGGCAAGGAGGTAGCTGCGGGCTTCGCGACAGTTTATACCCCGTTTCCGGAAGTGTCCTGTTGTGTGGAGCCACTCCTCATCAGTCGTCGACGCGGAAAGACACGACTCTCCCGTCACCTCCCTTGACCCGGCTTCCTCCTCAGTTTCCGCGCCCGTATCTTCACTAACTCCGTCCTGAATCCCTTTCCACGAGAGAACAGCGGGTAGAGCGACACGACGTACTTCAAAGTGAGGAGGCGGTAGCTCGCTACATCCCCCCCCCCCCCTCGTGCGTGAGGATGGTCCGCGGAAATTGTGGTTCTACGCAAGTGTTCATCGGACCACTCTCTCCACTCAACCAGATGTTTCCACTGTGTGAGGCGATGTCTTCGTCGCCGAGTCCGTTTAAGGCTGTTGCCTGGTTTGAAAGCAGCGAGAATTTGGTAAAGGCTGTCCTCGATAAAGTGAGCACTTTAGAGAGAATCTTAGAAAAAAATCCACTGCCTCTGCATGCATATATTTTAATGGGCGCACTGAGTGACATTCGCACAGTAAAGTTGGTAACAATGGATGGCAAGTAGTTCCATATTTTAATGCCGAATGAAAAGTGTTCGGTAACCATTTGTGATAACTTACAATTATTTCTTCCGCTTTCTGTTTTTTTAATAGGCCGAAGTGTGAAAATAAGCAGATAAGTAATGTATTTACTTTCTAAATAATTTCACAGTTTCATTTGACCGACGCATGAATAAAGTGATGAGGCCCATGGTAATGTTAATTTTACATAATGTGGAAGAATACACAATGTGTATACAAATAGACCTTAAGCAAGGCTTTCAATAAAAGTGCTCATTTTACCAGGAACAACCTACATAAGGAAATACATGATAATGAAATTGGGTAGTTTGGCTTTCCTGTTAAATAGATAGATATACGACCAGGGACTTTTTTGAGCAGAAAAATACGTACCTCTTTGCTGTCGAAGCTTTTTGTAACATTAATACATAGGTCATTTCTGGAAAAATATAAAAAATTAATAATAATTAAATAAAAACATTACTGTAAAAGAAATTGTTATGAGTATCATTTCTCACGCTTAGTTTTTTTGTTTCAAGTTTATATCTTCAAAATTGGCTTCGAAAGACCGAATTTCATTAACATGTATTTTCCTATATCAAATTAACTGCTTTCGAACCAAGCAAACACCCTTAAGGGCTTTGAAGGGCCCAAAATGACATTCTAATTGTCAAATTGCATTTTATGTAAGTATACTAAATTTTAACAGACTACGTAAACAGTAAATGCTCTCGTCTGCGAAGTATTGTATCAGCTGATGAGTTGTTGCGGGATATATATATGTATGTGTGTGTGTGTTATGTGGCGATATGGATTATGACTCTGGAAGAAAATATTACTCAGAACTAAAATCTGTATTTCAAAACTTTATTTATAGTTATGAAATTTATGAGTAAAGTTTTGTTTTTAAAGTAATGTACAATTATTTGGTTTTTAGAGCATTGGCTTTAAAAACACGTTTATCAAGTATGACCATTGTTAATGTGATCTCTTTCGTCCCGTTTATGCGAGTACCTTGCCGGTGTTATCGGAATATTTTATCGGTAGTTAATAATTTTTGTATTTGCTTTCATTAACCATAGTTGATTGTAGGGGTGCCTTTTTAGTGTTTTTCTTGCATGAAATGAGTTATTAACGGTCCGCAGTTTTAAATATATATATATATATATATATATATATATATTATAATATATATATATATATATATATATATATATATATATGTAACACTTGTATGCATACGTAGGCGTATATGATTTTACGTATTTATGTATATAAGGATGTATATGTCCTCGCCTCTATTATCTTGCTAGTGTTTATTTCGTCGTGTCGTCATGTTTAATTAGCACATAGTTTTTGTATATTAACTTCGTTGTTCGTTCTTGTGATTACTGGTTCTCTTTTTTTTTCAGTCTGATTTAATATTTAATCACCGTCTTGATACTTTGTACAGCACTAACTACAGTTTTATAATACACCTATTTACAGATGTTTGTGCTGGCCGCTTGGTGGCGTGGGGAAGGAAAATGGAGAACAGCTCATATGTAACTGGTGCACACTTGATGACAACCTTGGTGACCTTGCTAACGGCGTGCTTGACCAGAGCTCTCCGGGCAGCCGAAGTCTCACACGGTTTGTTTCTATCTCGCAGCTGGCGATGGAGTGAAGATATTTGGGTGGCTCTCAAAACACCAAGATCTTCACGACCGATAAGGGTGAAGCGGAATGAGTCCTACGTGCTAAAAATTCGGGAGCGACCCCGTTGGGAATGGGACCCGGTTCGCTTAGGTGCGAGGCGAGTAGTCTGACCACTACGACACCGCGACCCCGCAGCTGGTGATCATGGACCGCTTATTGCAGTAGGCGAGACTTTTTAGATGTAGAGGGCGTAGCTTTCTTTCCTCTTGCGCTTCTCCTTCTTCTTTTCTCCCTTGAATATGTTTATCTGGACCCTGCCTGCTTCCTTTGCCGCCTTGCCACTCGTTCCGTCCCGTGCCGCGCTTGCGATATTTGTAAATTTATATTATGTCTAATACCAGGTTTTCTGCGACATGCAACACATTTTTTCATTGGCGAAATTCAATAATAATGAGTGCGCCCAATCTTTCAAGCTGGGACACGTAGGTACCGTCATCCCCTGACATGACGTGACATGAAATTAGATCCGAGGATGGAGCGGCGCTGGAATGCAAGCGCGGGGGAAGTGGCAGTACCGCGAGAAGGCCCGCCCACCGGTGGCATCGTCCAGCGCGATCCCCACATGCGGAAATCCAGGAGTGGACCCGCCGGGCATCGAACCCAGATCGCCGTGGTGGGAGGCGAGCGCCCTGGCGTCTATGCCACCGCTGCCCCGTTCATTTAACGACCCGAGATATATGCAAGGCCAAACTATTCATCGACAACATCTGAAAAAAAATTCGGAAGGTATTCTGAGGTAATAAATACAGAATAACAAATGCCAGACATAACGATGCAGATAACCTTGGTCTCCATTTAATGGTCAAGAAAGGAATACTCATAATTTGTATGTACAAATTCGACAGCTTGTGTGCTGGAAACACTGCAACAGCTTTTTAATGAAATCCAATTAACATGCATCGTATTTCTTTGCATGGGAGGTAAATCATTTAAAGTTTTGTAGATGAGAAACATTTGAATTGCATGATATGTATAACAACTACCAATTAACCATCGCTTTACTCGGCAGTCTGTGACAGATGAAATTCGTTAACATATTTGGACAAATAGCGTATACTGTATTGAGTACAATTTGCCTGGAACTTAAAAGGAACATTTTTTTTGGGCAAAAAAGTTAAAATATTTGTTGGTCTGAAACGGAATGTAAAATATTTACAAAGTGAAATTAGACATCAGTGCAAAATTATTGATGTCACAATTTGATTTTTCAACAGAGTTTATAAAGAATTGTAAAAATATGGGAGGACAACTTCTTACCTTCATCTTAACTTTCGACTAAATTATGGCATCTTCTAGATACTGTACTAATAATTACTTCTCAAATTATTTTAAAATTTAGTTTTCTTTTGAACGTACATTTTTTTGTTTCAGAGACTGCAAAAGACTTGGTTTATGTTTGAGTTTTGCTATCAGAAACTTAAGCAAGTTATCACAAAACGCTTGCAAGACTCCACATAAATTGGAATGCCAACAGCATGCGTTATCACGCAATGAAAGTATAGAATTGAAGTACTCTTCCTTCGTAGTAAAAACACATTGGGCAAAATCTTACGGCTTATCCGTCCTCTTACATAATAAAACACATTATTTAGATGTTTCCTTTCCCAAAACATTTTAGTGATAACATAAGATATTTACTTCTGTGCAAAATACTTAAGTAGAGCTTACGAATCGTGTGACTTTTGAAAACTTCATAAATGCAGTGACCTTCAGTGATTCAGTTTTCGCTACCGTACGTAATTGTAACAGTTGCATGACTATACAATAAATGATTGTAAATATTTAGAGTCAGATGTACGGTAGAATAAACGTTTAAGGAGAAATTAAAAAATTACTCTCTTTCTTTATCAGTTTCAATGCAAAAGTTTGCAGAATAATAAATATTGAAAACCAAACAAACGTACTGTAGCATATGTGTACACGTAAACAGCGCCAAATAAAAAAGCAACATTTGGTAAACAATAATATGAAAACTTAATTCAAGAATAGTTATATGAATTCTTGTAGGCCTATACTGTTAATCTTCTTTTATGAAGACTTGGGCTTAGGGATTACAACACATATTGTTTTTCGACCCCCGTGTCTATCTAAATAAAATTTGATGGTAAAATTTTCGTATTAAATAAAATTTGATTATTTTATTAAAAAAAAAAAACTATTTCTAAGCAAATAATTAAATACGTCATTATACATTTTAAAAGAACAATTATCTGCATCGCTATATACTTCAAAGTTTTAAAACACTGCCTAAATTGTCTCCAGGCGCGAAAAATAATTTATTAAAGTAATTAAAGTATATTTTCTCCGCTTGTATTCAGACAAAGTTTTAAAGTGGTTTTCAGCTGATTCGAAATATTTCTGGTAGCAACTAAGAAATAAAATTAGTTTACTGAAAACTTATAGAAACTTTGAAATCAGGCAAATGACTGAAGATACCTAAGAGCAAAACAATTTCCCAAAATTTAAGGACTCGTTCATTTTTGAGGTTATGCCTTTATTATATACTCTGTAGAGAATAAACAAAAAAAAATTATGATTCCTGACTTTTATTATTTAACGTGCGTAACCACTTTAAAAGTGCCTTTAATTACATAGTTCACATTCTTAAAGGTGTATTCAATATTGCGCACGCAGGTAGGTTTACTTTGACTTTTTTCTAATCGGCTACAATTACAATAGAATATATGATGTAAAGGGTGGTTTAAAATGTTTATCGTAATTAACAAACTTACTACTCATAATAATAAAGATCGGGAAAATAATTGTTGAATTACAACTGAATCGTTAAAGGACATTCGCTCAAAAAAAAAAGTACACGTTACGAAATTATTCGGGAAATTACCATGCCAGTGTATACGCTTAGTGAGAAAGCAGGAATAGTAACTTTTCCATTGTAGCGTTCCTACTTCTGCTCAGGAAACAGTCAAATGCGTAGGGAAGTTCTCAACTTTGTATTGCAGCGATGATAAACATTCCTTTATCTGCAGCTTGATGCCTGGTATTATATACATACAGTGTATAAGCTAAAAACTTCCATTGCAGTTTAAGGAAGTTAACCAGAACAATTTTTTGCAGTGTATCTAGCGTTTTTCTGGTGGCACGGATTTAAGTCGACCCGGTCTAAAACGCCGATGACACAAATTCGCGTCAGGATACGACCATTAGTTATCGCACACCAGGTTCGTACCTAAATATACAACGCCATCACTCGAGAGTGTTGACAGCACAACAAGAATACTGTCCCGCGTGACAAGTCCGCGATTGGCGAACTCTCGCGATAGACGAGACGATCGAGTAAACACACTCGAAGCTATGCAGGCGCGTGCGTGTCTTTGATCCGCTGCTGTACTAGTCGTAGCCAATTTCAGTTCCACTCCATCCCCCCCCCCCCCCCATCCTCTTCCTTCTGCCGGAATTCCGCCCGTTTGATCGAGTCCGCTGTTTACCGTTTCAACAAGACAAACACGAGCCCCAGTTTCGTTCATCTGTGAACAACGGAAGTCTGCGTCTGCTAAATGAGGAGTTCCAGATCATCCTATCAGCTCCGAGCTCTGGAATGCTCGCTGTAACTGCAACTTTCGGAAAAAATTTAATCGCCAAGGAAAAACAAGTAAAATCAAAGGGCATACCGAAGGCCTATGAGCAATTTTTTCGATTTCCCATTTGAAGTTCACGGCTGCCTGCTTGGCAGGCAGGCCCGTTAAGAAACTACATTTTTTTTTTTACATGGAGAGCGCTGCGGTATTTAAATGATCAACTTTCAATACTTAGCGACCTGGATGTTTTCTCTTAGTGCTTGCTTATTGATATTCCCATAAATGTTCCAACAGAACATTACGAGATATACCATTTAATATACCGTGGCTATAGTAATGACGGCCGGTCTTGAAATTTACTTTCTAGTCATTATAGAACTTCATCAGAGTTTCCGGAGATTGTAACATGGAGCCTTTACACCTTTCACCATTTACGCCAATTTTTATAAGTTATCGCGCTTCAGTAAATAATAATAAGGCAAAATATTCGATTTATTTCTGCTCGAAATTTAACTTGTATCAACAATTTAAAACTGTGTTAATGAGGTATCAATATTGTGCATGCGATACACGACCAGCATTTTGATTAAATTGGTTCAACTCTTATATCAAAGTTCGGAACTTCAGAAATTTTATAAGTCTCTACAATGTAAAATTTTTCTGGTAAACTTCCTAAACTGTAATGGAAGCTTTTAACATATACACTGCATGGAAATAATACCACACATCAAACTGCAGATATATATGAATGTTTAGCGTCGCTACTATATATAGTTGGGAACTTCCCTACGCATTTAAATGTTTCCTCAGCAAATGTAGGAACGCTGCAATGGATGTATAAGAGGAATCATTACCATTTCCGCTATCCCACTAAGCGTATACACTGGTATGGTAAATTCCCGAATAATTTCTTAGAGTGTATCTAAAGGATGTATCTAATTTGACCGACAAACTTTGACTGCGGTTTCGTCACGAAAAAAGGAGAGGAAAACAAATGCACAACTAATGGACTAAAGTGAATCCTATGGGCGGTACACATCTATAAAGTTGGGCCTGAAACACTAGTTTATTACAAATATAGGAGAAAATGTTTTAACATGTAACACAGTGCGTGAATAATGTGTAACGGAACAAAGATCAGTAAACACCGCGACATTTCTCTGTCGCTGTCATCACAACATTATTTAATAGAAATAATCACTGTTACTGCCCTTATTTCGACTTAATCTCCACGGCGCTGTAGCATATTTGGAATTTAAAACATGCATTATGAAAAAAACTGCCGAAACTTCGAGAGATAATCATTTGAAGCGGCTCAAGTCTAGAAGTTTTGTGCGTGTATTAGATGGAATTTGACAACCAACATATAACTTCCATTTATAGACTGAAAGACTTACCGCATAATTAACAAACGACTAGAGACCTGCAATATTCGAGTTATTATTTGGCATGAAGCTAAACTTCACAGTACTATATATACTCGGCCGGCGTCGTTTCTCTACTAGCTGCTGCATAAATGTGAAGCCACTTCCTTTCTGACTGGACTGAACGTGTTTGGACTAGACACATGTGAAGTGTTTATATAATGGCTCAGAGTTACCCAGGGCGCGACAAACAACGTATGGTCCAATGACAAACTCATTGCAAAGGTACATATGTTTGAAGTTTAATGTGTCCCCATATAATAATGCGGATTTTGCAGGTCTCTAGCAAATGACTAACTTAAGGAGCCACAGTGGCTGAGCGGTTAGACTGCTCACTTCCCACTAAGGCGAACCGGATGCAATCTCCGGCCGGGTCACTCCGGATTTCCGCAAGTGGGAATCGTAGCGGACGATGCCGCTGATAGGGGAACTCCCGTTTCTCCCGCCCTTGCATTCCGGCGCTGCTTCATTATTACCTCATTTCACCCTCTTCGGCCAAATCTCTTAACTCAACTTGACTAATTAAAATCAAACAAAGTGTTGTGAATTATAAAATACGAAGCGAATGATATTAAAAATAATATTTAATAAGAGAACGCACCTGATTCTTTACATTTATCGTGAGTTTATATCAGTTTGAAATACTCTGAAAATTCTGACATATTGCGAAGTTCAAATAAAAAATGGTTTCATATACAGAGACAGTGTTTGAGAGAAAACAATATAGCCTAACTACTAGCTCTTCCAGAACAATTTATATGATACATTTTAAATGACCAATAATTAATTAACACATTCATGTACTCGAAAATTATACAGCGAAAAGTATACTGATATGTTATCGCACTTGAAGAGAAACGAAGCCAAGTCGTAATTTATGTGAATTGTTTAAAGTATTTATTACTGAAATGCATTAATACGGGATTAAAAATTTTCGAGGCTATAAATAAACACTGTCGTAATAATATTAGCGACAGATAAATTTGAGGTACATTTTGACACGTATCGAGTGCATATGACTAAACATCGTTTCAAATCATAGACTTACCAGAAAGTTCGAAATGATAGGAGAAGATGGGAGAAGTTATGAAAATTAATGTTACACGGTCTTCGCCCTCCATCCAGTGATAAGGAACGAACGCTGGACGTACTTAGTACACACATATGGGAGAAGTCATGAAATTACGTGCGTATAAAGCGCTATTATTTTCCCAGGCGTTAACTGACTCACTTTCGTCCTTCCTTGATGCTTTGCAACTGGAATTAAAAGGGCTGCCTCTTTTCAGGGAATTAAGCTGGAAGCTTTAAAAGACAATTCGACAAAACCTACTCCAGTGCAACCGACTGACATTAAACACACGACCTCACGAACACGATCCAAGTTAGACACCGCTTGAATTCAACGAGTTCGGTTTGGATGATTGGAAAAGGGAGAATGGACCGACCATTGGCCTTACACCATAGGCGCTATCGCCACAAAATTTGCATGTCATAAGACTCAATTCCATAACCCTAAATGAGTTAAAGTAATAAAAGAAAAAGCATCGCGTATGACTTAACCTTTTCTGAGCACCTGATCACTAATTTGGAGTTTCAAGATGAAATACTAACTGACTACTTGTCGGCTAGCGATGCGCGGAATCCCGAGATTCAAAACCTGGGCCGGTAATAATGCTTCACAATTTTCAGAAATAATCTAAAGTAAGAATAACATGTCAGCCGTTTCCAAAATAGCCAAAAGGCACGCAGTTGTCAACTGAGTTAAAATATATAATAACTTTGGCATTGTCCTAAAAGTACACAGTCTTACACGAAGCTACTTTTCCGTTCGCCATGTTATATTTGTGCGCAGGAGATGCGGAATAAAAATAAAAGCCAAGATTATCGATTTTCATGCATACGCATACAAGAAGAGAGACAGGTTCTTTTATGTTTCTTTTCTAAATTACATGAGAGGGAGGTGTCGAACGAGCTGTTATCTTTGATCCGGGTACAAGAAAATGGAAATGGCGGGTTCGGCAGGTGAAGTCCCGAGATATGATGCTTAGTAGTATAAAATGGTCCGCTCAAGGCAAAGTGAACACTTTTGAGGCCCTAGTTACGTTTTCCTTTCGGCCATTTTTATTATCTTTTAAGCACATTAAATATTATCACATAAGTAATAAACACAGTGTGTATATTCCACCACACTCGGAAGTTAACGTCTAAGGCTACAATCAAATATATTTGACTATTATTCCAAATAAGAGGGCTTTCAAAAGTACTCACATTACTGTGAATAGCCTATGCCAACAACTACATCGCTGTTTAAGAATGAGTGCATACCGTTCTTCACAAATGATAAAGACACGGGTAAATATAAAAATAGCCAACATCCATCTGACTTCTCTGAGGAAGGTAAGTAAAGGCTGTTCACGATAAAGTGAGCACTTTTGAAATCAACCTCAGAAAAAAAGTCAGCATATATTTTAACGGGCGTCCTGAGTAACATGCTCCCGGTAAAGTTGGTAACGATGGGTGGGAAGTAGTTCCGTATCTTAACGGCGAATAAAAATTGTAAGGTAACTATTTGCCATAACTTAAATTATTTATTTCCCGTTATGTCTTTTTTTAATGCATCGGAGTGTAAAAATGAGCAGATTTGTTAAATATTAATTTTTCTATAATTCCACAGTTTCACTTGACCGACGCATGAATAAAGTGATGAGGCCCATGGCAATGTTTATCTTACATAAGGCGGAAGAATACACAACGTGCATACAAGTAGATCTTAAGCAGGGTTTTCAAAAGTGCTCATTTTACCGTGAACAGCCTATACTTACATTATCTCGAACACTGGAGCAAAATCATGCGGTAGAGCGGTTCTTCTACGATTATGCTACTTTATATAGCATCGGAAATCAAATTCAGTAAGGTGAAAAGTAGTAAAGTTATTTACTATCCAAACCAGATTGGCACCTGGCGTGGAAAGGCCACCACAAGGTTGCGAAAACAATAAAATTCTCGCATCGCTTGAACTACGTGATCTAACCTTATCCAAACTAGATTTTCGAGTCCATACAATAAAGGATGTTATAACGTACTGGCAGATATTTGAATACGTTTGAAATCAAGTTCTGAAGAAAAAAAAACTGTCAGTGTGTGCACATATCGAACCAGCAGAACAACATTGCAATAACTACAAATCATCATTTTAACTTGACGAATTTAGTGGGTTAGGTTCTTTCGTGGTACTCTTTTATAGAGCCGAGAAATGACAAAATAAATATTTTCTCTCGTAATTAAAATTATATATATAACTTTCGTAACTATAAATTAGCCGATTAAGGTCCCGTTGACACTATTTAAAATTTCTTTGCAGTGCTAGAATAAGTAGATTTTACTCGCGCCTATTTCTAGCAATCTAAAAGTTATTTTTTAAAGATGTCTTATAATGACATTACTAACGTACCAATAATTTGACATATTTCATCTTCTGCAGTATCGCTCAGTATTTTTGCCTTGAAAATTGCCTAAACGAAATGACCCTACTTGCACTTTAAAAAGTCTTTCTATTTGTCCTTATCTCGCTATACAGCCTAATAAGTATTTTGGCGAGCACGTTATATGCCACCACGCAACATCTAATAATCAGGTAACATTTTCTGCATACGTCATTGTTTCAATGTGATATATTGTTTAATTTTCGTACTACCTTATAAGTTGACCATGTGGTCCTTAGCCCGTGCTGTATGATTACCACGGAAATAATAAAGGGCAATGGGCTTCTTTAGTTTGTTACAGCGTTACTTTAAAGAGAAGCTTGCTATTGCTACGATGTGCGAAATGCTGATACATGCTATGTTATAGAGAAAAGCACTCATTTGAAATTACTTATCAAATTTGGTGTTCTAGAAATAAATATAAGAATTTATAAAGATAATTTTACAAAAATTACCGAAGGAATTACCATCTTTCATGTAAACTATACTAACAGGTTTTTTTTCTTGCATGTTTGATGGTAACCAGGTATTGTCGTCGATTGTATCTCACGGAAGGGAGTTTCATTATTTAAGAGCTCCAAGTTTAAACCATCAAAATAGCTGTGTGTTTAATTGGATCATACGCTCTTTCTGATGCCGCCCTCTTAATAAAAGATGTGGCTAGGCAAACTTGTTTCTATCAGCTTATAAAAATTATTATTTAAGCAGGAGTCCTAACCAGTGTGTGGATCTGCAATTAATTACTGAAACAGAAAATTATCATTTTTACTTTTTAATATTAAAAATGTATGTTATAGATTAATTTTTATTTGAGGAAATTTATATATATGTACATTGTCCAAGATGAGAAAAGTGACTAGCATAAAATTAAAATGATTTCATTTTTTAGTTATGAGCGTTTGTAATGTGACAGCTCTGGAATGTAAAAAGACACGAAATTGATGCATCATATTCTCTCGCACACCAGGGACTTTTCAGATGGTCAAGCACCCTTAATTCAAATCGTATTGGGAAAGAGAGATATACTAAGATCAAAATTAATAAAAATAAATGTAATTGCCTGCTTAGGCTCTATTATCACTTAAATTCATAAATTTCAACTCAGGTAATTACAAATATACTGTAATTTTAATTCGACTAATAATAATTATGTGTTAACACATTACATAAACCATACGCAATTTTTGTTTCTGTAAAAAATAAAAAAAATATTTTACTTTAATTTTTTTAACGCGAAATTGATTCGTAAATATGATTTTAATGTTACAGAAATATTTTAAGATATTTATGAAATTACCGTAAGTTCTCTTCAGAGGCCCAGAGGAAAAAAAATATATATATATATATATATATTAGCGTTACGCTATCACATACCAGGAATAAAACTGATTTTGAAATGCTAACTCTGTTAAGTGCATCCCAAATAATTGGGAAATTGTAATTTAACTCGCGGCCATGTTACCGGCATTTCTTATGAGTCAAATGGAAGTGACGATTTCTTTATACCACATCCATGTAAACTTTCCAGAAACTAGTTTTATATAGTTGTTCCAGTTGCCTGAAGTAACACATTTGGTCTTTAAATAATGAATTTATCAATTTTTACAACTCAATCACCAAAGAAGCGCTTTTAATTTAAATAATACTACAAGCTTTTACTGTATTTTACTAACCTCCTTTTATCTACATTGTTATTATACGACTGTTTTATCCGATTTTCTTGACGTTTAAAGAGTGGGATAATGGTTTCTTAGCTCAATAAATGTGATCGCAGGTCTTGCTGGTGTTGCGAGCTACTGAGAATTCTACAATGTGAAGGGCGAGAAAAACGCTAGAATCTAAAGAAAAATTTCCAAGTAGTAAAATATTTTTGGCTAAATGTCAAATATTTTCAAATTTCTTATTTAATAACCAACAGATCAGAGAACATTTTAGTTTTATAAAATTTAGTTCGATAGATTAGAAGACATACAATTTTTTAATATATTATTTATATATTAAGAATTTTAAATTGTGGTAGACCTTAGTATTGACTTTCATGTGAGTATTTTTTTTAAATTGCAGTGAAAAACAACTTAATTAAAGTTATAACAGCATATTTCAACAAAATTTAGCCAATCGTATTTATATTTACAAATACCGTAACACTTTTCGATGCCAGATTTTATAAAACTTGATTAATCAATATTTTAATGAAATTAAGGTTACGGTCCAGACTAACAAACATTTTAGTTAATTTTCTATATGTTTGAAAGTAAAAATTTTTACATTACTTGTGCTTTGGAAACTAGATCATTTAGGCACACGTAATGCTCTAGTGTTTGTCAAACACCGTTGACTAAAATTAAATTTCATGGAGGAAATTTTGCAAAACTATCATATACAAATTAAAACAAATCTGTAAGCGGCGTGTGTTATAAAACTACTGTAACATGACTACTTTATTCCAAACGAGTATTTTTTTGTAAGCATGGATATTTTATATTTTTATTAACAATTTTCCTATAAACCATACAATAGACCTAACACATTAAAGGCTGTGGTGCAATTTTGAGGATTCTCCACTCTAAACCTGAAACAGTGAGAACTGAGCGAAATCAGTGAAAAAAGTGAAAATTGCGTGACTAATAATCAGTGCCAAATTACTAATTAATATAGTGACTAAATTTCACAGACTGTTAATATCCGCTGGGCCGTTTAACGTTACATATTTTCAGTCCGCATTGTCGTGACGCACAATTAAATAATTCGCACCTTTGATAATTACTAATTAAATCATGTCGTCTGTGAGTTAAGCGATGCGTGTGAAATAAAATTTGTCATATTTTGTTGTTAGTTTTCCAACGTAATAGTTTAAATATCTTTTCATATAAAACTTACTTATATATTCATTTGATAAGTTATTCTAATTTTATGGTATTAGTTCATTCAATTGCACTCTAAAATTTCGTTGATTTCTAGCCTTTTTAGGCCATAAATATTGTCAGAAGCCACAAATTTTGTGAATTCGTCAATACCGCAATATCACCCTTATTATTATAACATCGCTGCAACAGCACAGTCGCTCGTATCGTATTATAACAAATATACCACAAAACCATTATATACAGTGAAAGTGACCCAGCTCCAAATTAATTTAAATGGAAGGAAATACACTACCTATAAAACAAGGTCAGCCGTGATATACTTCGTATTTTTTATTCATTTGTAATAAATGTGTACACTCGTTGTACCCACTTTGAAGTGAACGAACGTTTCTTACGCAAACTAAAACCACTTAACTCAATACACGTGGCTGAGACAAAAGGCTGATGTACTATCGCGTGCGTGTGTACCGGTGCCAGTATGGAAACATGCCGGCAAGCCACACATGCACACTGTTATGAAGCGATCAGGCCTTAGCTGAACGGCCAGCCTGATCACACCTTCAAGCATTGAACCAGGCCACGAGCGTGATTGCAGTAACACCTTGTGAAAGACAGTTGCAGAAACCCTCTCCATCGGCCAGTAAACGAGGCCGAAAATATTAAACAACGTGCCCGATATAGGCCAACGTAACACTGGGAGTGAGGTCATTTGTCATCGGGGCAGCGTACCAAGAAGATGTGGAGATGGGCGTGTCTGGCCGTCCTTAACCACCTCCTAGAATCAGCCACCGACAACATGAACAAGGTGGGGACTTTCCAATTAGATAGTAGTAGTAGTGGCGTGGGGTAAAAAACTTGCTATAATTAGTTTGCATCTTGATAAGCCATTTAACATCCCTCGATCAAAAGTCACGTAAATAGTTATTGTACAAACCTTATGTTCAATATGCCCCATCTTCTACTGTTGTGCTCTACCTAAACATGACTCATTATTTAGCTACGCCCATAGACCCTTTTAGGTATGAATTGACTTTAAAACTAATACGTAATGTTACGTTCCTTAATAGGAATATGCCAACACACCACACTGGCCGTATGTGAGCCACACCGCTAGTAAGGGGGGCCAAGGGTTCAGTGGGGTGGCTCCGACGCACGTCATGAAAGCTGGCCGGAGGGGGCATGTAATAATAAATAGCCGACGAACGCGTGCCCGCCCACACACTTCGGCCACTCGTCGGCTTACCCTGAGGCCACGTGTTGAAGACGACTTCCGAGGCCATCGACGCGAGGGGCGTCGCAGATCCATATTCCATTCAACGTCTGGAGACGTTAGTCGGACAGCACGACAACTCCACTTCTCGACATCGAAACGGAGGAGTATCGTTCGAACAGAGTGTAAATCAATGGTAGGTGCGAGGGAGAGCCATTATGGAAGCTGCGCGGTTATGAGCATTCAAGATAAAGTCTGAGAGATAAATACTGAAATTATATAGTGTAGTCAGTAAAGGATTAGATACAGTAATATTCAAGTTGTGGATGAATTAGATGGAATATAAAGAGTTTATTTTTATAAATAATTGTGTCACTGATTTCTACTGTCTGTATACGTCACCCAAAGTACAGTCCTTGTAATATTATAGTAACAGGAATAGTAATAAATTAAAGAGAGATACAACGGATTCAAGTAAAAGTGTTGTATATTAGAACAGAGACAAGGACAGGTTTGGTGAGCATCTAGCCAGTAAGACGCGGTTGATTCACCATGTCTTAGTAACAGTAGTGTCTAGTTAGGGCACCAAACCAGTAACAACAGGTTAGAAAAGACGCGCTCCTAACGCACGTTGCGGACTTCTACACGAGGGACGTCCTTTTCGATTCATTACTAGAACATTCTGCACCACTTACTATTTACAAAACTTTACAAAAATATCAAATAGTCAACAATATATCAAAATATCGCAGATGCAAACACAGGAAACCCGTAATAAAAATCGTTTAAACCTTCACAGAACTCGTTAATACCGTCCACTGCATAGACGTGTCTAATGCTCCGCAGCTTGTCGGTCTAGCATTGATTACGGTTTTCTGCCACTAGATGTCGCTCATTCGTACCATTTATAGAAACCGTTGAAGACTTCCTCATTGTTTTGACTTCTTGTACACGTATATTTATACCAAATAACCGATTGCCTGTTACAAACTTTACGAGCGTTGAGTTCACTTCTAATTGCTTTGGAGTGTTCAAAAGTTCACGGAAGAAACAATAAAAGGGCCCATGCACAAGCTTGAATTGCATGGAGGGGCGAAACAATTACACTATAAATCATTAAGTATAATATATTTTACTACTCGCTCTACGTCACTGACATAATGGAGCAGCATGTTTTAACTGACGAACTACAACGACGTCACGTATTATTAATTAAAAAAACTCAAATTCTGCTAAACCAAACTTCTCAAATTGATTATTATTATACGCAACATATATTTAAAACTGGTTAGAACATAATACTGTGAAGTTGTTTTAGCATGAAACATTGGAATAAATATAAAATTGAGACCTTATGTAGTAAATTCAACACGTAACGATTTTGAACGTATTTGATTGTAATCTTGAAGCCGGTTTCGAATTATCGTGAAACACGTAGCGAAGTTGTATATTCCAGTAAAATATGATCAGCCACACAGTCTTCGTTCATATTTACCATGCAATCTGGAAAGTACTGTTCGTGTATTTATTGTGTACTACATGATTCATAATATTTATACCATATTTGCAAAATATTGATTTTTCCTGACAATACGCTAAAATTTAAATCTTTTATACATCTGATCAGTGGTAATTTGCTTGTCGAATGTTTTAGTAAGACTTCGATGTTATTTTTACCTTGGGTACAGAATGAGTGGAGAGATTCGGATGGCTCTTAACATCAAGGTCTTGAGATCCGATGAGGGTGAAGCGTGGTGAGTATGGAGCAGCGCCGGAATGCAAAGCCGGGGGAAACGGGGCATCCTCCAGAAAACCCGCCGACCAGCGGCATCGTCCAGCACATGCGAAAAATCGGGAGTGACCTCGCCCAGAATCTAATCCGGTTCGCCTAGGTGGGAGGCGAGTAGTCCAACCACTACACCACCGCGGCCCCTAGGCACAGAATTTTGCCCTATAGTTTTCACAACTTGCCATCGTCCTGTAAAATAATTTAATACCAATATACTGAAAGTCATAGATTCTTGTCAGTAGGCTAATCCAGAAGGGCATCTACATTTCGTTCACACAAAAAAAGATACATGCATTCATACTATAATCGATATTTGTACCTAAAGCTCGCACAATACTTCGGCTTCCCAATCAGTCTTACCACTAAGATCAGCTCTTGTAAAAGAATCAGTAGTTTTCTAAAAATCTGCGACAAGATTATAATTATTCCTAGTCAACCGTTTCATAAAAAAATTATAATTTTATGGTTCAATGTTAATCTAACTCGTCAAATATTTCGCATGCTTCGGAATACACATAGCTGTGTATGTATCGTTCTAGAGGGACCCGGTAGTTTAATGTGTAGAAGTTGTGGAAAGTAGTTAAGAACTTAATTTAAATTCTGTCGCACTGTTTCCTCGCGTAATCTGTTAAGATTGCGCGGTTTAGGGTCCCACGCTACAAGTTCGAAACCAATTTCACGCAGACCTAAGATCTAAGAAGATTCAAATTCCCTGGGAGCCATACATTTGCAAGAATTTTATTTCGTAAACTGAAGCTATTGGAAGAATATATGAATTCAGATTAAAGGGAGCGTTTTAGGAAATAAAGCAAATGGTAATTTTAGTATTGTCACGCCGGGTTTTATAAATTTTTAGAACCTAAACAAAAGACAAAGTGTTGCTCATACAACACTTATTGTAAGCATAAAGACATGAGTATTTTGGTATTATGTTATATCGTGTTTTATAATACATAAATATGTATACAGTGTTTATAATATATATATATATATATATATATATATATATATATATATATATATATATATATATATATATATATACATACACAAATATATTTTAAAATTAAAAGGTTTTCGACTCCTACTGTAGGTGAACTCAGCGGGTTACCTAGTCCATTAAAGCAAAATAGTATATTTCATGTAAAGTAAGACTATTATATTTTTTGTCGCATTTTAACTATTGACAGTGGATTTCTAACACTGACAAACTAATAAGTGTGATATATATACAGGATTTTCCGCGACTTAACTGACGTACTTCGGCAGAGTGTTATACAGATCATTGCCAACAAAAAATGTAATTTACACAAGTTGGCTTTGCAGCCCCATTTTTAAAGTTAAAGGAACTTGAATGCAAAAAAAATTGGAATTACTGAATACCTTAAATACAATTGACTACATTCATGTTGTATGTCTCACACAAGCTGTTCAAAATGTTCCCAATCTGACCGTAAGCAGACCCTGCGAGTGTGGCTGGCGTGGCCAGTCTTTATTAGTGTGTTGAGGCGAGTGGTTGTGCAACAATGCTAAAAATGTTTACACGTGCAGAGTACGCAGACATGGAGTATTTTTTTTTTTTTTTACAGATACTGTGACGGAAATGTGCGTGGTGCAGCAGCTGAGTATCCGCGCAGGAGGATTGGAAGAGGTGGGCCAGTTCCATGGCCGGCGCGCTCTCCAGACCTCTTCCCGTTGGACCTTTTTCTTCTGGGGCTGCCTGAAGAGTAGGGTTTACAGCGGACGGCGATCAGACACACGAAACCAGTTGCTACAGGCGACAACCGACGCCACTAATCAACACAAAAATGAACTTGCAGGCATGCAGTGGCAACACGCCATGGTAGGCTACAGCGTATCGCAGCCTGTTTACGGTCAGATGGTGCACATTTTGAACAGCTCATGTGAGAGATTCAACATTAATGTAGTCAGTTACATTAAATACATTCAGTAATTCCAATTCGTGCCTTTGTTGCATTTACCTCCCTGTATCTTTGAAATGGGGCTGCATTGCCAACTTGTGTATACGACATTTTTAGTTGCCAATAATCTGTATAACACGCTGCCGAAGTATGTCGGTTGAGTCGCGGAACACACTGCGTGTGTATATATTTAAATGGAGAATGAATATTACAGGATGTGAAGACAGAAGAGGAGATTTTGCAGAACAAAACCTGCCATAAACGAAAAGAGTAAAATTGATTGTCAAATTTCAACAAAAAGAAATTATAAAATGTTGACATTTTCAGCTCTTATTTTAGTTAGGTTTGCGAATAACTTTCCTTTGAGTAAAAGCTTTTAAATTTATGTCGAAATCCAAACACTGTTCAGGAAAAGAAACACGAGTATTTGACAAGTTGCAAAGAGAAAAATTAATTAATTAACCGGGAACTATGCATTCCAACTCTGTATAACATCAAAATGCTCCTATAAGTTATGACAATTTGTGTGCACCAGGCCAGGGTACGCGTTAGTAAACGCTGTTCGCTATAAAGTGAGCACTTTTGATATCAACCTTGGAAAAAAGTCACTGTCCCTGCCTGCATATATTTTAACGGGTGCACTGAGTGACATGCGCTCAGTAAAGTTGGTAATGACGGATAGAAAGTAGTTCCATAACTTAACGTCGAATGAAATTGTTAAGTAACAATTTGTAATATGTTAAATACATCACAAATTATTTCTTTCGTTTTTTTTTTCTTTTAACACTGCATCGAAGTGTAAACATGAGCAGATTTGTAAGATATTTACTTTTGTAATAATTTTACAGTTTCACTCGACCGGCGCATGAATTAAGCGGTAAGATTCATGATATATGTTCCTCGATTTTTAGATTTTTTTTTTCTTTATTTTATGATTGCCAGGGTTTGGGGGTTTGGTTAGGATGGGGCGATGAGTGCGAGGTTAACATAATATGTTCTTAAGATTTTTTTAATTATTGTTTTTATTGTTTGCCATTTTTTATCATTCTGTCGGTGGTTGGTGGCGAGGAGTGTTGCAATACATAAACCACATTTAAAACCTTACTTCCCTACCTGTCTCGGTAGCCGAGTGGTCTAAGGCGTCCACCATGCTGCCGACTCAAGGCCGGCAGTTCTATCCCACCCTACTCCAAACGGTACTTTGAGCTCTGCGAAAATTAAATGGCGGCATTCGTAGCAGTCAAGTCCAGAACATACATGGTGACTGAGTGAGAGCAATACCAGCACCCCTAGCAGGCGGCAACTGAACAAAGAACAAGTGGAAACAAGATGACAGGGTTGAACAAATGGGAATAATTAGGAAACAAGAGTGTGGATGGAAACAATATGGCGGACGAAGAAAGTGCAAGAGATAAAAGACGGGGGAGAGAGAGGCAAGATGGAATGGCCGTGTATATAATGGAAAATTATAGAAACAATATGGCGGAAAGGTCATGGTCACAAAATGACCACCATTACAGAGTAGGAAGTGACAGCATCCAAGATGGCGGACGGCTCCTTGCTTCTCATGAATCAGTCGTCCCTGAATCCCCATTCCTATACTACTTCACTATACAATTTTAAAAATTATTTACTGTAATGTTCATACCTAAAATTATTCCAATACACCCGTTTTAGTAATTTTCAGTCAAATAAAATTATGCTACAGGAAAACCTCGAGGAAGTAAAAATTTAATACACATAAATATGTAAAGTTGCTCAAATTGTTTTTTAATAATTTTTTTTTTTTCAGCTGAAGCTCTGCATACCATTTAGCAGGCAGACTGCAACCAGTTTGCGTTTTTCGCACCATAAGTTGAACGCATCAGCACACAGATGTTTTCGCCCTAAAAATAATGCAGAGTTTATGTTGTCTAACGGACTGCCATGCGTACTTAAAACACAAAGAGATCTTCGCATGTAAAACCGATAAAGCCGGGCGGTAGATGCACCGAAGACGCCACATCTGTAGCATGTTACGTCAGCGTGTTACGAACAAAATTTTTCGTAAATCTCAAAAAATTTTCCTACGTGCCCGTGAAACTGATTCGGAATAATTAAATTTCTTGTTTGTCACTAAGCCAATTGAACTGTATTCAAGGGTTTTTACATACCATTACATTTACAAGGGTTTTAACTAACCATAATTTTTTATTCTGCCAGATATTAGTTAATAAACTTTCAGACTTGTGCAGCTGCATAATTTTTAAGAATACGACTGGATTATTTTATTTCTGAAAAATTCCAAGAAGTATTTACTAGAGGCACTAAAGATGCAGAAATGAGTAAAATATTACCCATGTTTTCAAGGTTTAATTCTAGTAAATTGAAGTAAATAGAAAATATATAATGAATAATTATAACGACTGCGGTCATACCTCCACACTTTGGTCTAACCGCAGCCGGCTGCTATTTCTGTCAATGGAATTTGGTCTGGCACCACGAAATATAGTTGAATAAAGTCTAGAGTCCATACAAATAATTTAAGGAACATTGTGGCACTGGTTCGGGCCCCAATGAGGTCAAAATAAAAAAAAGGATATAAATAAATCGCTATTTAACAAAACACCTACTAATTCATAATTCGTAGCTTACTTCAGACTCTGTTAATAAATCTCCTTCATTAGTCTTCAAAACATACTTTCGTACTTATCCACTCTTGCAGACTCAAGCAGGTAAATTATCTGTGGCTCTCAATGCTTACTTGTGTACTTGCAACCCTCTATGCAAACTTGTAAGATCCCTTTACAACCATGACACATAAGTAATTGCAATACTGAATGGCGAAGTAAATTTTGTAATAATCAAAATGTTATGCGAAAATCACACTATAATGTTCATGTGCAAAATTTTGGAAAATATTGACGGTTTTTCGTAACAAACCTCCAATAATTTCTTGGTTGAAGGGAATTAGCCGTTAAATAGAATGCAATTTGATATATTACTGGGACAAGAAGAATAAATGGGTAAAAAATCGCAGTATGCTTTAAAAGCCACGTTATGCATATATATGTTAATGTATTCAATGCAAATAATTCATAAAGTAGCCTGACTTACATCGACTACAACAACTACAACATATTTTACAGTACCATCTCCTGCGTCACCGCATCTCGCCAGCAGGCATGTTGGCTAGAAATCCAACCTTTAATTTTAAACTATAGTTTACAATATATCCCAGTGTATAGTCACTTTCGCTAAACGCGTGTGACGTCGAATGAGAGCCAAACGTAAAGGTAATACTAATAGTGTTAAGATGTGTTGAGGAAATACAGACGCATGTTTAAACCCGTGGAAACAAACATTGGCTAAGCGCCCGATTTCCTTGGAATTCTTATGAGTTGAATTTTAGTGGAAGTATTAATACTAACAGAAAAGCTTCGCCAAGAAAAACAGCAGCTGGTTTCACTTACTATTTTACACGGAACGGGAGTTGAAAGCACATCGACTGGAGAAATGCTCCTGTGGTTGATAGTGGCGTATGAACATAATTATAATGTTTTTTTAACATTCATGAGTAAGTAAAATTAGTTGTACAATTTGAAGCCTTTTAGTTTTCCAAATTGACGTTTTTATTTTTTTCCGAACTACTGAAATCCACAATAAGGATTCCCTGTTATCGAAGAAGTTAGTTGTTATAACGATGATTCCGTGTCGCCAATTAAAATTTCGTGTACATTTTTGTCCTCCAAGAAACAAATATTTATGATAAACTGAACACAAAAGGAGACAAGATTGAAGCTTTGATTGCTTTTACTAAGAAAACGCATACTATTACATGTATTAAGATAATTTATTAATTATTATTTAGTGTTTTAAATACCCTTGAATGATGCAAATCCTTGGTACAGGAACACTATATAGTTAGGGATTGCGAAGGAATATGCCATGGCTGTGTTAGGAACAATCACAGCACACGTCTGGAGTGATTTCGAAAAAAAACCTGTAAAACCGAAATTAAGATGGCTGGAGACAGGGAATCTAATCTGGGTCTTCCAGAATGAGAAACAGAGACGAGGGGCCGCGGTGTTGTGGTGGTCAGACTACTCTCCTCCAAACTAGACTAACCGGGTTCGATTTCCGACGGAGACCGCTTCCGGATTTTCGCACGTAGTAATCGTGCCGGGCCCGCTTTTCAGCGGGTTTTCTCGGGAATCTCCTGTTTCCCCCCGCGCTTGCATTCCGGCGCTGATCCGTGCTCGCCTCGCTTCACCCTTATCGGCTCTCAAGACTTCGATGTTTATAGCCGCCCACATCTCTCCACTCCACAGAGATGAAATAGGGTGGCGGTTCCTTTTATGTAGGCGTACCCATTCCCAGTGATTGGCTGCGTGGAGCTCTGAGAACAGGCGTTGCATCTGATTGGCTACTGCACGCTGCGAAAGATTCCCTACAGGCTGGGCTGCCTCCTGCCGAGGATACCATAGGCGCTGATTGCCGAACGGCATCCCGAAATGTTGCTGGCTAAAGACTGTTCGCGATAAAGTGAGCACTTTTGAAAACAACAGTTGAAAAAAGTCACTATCCATACATACGTGCATATATTTTAACGGGCGCCCTGAGTGACATGAGCCCAGCAAAGTTGGTAACGATGGATGGGAACTAGTTCCGTATCTTAACGTAGAATAAAGAGTGTTAGGTAACTATTTCTGATAACTTAAATTATTTCTTTCGCTTTATGTTTTTTTTTTTAATTGCACCGAAGTGTAAAAATGAGCAGATTTGTATGTGCGCTCCTGCAGTCTTCGTTTGACTGTTGGCCGCTTGTCTTTGAGCGAAGAGAGCAGCGGCCAATACTGAAAGGCCTGTCTAGACGTCGAACCACGGACCGCATTATCTCTGAGCGTCATACAATATCCCCATAAAGTTCTGCCTACAGTTAGTAAGTAAAATCCTCAGGGAGGGCAAAAGCTCATGATTTCGACAGCACAGGAGGGCGACATAACAGCGAATCCTTCAGCCAGAAAGCGACGCGGCACGGCGTTCGCAATACGATACGACAGCTGAGGCCTGTTAATTTCAGGGTTGGCTGCCTCGAACGTGGCTTACCAAAAAATGCCCCAGTTGCGCAACAAGCAGCCGCTGATCGCCAGCCGAAAACTGCCTTTTTGCCGAAGAAGGCCAATTACCCCGCCGCGGACATGACACTCAAGACAAATGCCAGCAATGCTTCTCTGAACCTCACAGCGTTAGAGTCAAGCGAAAATAAATTAATAAAATAAAATCCATGACTAATAAAATTGCAAAATGCCTTTGTAAATTTCTCAGACGTACCAGCATAACTGAAATGAACACTTGTACACACTTTGCATTAATAAATCTGTACAGTAATTGCCTGATTACCTGTGGTTTCAGGCTTCACAACGGAAAGACTGCGTGACATTTCTGTGCAAGCTTTGCGCGTAATTGTGGACAGAACATTTTGTGTTAGTATCATCAGTCTCGATTCCGAACCTCGAAGTTCGAGAAGGCAGGAGGCGTACAAAATAACGTTTCATAAACTCTAAATTCGAATCAATGAGAATTTCACTGTTTCAATCAGTCAGCATTATCTGACAGATTCGACAGTCGCTTCAGTGAATTTAACTGATGAATCAGTGAATAAATGACCGTTTTCCTTCACGTATTGATTCAGTCAAATTTTCCACTGATTCATCAGTCTTTTTTTTTTTCCACTGTTTTTCAGTGATTTGTTTTTTGAATGATGGGTCAGTCAAACAGCGTGTAAAAACGGCCGTCAAATAACGTTTAAAAACGGCTGCTAAACAACGGGTATCAAGTGAAATAACAACGAATAAATTATTAAAAACAATACAAAATACTTTCTAAAATGTGTTTCGTATTTCAAAACACCATTTTATGAGGTGACATAAACACTGAGTCTTTGTTACCGTTTTTACGTGTTTCATTTCGTTTTCATGTAATCATCACACAACCCTTTGGAGGTTTAAACTGCATATAATGCCGTGAAGAGAGTGCACTGAAATGTACTATTAGTTTTAACAATCCTAACTATACCAGTTAAACCAAAAACGAAAAGTAAGGGCATACAATATAGAACTACACCTTTTCGTTAAATTACTAGAAGACATGTATTTTCCTCCTCTTCTCCCAGTTGACTTCGTAGTGAAGATCGTTTTTGGAAGCGTAGATAATATTTTTGTGATTCATTATGTGTTATAAATAAATAGGTTAGTATCTGAAAACTTAATTTCCCCGTTTTAGAAAAATTTACAAATATTTTAGGACTGTTTTTAATATAAGTACTCTGCATTGTAAAGAAGAATGACAACAACCAGCGTACGAATTTCAGTTTGGCACAGATGCTATAAATATTTTTCCGAGTCATCACTACACGCAATTAATAACAACGTGACTCAAGGTCATTTCTCCAATCGATTGTGTAAAAATTCTGTTTGCCCACAAGATCTATCTGCGGCACTAATCGTCTGTGTGTGATGGGGCGATGCCTTCCAATTAACCAAGTTGCTGCGAGTAAGCGACCAATTTCCGGAAATGACGGCTTCGTAGAGCCGTAATCCCGACCTTAAAAGAGTAATCTTGGGTTTATGTGAGAGCACAGATGGTGATGCGCGCTATCTATTCGCGTACTCATGACGCGAATACTAACAAACTGTCGTTAAAATGCTGCTAAAGGGAATTTTCACATCTTAAATTTGGTAATGTTCTTGTTGTCAGCACTAAGGCGAAAACAGTTACTTGCACATTTAATGCCGATTGCCTATTATCTTGACTTATTCCGTGTAATAGGTAGCTATAGAATAACCCTGAGTAAACTACAAAGGATGCCTGTGAGGTTGAAGGAAGGGGTGGTGATCTACAAACGTCAACGTGGAACAGATTTAAATTATAGCTTGTCTAATTCCATTGATTCTACGCTTGCAATGGGAAAACTCTGAGTGAACCCTAACACATTCATGTAAGTCTGTAATATCATAGTTAACTCAATGTGCATTCCTACAAACAACCTAGGAACATAATAATACAGATTATGTTAGTAATAGAATTCATCCACTACGTTAAATGTTTGCAGTCAAACTCTAAATTAAATGAAGAAACAATTGTTTGAAATCAGACAACTACGAGTTTATATCAGTATAATCTGCTATTTAGTCGTTACAGACATCGTACTGATTATTTTCACTTATCCTACGGTCATCTGTGGTGAATTCCCATTGGTCGGTGGCTCTAGTCAACGTTGGATTCCATTCATTCTGCATTCGGAAAAGTTAATTAAACCACTCAGATTTATACTGCGAGTAATTCAAGAAACGTATGTAAATCGATAGTGTGATACAAAAATTAACTACAGAGTTATTTAATATCGTTTCATTTTTCGTTAGCGATGAACTCATGTTTTCGAGTTGTTATTTGACAACAGGATTTGAGCTAACCGGGTTCGCTTCCCAGCAGGATCGTTTCCGAACTTTCGTGCGTGGGATTCGTGTATGACGTTGCCGCTGCTCGGCGGGTTTTCTCGGGGATCTCACGTTTCTCCCGCCCTTGCATTCCGGCGCTGCTCCACACCCACATAGTCTATTATTCCGCCTTATGTAAGATTAACATTGTAATGGGCTTCAACACTTTATTCATGCGGTAGTCAATGAAACTGTCAAGTTATTAGAAAAGTAAATATTTAACAAATCTGTCAATTTTTACACTTCGATGCATTAAAAAAAAAAACAGAAAGCGAAAGAAATAATTTAAGTTATCATAAATGGTTTCCTAACACTTTTTATTCGACGTTAAGATACAGAATTACTTCCCATACATCGTTACCAGTTTTTCTTGGCGCATGTAACTCAGGGCGCCCGTTAAAATATATGCAGATATGGGCAGTGATATTTTTCTAAGGTTGATTTCAAAAGTGCTCACTTTATCGTGAACCGTCTTTAACTCACTTTCAAAAGCTGCTAAAACTTTTCCACTCCATTCAGCTATTTGACTGCCAATTCATCTGTAGGTATGTTCTGACAGTAGGGCCTAGTCAGTATGACTCATTCTTAAAAATCTGGGACAGTATTAAATATATACTGCGGTAGTGGTATAATTCTGCCATATCAGTTAAAAGAAGTAAATTAAATGACTTTCTTTTGAACCGAGCGACAGACAAAGGACAATTACAGGGTCGATGCATAGGTTTAAACACAAATCCACAAAATATTTTTCTAAATTTTAAGGTATTTATATCCAATAACAATTTAAAAGTATTTATGTCATCCACATCGTATAATAGGTACCTTAAAAATAATCATGCCTTACTGCCACAGAGTAATCATATTTCGAGTTTTAAAAGTTACAGCTTCAGCAACTTCCCCAGACTAACGTTTTCGTCTGTCTTACATGTCGACAATATAAACCCTATGATGTCAGACAGTACTTCTCGTGTTTGATCACTAAGGAATACTATAGGCTGTTAGTAGAGGGAAAACGGGGCTACGGGAACAGGAGTCAGGAAGCGCTCCCACTCCGACCAACGCCATCTTGGATTACGTCATTTCCAGCCGCTATCTCGGATTGCTTCATTTCCTGCCACCATATTGTCAGCCAGTATGTCGCCATATTGGTAGCCAGTATGTCAATTTCCATGCTCTATATTTCCATGTTGCCTATATAATTCTGAATGTTTTTCCAAGTGCTCCCATTTTTCATGCTCTTGCATTCCAGTCATACGACCGCCATATTGTTTTTTCACTTCATGCTCTTGCATTTCAGTCATGTAACAGCCGTCTTGTTTCTACACTTCACACTATCATTCCATTCATGCAACTTCCACCACTGATTCACAGACTCCCTGCTTTATCATTCCACCCTTGCATCCACCATCTTGGATTAAATTTCTTCATGTTCTATCATTCCACCTCGGCATCCACCATCTTGGACTCCCAGACTTCCTGCTCTATCGTTCCAGTCATGCGACCACCATGTTGGATTCAGCCATTTTGGATTCCACCATCTTGGATTCCGCCATCTTGTTACCCACAATCGTTCGATTAGTCGCATTCGCTCCACCACCATTTTGTGATTGCACTTCATGCTATATAATTCCACATTTCCTCTCTTGCGTTCCAAGGGTTTTCTCCGAGTGCTCTCATTTTTTCTCTTGCATTCTTCCTCCTTTCCTCTCTTCCTTCCTTTCCTATTTCTCTCCAATTCGTTCGATTAGTCTCATTCCCTCCACCTATTACTTACCTTTGTTCGATTAGTCGCTCCACCACCATCTTGTAAATTTTCCACCGAAAAGAAATTCAGCAATGACATATTGGATTTACATTAATTCCAATAGCCAACTTTCGGACGAAATTTTTTTCTGCTCCTCCTCTCTGGTATGATTCTTCATCGATGGACATTGCGGGTTCGGACAGGTCACTGCGACCCGGATTTTCTGGCACCACTACTACATGATATCACAAACTCATACATGTTTATCAGTATGCAGGTTCAGACAGATCATCACGGCCCAGACTTACTGTCGCCACTAACCTATCGCGACTTGCATATTGCTCTGTACACATCTTGGTACAGGCTCACTATTTGTAAAATTATGTTTTGTCAGATATTATTATGTCTGTCTTTACTATATCGATTGAAAAACTATCAAAGCCGAGTACAATATGTTAACTCACCCCAACTTTGTCCTCCCCATTTTATCTGGGCTTGGGACCAGCAACACTGCATTGATGTAGTGCAGGCAGGGATGCAATGCTATGGCAAAGTTTTTTTTTTGTTTTTAAGAAATGTAGGAAATGCTACACCAGCACAAATATATACAGTAGGTACTACGATCCAGTCAGAGTTTAACTTTTAGAATCTGTTAATATTATATACAAATTGTATACATGATCAGTACTCTCAAGTAGGCTTTCTGTGCAACTAACACGTCATGATCACCAGTTGTATGTCAATTTTCTGTTTCCCCTCTCTTCTTGTCACCCAATAAGGTACCGAAGTAGTTTTCTCTGGAATGGCCGTCTGAATTATTGGGTACTAAGCCCTACCACAACAAGGTGACATATCATTACAAGTTAAAAATATTTAACCGTTATACCCATGTGGGAGTGTGTGCACACCATCTTCACAAATACATCACTTGTCATCGAGCCAGGTGAGTGCTAACTTATTTGTGCACATGGAGTATATGTCATGATGGTATGGCCTGATGTTTCTGACAGTCAGTATCATGCTACATTGATCTTCAAGCACTTTATTGTAGTCTTCCAATCATATCATGTTTCTTATGACACATTTCTGGACTCCTTGGGCCCTTTTGTTCGCTTTACTTTCATTGGTCTTGTATGAATATCATTTCGCCCATAGACCAACAAACTCAGTCATGAGTGCATCACCACACTCATTCTTAAACTTTCTCAGTACTTTAGCATTGGTGGGTTGGTAGCAGTGGTGTGATGAAGGATAACTAGAAGTATCAAACTCCATCATGAAAGCAGGTTCAGTGGCCAGGTCGGAATAGAAGTCTTCTGTAAAGATATGGTAAATGGAGTCTGCATCTGTGTAAGCAAGATAAACTCTATTGGGGCACCTTGGTTTTATGATATCATAGTGAGAACCATACAGTGGTGTCTTGGACAAATTGAGGATGCTCAAGCTGGCATAAGTAGGCTTATCGAGCATGATTGTTTCCTGGTGTAGATGAATCAGAGCCAGATTTTCTCTATAAATCGTACAATCTTTGAATGCTGGTCGTGCTACAAGTTTCTTTGGCCACTTCTCATTACAGACAAAGTCCATTCTTTGGCATTTATGCATATCTTCCATGAGCTTGTCAAACACAAAATTGTTGGCAAGTTTGAAGAAGTCACGTTCAAAGTTGTTCTTGGGAGCCTTTCGTTTCTCTGTATTTATGTCAATGTAGGTTTTCAGCCAGGGTGCCTGCTTGAACTTTAAAACTCTATGGACTTTGGTGATGGCTAGGCCATGGTTGACTGCCTGTGTCAGTAATCTTAAATGAACTATGTAGTGCATCTTGTTTTTCAAAGTAGTTAATAACTTAGACTGACGGGAACCTGGATGACATTTTTTAATTGGAAGAAAGGGTAGGCGACAAGGACAGGTCTCAACAGGCTTGGATGACGTCATTCGTAGGAATCACAAAACTTAACACCTTGGTCCTGCATATATTCCGTGGTAGATAGTTCTAACAGTGGAGTGCACAAGTATGCTGGGCAAGTAGTACTCTCACAATGAAATATCGTTCCAACTGTATGGTCTCCCAAAGTAAAAAAAAAATCCCGTTTAATCTGCTGTGTCTGTTACCACTGCATGCTTCAAAGTAATGAAAGCTAGTAACATCATCATAATCGATGCCATACTCTACACAGTGCAGGCGAGGAAACACATACACATATCGTGTTTCTGTAGGATCAAACAATAAATCTGGAAAATGATTTTCCTCTGTCTCACTTTCAGAGATTGAGTCTCCATCACCGGAAGAAGGAAACAAATCTTCTGGATCAGATATTTTTTGATGTTTACTAGATGCTGACTCGACGAGAACTGATTGCAGGAAGCCGTGACTCATTGGCCATATGTTGGCTATCTGCCCGATGTGAGTCATCACTGCTGAAAATAAAACATGATGTGTGCGATAATGTTGAGACAGGAAACTACAGCCTCATTAAAACATAACCTGCAATCACAGTAGCTGGTGCCATCACAGTACCGAATGTTAAAACTTGCTTCCATTTTGCAACCATAGACCATACTCGCTTCCATCATTAATTTACATAGCAGGAGTAAACTTAGCTTCTTGTAAAAGTCGTCTTAGAAATAATGGACAATAATTTTTATCATAATAATTTGAATTGCATTTTAGCCCAGAATTCCAGGTAATTTATTTATGCTCGGTACCACTGCAAAATTCTGAATGAGGTCCCTTGCTGTTTTCATTGCATTTTGTATTATATTCTTCCCAAACTGGTGACCAATTCGAAGGCTGAACACATAATTGCATTTCATCAACTTGCAGTTTCATTGAAGTTAATGTAGTTGGGAACTTCGTTCCTCGATGACAGAGTCCTACTACACAGTTAATGCTATCGCAGACCTTTACATATTCAGACTTATTAGGACATCCCATTATTTGATACTTTAAATGAAAATGTACATTATTACAGCAACGTTCCACATGACACTCAAGATATTCTTCCAACCAGTACTCGATATTTTTGTCGCCTGCATTCGGGAACCAGTACTCGCACTCTGGATCAAATTATGTTCTCTCCATGTTATCCGATGCATTACTGAGGTAGGATGAGTAGTATGGGGGAATTGGTTAGGTGAGGTTAAACAAGGGTTGAATCATTAAATGGTGGGAGATTGTTAGCTTAGGTAGAATGGTATACATCACAAGCAAAAGGCGAGCATGGAGTGGTCCACATAAACTGTCCTCACTTTCAGAAAGTACAGTGTCCATGACCAGTACAGTGTTCCACCCAGCGACTAACTTCGTCGAAACATCGTAGCTCGCAGGTAATAGTAGAATCTCTGGTAACTTGATGCTCCACTTCTTTCATTGCACTTCTTGAGTTCGTTTGTAGATGTGGGCAGCTTGGTGTCTGGTCGCATGTACTATATTGGACAATTCTTATAATTGCAAGTGATTGGATCAACATAAAATATATCGTTTTCAGTATATGAAACCCAATGTTCAAACATGTTGCAAGCTTGAACTTGTGGAGGTCCATCGTTCGGCTTGAAACTTATATGCCGGTACCCTATCACCACATTACTATATAAGTTAATATCTTCAGGACAAATATGGAGAACGTTTTTGTGCCTTATTCTTCGGGTCTTGATAGATACACTGGACATGAAGAACTTATGCAATAAGATACCCAATTACAACATTCTGGAATATGGGAGATTATCTCATGATGATCTCAAAAACAGTATTCATCCCAGCGTATGATGGTGTCGGTGACTGGATCTTGTAGTTGTTGTGACACTGAATGTCGGCTGCACACGTCACTCAGCTGGTACTTGATTCTTTGTAGCAGCAACTCTTCGAATGTACAAGGCCACAAGATACTTGGAATTAGATGAAATACTGACAATGTAATTAGTCATGCTTTTCAATCTTTACACTGAACTAATTTTCATAATCGTCTGGCATGTTGTAGCAATAGAAATTCATTAAACCATTACATGTTTACATTTGCTCCACACCACCAGGCTTCCAGAAACTGATGCATTGATACCCCAATGTAACATCCCGGTACAAGTAGCCTTCTTCTAGCTTGAACTCTTCAAACATTTTTACGACCTTCACCACAGACAGCTGGAACACGACTGGCTCAGGCAGGTTCGAACTTGTTCGGATGACTCATCGAGTGAGCACAAACAGATGCTTCCATTATCTCTCGATGGTGGTAATTCCACGAAATAGAGTATGACTCATGATGACATGGTAGCATGTAAAGAGGCCATGATCGAACTTGCTGCTGAAACCAAATTCTTAAAAGTGTAGCATTCTCATGAGAACTCACAGGTCTCTGTTTAACGCTTTTATATTGCCGATGTAGTTTCTTGGATGATGGGCAATCACACTATTTCTGTAAATTTATTATATTATTTCAGTATGGTAGTAATAATCTTGCCTACTCGATTCCACTCAAAAATACATCTCCTTGTAGTTCAGAACATAAAACATTTGATATTTTGTTGTATGGAATATCACCTTGATCCCAAGATAGTCTGAGTAAATTCCATGTAAGCCATCGATTGATATGGTGTATGTAATTTATTAGATTCATAGATTCCAGGCTCACAACCTAGCATTGAACCTAACATATTAGGTGTGGTAAAATCTACACTAACGTTACTTTTCATGTGATTGGATTTCCACATAGAGTAAATATTGTGTGTGGTGGTTACTGATGTTTGATATAAGCTGAAATATCTTCTATTTCATACGAACCAACAGGTATTGTTATTTCCTTTATTTTTCCATCTTCCTTGATGTACGTAAATGTACAGGTTTCCTTATCTATGTTAGGGATCGATTGGTATGTTTGAAGATCAACTATTGCAATATACCACTCACCATCCTACTATAATGGTGGAAAATGTACTGTACATAACTCTGAGCTAAATGCAGTAATTATTAATGTGACATCATTTAATCACTGACCATAAACTTTAAATGTACGTGACCACAGTTCCATTTATTCGAACATTGATCGTTATTGTGATTGTACGTTAGTTTAGTATTATGCAAGAATTTTTGGATTTCGAGTTGAAGATGTAAATTACCAAAACCATTGTAGTATTCTGCTATGTTGCTATGTTTACGATAGGCTACCCAATGTGTGCCAGGCCCCCTGCTGCTGTCGAGTTTAATGATAGCAGATTTGTTAACGTATGGTTTTCGAGGCAGAGTCACGCATAATCACACTGCGAAAGAAAGGGATGTTTAATTTATGCTTATACTTGACTAGATCAATATTTGTGAGTGGTCGATTAGGTAGAGTCTTTAAGATTGGTTCTTCCTTCCTCCTCCTCTTAGTTTCCGATGTTTCTTTCTGCCTCTGGATACGTGTGGCCTGGGATATAGTCCTTTTACATTTTTTTACTCACTATCCTTCACAGCACGTGTGATTCCGCTAACACCTCCAATAAGACTGCAGATAACTCCTAGAGCAGGGAGGATTAATGGTAGAAAACCACATTCTTTCTTCTTCCTACATTGTTTCCACTTGCAGGACTTACACTGGCCCATTCCATGTTTAACTTTTGCTTTCATAATTTCAGATATCGTCCTAGCAGCTAGCTTCTCGCCAAACTTGTTACCTGAAGATTTGGAAATGTTTCTTGCTCTGTCTGCTAGGATCTCGTATGTATGATGATGGTCTTCCAACTTTCTCGAGTTACTGTAAGCAATATCGTGGTCCTTCCATACTCTGTCCATAGTATTAACTCCTTGGTCTCCACGTGCTTAACGTTTGGCTATCTTCACTCCTGGACCACAGTAATTGTAGTCTGATATATGAAGTTCAAATGGTAACTTGTCAATAGGTTTATTTACCAACTCACAACCAGACTTGGTCTTTCCTCTGCGAGGTATAATAAGCAACAAACTTCGAACAGCCCAGCACACTGTACTTTAAATCAAATGTAAGTCTCTCATAGTTATGAACCATTGCTAAAAGTTCCTTACTTATGTTTGGCGATTTTGCAGTAAATCCTGTCAATTGATTATGCATAACGAGCATGGGGTAAAAGATACCGAAAACAAATACAAGCGATATTAAATACATAACAATGGTAAATACTTAATCGATGAAAGAACCAATTATACACCAACTCATTGCTGCAAAGCCTTTTGTACAACTAATGATCTATGTACAAGTACCCTCTATATACACAAATTATGTCATTATGATGGAATTCGTCAAGCAGGACATAACATTGCCTGTGTTCATCAACAACGAAGACATGAATGTACATCGTGTATCGCAACATGGCCAACCATTACCTAATACTGTTCGATGTATTGTGATAGGTCCATCAAATTACGGGAAAACATGTATACTTTTAAGTTTACTGGATGAACCACATGGTCTATGTTACGAGAATGTCTATCTATATTCGAATTCGTGACATCAATCAAAGTACCAACAACTTGCACAAATCCTACAATCTGTGGAAGGAATGGTTTTTTCATGTTTGGAGACAATTAAAGTGTTGTATCGCTTAATGAAGCCAAACCTAATTCAGTATTTGTTTTTGATTATGTAGCTACTGATGAACATGGATTGATTCAATCATATTTCTGTATGGGCAGGCACATGGGCGTTGATTATTTTTACCTAAACCAGTCTTATGCACCTATACCAAAACACTTGTTGAGGGATAATGCAAACATGCTGGTACTGTTCCAAATGGATCATATGAATCTTAGACATGTTTACGATGATCACATGAATACAGCCATGATGTTTGAGAAATTTAAAGAAATGTGTTCATTGTGCTGGAAAGACGATTTTGGGTTTACAGTTTTACTCAAGGATTTACCCTTACTTAATGGATAGTACAGGCGAGGATTTTATCATTATATTAGCACACATCAGGGAATGAACATTAACCACAACGATGAGTTACAGTATTTCCAAATTTGGTCATGGTGTTTTGCATCATGGTAGTTTTTTCACAGAGTCACATGATGGACAATACAGTGTCAATGGGAAAAGTATACATAATCTAGGAGCTCCGATATACAAGGATGATGTGGTTAAAAAACATTATGTTGATCACATTAATGCCGGAGCACTGGAATTCATGCAAAATGCTCTAATTGGTGAAATAACCAAACTACAAGAAAGATTACATGAACTGAAATCGACGCTTGATGTTCTTGTTACTGGTAGTCAAATGAATCTCTCACAATTAACTAACGAAATACAAAATGTTAGTACAGTGTTACATTATGACTTTGAAAACAGGCTCACCATTCTTGAAAGTAACATTGGTTACTTCCAACTTGTAAGTTGGAAGAGCAGCCTGGAATTGTTAAACTAACTTCTAAGTATCCATAATACAAGAGCTTAGTAAGATGTCGGACATTGCAATCGATATACATCGTGCGATTAAGAGTGTTCAGGCTAAATACCTTCAGGCAAACCTATTATGTCCCGTATGCAATAGTCAGAAGTGGAGGAGTTACCTGTCATTGTAAAGGAAGAACCTGATGAAACTAGCAAAAAGAAAATATCAGGTCGGCGAAGTGCTACTATTGAGAAATATCTAACATATCGAACCTCACGTGATTCGGATGCTACGTATGGTGTTCACAAACATAAGAATAATTGGTTTCTAGGTAATGAAAAAGTACAATTTCTACCACATGATGTAATTTGTGTCGGTGATGAAGAATTTACAGCTTCTGATGGGTTGTATGAACTAATGTTTAAGCACCATCCAGGAAAGTATTCCGAAGAAGCACTATAACAATATAAACATTTACTGGAACTAACAAATGCACATTACCAATGGAATGATCCTTCTACAGGGACATATAAGAAGACGTGACATGAAAAATTTGGTATTATATGACACTTATTTCCTCACCTAGCTGAAGCTAGTGGTAGTGGTATGAGTAAAACTCCAGATGGAAGAAGCTTGGAATATGATTTTTGGAACAATGTAAATGAATTAGTTGATAGCTCTGTCTGCTTGTGGCCTCTCAAAGAGCTGGTAACACAGCACACGATAATTAAATACTCAATATTGTAGAAGTGTTACAAGGGGAAGGTTACACACAATGAGCAGGTACGACATTGCAAAAGAGTTGCATGCTCCTGTTGGAAGGGTGTATCCAAAACGTAAAGTGATCACCTATGTTAAAGATGAGATGTGGGAAGCATACTTGGTAATAATGGCTTCTTATGCCAATGCAAATTATGGGTATAAATAGATGCTTACTGTGATAGATGTATATTCAAAGTATAGCTGAGTGAGAGCTGTTAAATCAAAGACTGGTCGCGATGTGTCCCACGCTATAGAGAGTATATTGCATGAAGGTCAAGTACCCAAGCACTTGCATACTGACCAGGGTACGGAATTTTTCAACCCTTCATTTAAAACATTAATGCCAAAATATAAGATACATCATTACTCTACATATGGAGGTGATATGAAAGCGAGTGTCGCAAAATGCTTTAATCATACTTTGAAAACTAAAATGTGGAATAAATTTACTACTCGAGGCATGTGGATAAGTATCCTACCTCAACTGGTGACTGATTATAATTCCTCTATTCATCGAACGATAGGCATGAGAACTAGGGTTGTGAAGGACACCTTACCACTAAAAACAGTGTATAAAGTTGAAAAAGTTTTGGATTCTTGCAAACCAAATCTAAAATTGACGATGTTATGCTCATCAGCAGACAAAAGGAGGTATTTAGCAAGGGATATGTAGGGAACTGGTATACAGAACTCTTTTGTGTTGTGCACATATGCCATTATTATCCTCTGACATATTATTTGGAAGATATTGATAATGTACCTATACGTGGTACCTTCTACTCGGAAGCGATAAAGGTCACAAAATTTCCAGACACATATTTGGTTGAGAAAGTCTTACGTCATAAGAAAGGAAAAATACTGGCAAGATGGTTGGGGCTACAAAATCTAAAGACAGCTGAGTGGATATGAAAGACATAAGTTACAAGTAGCTTTAAGTTTGATCTTCGTGTTCACAAATGTAAGAAGGGGGTCAATTATTTCACGTCATTATTGTGTTCATCGTCATTTTGGCAAGGTATCTCTGGACGGGGTTCTTGCTGGAGAGCTGAGTCAGTTCCTAAGCCAAGTAGTTCATGCAGAAGCAGAGGTCGCAGCAAAGTCACTAGCAACATCACCTTCAACGTTTGAACCATTGCCTTCGGATCTGCTGCATACGCCCGAAGACCTACTCACTGAAGATCCAGTATTGTGAACATCCCCACCATCGAGCAACAGTGCTGTTTGCGGTTTGCGGGAATCACGACATTTGTCAACACCAAGAAGTCCTGACAACTGCCCGTGCAATCCGGAAATATGTCGCATAAGACATGTGATGGAAGAGCAAGTTACTATGATGGACAGTGGTGTTTGGGAATATTTTGTTACAGTATAATCTTGAATATATTGTGCAGAATTTTGGTTTTAAAATAATTACTACCATGCTTTTCAAATGGGGTTTATGTTTTTAAAAATGGTGAAATGACTATTAAAAACTGTTAATATGCTTTAAAGGCACTGTGGTCGATATTAAAAACGTTTACTACACATTAAGAACACATTTACTATCTTTAAAGATTTGGAGAAAAAAATGCCCTTATAGGCATCCCGGTTACTTTGAAATATTTTTGAACAAATATGGTAGAATTCTGAACTACTTTGTAACAAAGGTTAATATAGCATATCAATAATTGAGTTTGTGTGTTTGGGGCCGTAGCTTAATGGCAAAGTATCCAGTCACAAGGCTGGGTGATGCGAGTTCGAAACCCATTGGTTCCAAACATAATTTTACAAATAGCGAGCATGTACCGAAAGGTGTAAGGAGCGACTTGCGAGTCGCGATAGGTTGGTGGCGACAGTAATTCTGGGTTGTGACGAACCTGTCAGAATATTAATGGCCCATCTACAAAGAGTCGGGCGAGAGAGATGGAGAACAAAAAAAATTACTACAAAGTTAACTAGTGGACTTAATGTAAATCCAATATGGTATTGCTAGAATTTTCTTTGGTGATAAATTTACAAGATGGTGATGGAGCGACTAATCTAACAAAGGTGAGAGGAAAAAAGAGAAAGGAAGAGAGGAAGGAAAGGGAAAGAATGCAAGAGAGAAATAAATGGAGAGCACTTGGAGAAAACCCTCGGAATGAAAGAGAGGCAACATGGAATGATAGAGCATGAAGTGCAAGCACAATATGGCGGTGGATCGAAGGCGACTAATCGAACAAATGTGGGTAACAAGATGGCGAAATCCAAGATGGTGGAATCCAAAATGGCTGAATCCAACATGGCGGTCACGTGACTGGAATGATAGAGCAGGAAGTCCGAGAATCCAAGATGGTGGATGTCGAGGTGGAATGATAGAGCAGGAAGTCTGTGAATCAAAGATGGAAGTCGCATGAATGGAATGACAGAGAATGAAGTGCAAATGCATGATGTCGGTCGCATGACTGTAATACAAGAGCATGAAGTGAAAAACAATATGGCGGTCACATGATTGGAATGCAAGAGCATAAAAATGGGAACACTCTCAGAAAATACTCGGAATTATAGCGGCAACATGGAATGATAGAACATGGAAAATGACATATTGGCTACCAAGATAGCGCCATACTGGCTAACAATATGACGGCCGAAAATGACGTAATACAATATGGCGGCTTTCGGTGCCGGAGCCGCCTCCTGACTCCTGTTCAGGTAGCCCCCTTTTCCCTCTACTACTGTTCACGGTAAAGTGAGCACTTTTGATGCCCTAGTTACTTTTTCCTTTCAGCCATTTTTTTTTTACTTTAACCATCTTATTTAATTTATTCCACCGCACTTGGAAGTTAACGTCTAAGGCTAAAGTAAAAATATTTATTGACAATTATTTCAAATGGGAGAGCTTTCAAAAGTGTCCAATTTACTGTGAATAGACTATAGCTATCCCGCACACAGGCTAGCCGCTACAATCTTTTTAGTAAAAGAGCAAGATAAGTTATAACAGATAGGGGCGGCTTGACGGCTGAGGTCTTCATCGAGGTAATTGAGGTGAGGGTGGAGAAGATACGGAATGTAATTATTGTGGGGGGTGGGAGTACCGTGACAAAACCCGTACGCCAAAGACATCGTCTGTCACGTTTCACACATGTGAAATTTTTTGACTCCTGCGGTAATGCAACTTGGGTCGTCGTGATGGGAGGTGATCGCTACACAACCACGCTGTTAGTACGGAATCGCTGATGTTCTTGGTAGGTTAAACATACTTTACTTCGACACGAAAGTTTACATGGGGCTCGTAATGCCACTTCTGCGTTAACTCTGTGCGCAAATGGTTTATAAAATAGTACCTGTGTTCATAATGAAGTTAATAAAGGCTCATCTGTGTCGACATGTAAGAGAGTACTATAGTCTATTCGCGGTTTCTTCAAACTTTTTGAATCAAACCTTTGAAGAAAAAGATCATCCCATGTATAATTTACTTGGTTGTTTCCTGAATAATGCGGTGTGTTGTCCCTTTGCTGTAATATTCTAGACTCGGTTAATCTTACCGGAAGTAGAACTTTAAGCAGCGCTTCAAGAAAGTTAGAAGTAACCGTGAATGGAATATACCAAATATACTGTATCTGGGTTCTGGCTGGAAAAAGGCTAGTGCATACATGTGTATATTTGCAATTAAACATACATATGAGCCATTCTTACAATACAAAAAAAAATAGCTTCCTACGTGCCAATCATGACCTCATCTATCACGGGGGCCGCGGAGGCTCAACGGCTAGAGCACCCGCCTCTCTCCAAGATGAACCGCGTTCAATTCCCGGCGGGGTCGACGCCGGATTTTGAGTCCGCCGGATTTTCGCAAGAATCGTGCCGTACGATTTTACTATTGCTTCAGCCAGGTTTATTTTTTTCTTTCAATTACGAGTCAAATTGAAGCATGTGCTTCGTGCGCATGTATCTTACCTTCTTTGGGCCGAGTACTTAAACTACATATGGTTAGTAATCATTTCATTAAACTATAATTTATATCATGAACTGTAACGCATTTTGCCAATTAATATAGAATCACCAATACAGTTGTATTCCACAGCACTTGAATTTACTATAATTTAATTTTAAAAAATATTTCGGTACGTTTATTTTTATTTCTTTGAGTTTAAAAGTAAATAAAACCTTAATATTTGCGGGAATTAAATTTTCCCCTCTTGCAAGAAATGTTATTAATATCGGAGTACACTGTTCCGAACAAGGGAGATAGAATCCTTCTACGAGGAGAATGGGAATAACCAGAAAGCTCCGAAGACGACAAGAGGTACTACGAAATTGAATAAAAGATGGAATCAAATTACAGGCAGGGAAGCTGAGCTGAACACAGGATAATTGGAAACTACTCCTGGTATATTCTGCGAAACCAAGTTACGTTTTCGTGAAGGTATTGGATGAATGAATGTTTCAGACGAAAAGAGAAACTTCGTGTTAATACAGTGGCGGATCAGAAAACTAAGACTTCAGTTTGTATGAATACAATCCGATGTTATCTTGAGAGCTCGGGTATTGATTTACTACAAACACCGCGAGAATTTTCTGATGGTCTCATTTGTTCTTTGACGTTTCCCAGTACACAAATGTTTTAAATTATATATTCATATATGAACATATAGATCAGAAAGATATAGAAGCACATTTTTCGAAGCTGCGATGTCCCGTCAGGTTGTAGCACTCAGCTTACACCCATTGCCTATAAATTATTGTAATGTCTATTGTCTATGTCGGTTATGCTAGGGGGGATATGCCTCGGCGAGCTAGAACGGTAAATAAATCGGTAGTAGTTTAATTTTCCAATATTGCCTAATACTAACGAACCCACGAAACACGACCAGGTATGCTTGTTTGTAATATCTGAACTGAGACAGTGGCTAAGCGATTAGCCTGCTCGCATCCCCCAAGGCGATCAGGGTTCAATCCCCGGCCGGGTCACTCCGGACATGTGCATGTGGGAATCGTGCCGGACGATGCCGTTTGTCGGCGAGTTTTCCCGGGGATCTCCCGTTTCCCCCGCCCTTTCATTCCGGCGCTGCTCCATACTCACCTCAATCACCCTCATAGGCTCTCAAGACCTCGATGTTACGAGCCGTCCAAATCTCTTCACTTCACTGAAAGATAGTGTTTTCAAAGATTTTCTTGCAACTCTACAGCTGAGCTATTGTTTAATGAAACATGCGAAATTGTTTGTGTAGTTCTATGTTTATACTATACTTGGAGTCTGTAGCACTTGCCTGATAAAGTTCAACATTAGTTTTACCCGTTTCACATTAAGGTCTTGTAAAATTTCCTCTGATTCACTCAAAGTGTTACATAAATAATGTTGGCAACTAGTTCCCATCGAAGTCGTCGTAAATTTACAAAACCGTTTTACAGTGCAGACTTCCACATCTTCCATCACAAGCAATGATTGAGTTGTTTGGTATTATCTATTGGATAAAACGATTTTGTTTTTGTCCATAATGGTGGGTGGGCTCTGTACAAAACTGTGCAATCGATACAGCTGTTAGTTATCGGGAGTTCTTTTGATGAAATGCGCGATTTGATTGCAGAACTGCAGACGAGATAAATGGAAACCATATAATATTCAGGGCTTTGTGAACTATGGTATTGCGTTATTATTTCTGAAGCTACAAATGTGTGGTGTGCAGGTATTTAAATTTTATTAACGATGCGTAAACTCTGGGAAACAATACCGTGACCGCACTAGTACGTAATGTTATATGACGGCATGTGGAACTTTTCCCAAGTGTGTGGTAGCTGAAGTGGTAAAGGCTGTTCACGGTAAAATGAGCACTTTTGAAACCAACCTTAGGAAAAATTCACTGCTCCTACTTGCATATATTTCAACGGGTGCACTGAGTGACATGCGGCCAGTAAAGTTGGTAACGATGGATGGGAAGTAGTTTCACATCTTAACGTCAAATAAAAAGTGTTAGGTAACCATTTGTAATAACTTAAGTTATTTCTTTCGATTTCTGTTTTTTTAATGCATCGAAGTGTAAAGATGATCAGGTTTGTGAAATATTTAACTTTCTAATATTTTCACAGATTCACCTGACCGACGCATGGGTAAAGTGATGAGACCCACCATCGTAATGTTCATTTTACATAAGGCGGAAGAACACTCTACGTGCATAGAAGTAAATCATAAGCAGGACTTTCAAAAGTGCTAATTTTACTGTGAACAGCCTATAAGCTGTTTGATTGTCGTGCTAAAAGTTGTGGGTTCGAGCCCTAGTAGTCACAGAAATCTAAAGACGATTGAAATGAAAAGCTATTTGACGAGGAAGTACGTGCAGAAGACAAAATCATAAGAGACTTGTCATTGCTCTTGTTTACATCCACGTATACTTATTCTCTGGAAGGCAGATGTTGCGTGCGCAAAAATTGAACACTTTTGACAGGTGCACTTCAACGGAAAGCCGCTTGAATTGTTAATAAGTAGGCCTACCTACGGAATATACTATTTCGCGCTACGATCTTGTACCTTCACTGTGAAAAAATTATGTAGGTATTTGTACAAGAGATTCTGTGGAATCTAGCTGCCAAATATATTTTTGTAACACTGCAAATAGTAATTTTCACAAAACCTTTGTGTAGAATGAGTAAAATTAATGTATAAGTTCAACAATACATAAATATATATTAATTATATATCTATTATAAATATTGAGCTACGTAAAGAGTTTTGTATGTTTCCCAAAATAATGAGTTGTAAGTGAGCATTTTTTACGTGTAGAGTTAAGCAAATCTTTGGCAGGAACAAGTAAAGAAATTTTTGCTGTGTGGTTAGACTTCACACGCCTTTATTTTGATATTTTACGGGAGTTCAAAAGATTACAAGGATTTTTAAATTTTTTCGCATTTTGGATTTTTATTGGGATATCAAATATATATTCTGAACAAAGTATGTACAACGGAGAGTGATTATTTTCCATAAAAGAATGAAACTAATCATAGGAGATTTTAAATTTATGTGATTTTTTTTTTCGTATATATCTCAAAATCGAGTAAAATCAATGCGTTATACTACAAGCAAAGTTAATCGTTAACGCTATTAAAATAGTACGCCCATATTTCAGTTTTAACTTTTGAAATAGAGTTTTAAGTCAAAATATCCAGAACTAAGGTGGTAGCTGAACCAAGTGTCGGATTTCAAGTAAATTGCGAGATGCCACCCATTGTGACTTCAACAAAAACCTTCGGGTGAAACCAAACTTCGTGTTAAAATAACTTTTTGAAATTTGTACGAAGCAAGATTTTTAGGTTAAAACTCTCATATTTATACATGAAGAATATTATTTTTTCAAATTATTATTTTTTTTTTATCAAGTTACCATCGATATTATGTCACGAAACCGTCAAATACCGTCAAAATCTACCAAATTTTTGTCTTTCAAACAGCTTTGATTTATTAATCTTCACGCTAGACTAGAACACAATCAGTTCGGCTACTCGAACGCTTAAAGTTCTCCACTGACTCCAGTCCTATAAAGCGTGGCGTGTACGTAGATTCAACCACGCGAGTGACATGTGTCAAATGTGATGACATGATAACAAGTATTGAAAATGTCCATGTGCACAGCAGTCGTAATGGTTGTCTCGAAGAAAATTGCACCAATCATGCATCGGCGGAAAATTGTACACCTTACACCAAACTTTACTAAATCGAGATGTCCTTGATGCACCGCGTGGGGGTTTCAATTGACCCAAAATTAAGAATTTTGAGAATTTACATAAACTCATAGGTGAAATCAAAGCTTCATCGGTAATATTCAATAATCCAGAATACTCAAATTTGCATGGATGAGTGTCTACGACCAGCGAATGCGTGCCACACGTTTCACTTTGTCAGGCTCCTTTGAGTTCGTGGACGACGGAGATAAGGTGTGCTTGGAGCTTGGCTCTTTTTACTGCACAACGACAAATGCTTTTTGACAAACTGGCTTCCTGACAAAGAAGCCGCGGCGACATCTCTGGAGCGGACAGTAGTCGGACCCTTACATTCTCGACAGCTACCTGTGACGTCTTTCGACGACCTCCAGTCGTGTTCAATAAAGTCCCTTGGTTTCGAGTTTCTTCGCCAGGACCCGAATGGTGGAATTTCTGGGTGCATTTCCTGGGACATCTGCTGTCATGCCTTGATCGAATCTGTTTCCCAGTATGCCAGGACAAGGAGAACACGCTGCTCCACAGTACACCGAGATATTTCTTCCATATTTTCTTATCACGTGCAACACCCACTTCCGGCCACAAGGCAAGATATAGGCACCACAGCGGACTGACTGATGACACCCTGGCGGTCACGAGGAATTGCTTACCGTGCAGACACATCCCACCCACAACACAGAACAGAACTACACAGTCCCACGCGCATTTCACAATCCTATCCCATAGCAACATCTTCAGTATGGAGCGTTGAGTTCAGTGTTGTCTGGATACGGATGTCATTGTATTTCCCACAAAGTAAAGTCGGTCTGCTGAAAATCTCGTTATAGGCTGTTCACGGTAAAGTGGGCACTTTTTAAGGCCCTCCCAACAGGCTTTAACCACTAATAAATATATCTTATTGCAGCCTCAGACATCAAATGTTGAGGGTGGTGAAAAGTATACACTGTATTTATTGGTCACATTGCAATGTTTATATTAAAAAGCAGCAGGAAGATTTAGATTGGATGAAAGGAAAAACTTAGAAGGGCCTTAAGAAGTGCTCACTTTACCGTGAACAGCATATACAACATCTTCATAATCATTTATGTTACTAACGAAAACCTAGATTCGGCTTGGAATGGGACATCCTGAATAAGAGCAAATATTGAGAAAATAATAGTGGACAGATGAATCAGGTTCTGATACACGCAAGAAGTAGCCAATAAGCAAATACCGTAAGTTCAGGTATAACGTTCGTTTGAAGTTAAACATATATGTATCTAAACTCGCAAGTATGAGGAAGATATGAGAAGATAAGGATTGCAAAATTCTCCGAATTAATTCAGTGCCCCAGTTCTTACATATTTACCACTGACTTCATTTTGTTTAAATTGAATTATTCGGCGTCGTTTACTAACTGATAGTAAAATTTTTATTTCGCTTATAAAGAAACGCAAAACAACTGAGCTTGCAGTAAATCTGATGTCACATATCCAAAACACTAATTGAAATTGAGAGAACATAAACTGGCCGTATCACAAATACTTCATAAGATCACATATTTTATTATTATTGTTTGGGCCTTCAAATGATTAATTGCTATTCCACGAATGTAATTTTTTTTTTTAATCTATCGAATGGAAAGACCCTTAAGGCGCCCGTCTACCTGGTTCTTTAAGTGCACTGCAGAGTGCTCGAAATACACGTTTTTCTACGAAAGTATTAAACGTGCGTCCAGTGTACTGACATACGAATAGAACGCACATTTCAGACGAAGACTGTTGATTGTTTTCAAGACCTCAAGTTAATTAGAAACACAATTCCAGAGCACGCCAAAATGGCTAAAAATGCCTTTTTCAAAGCGCTGTATCTCAAAATGCACGTGTCAGATCCATACAAAACTAGTCAAGGGGCATGCATTGAACCTTCTTACACACTTTCCACCAATAAAATAATAGGGTCGCCTAAGAAAGTCCCACAGGTACACGCAGCACGACGAGAACACTGCACGCCAGTTCAGAGCCTTGCTCTTAGCGGCGATGGGGACTTGATGCGCTTGGCAGTGTCGCCTTTAACACTCTCTCGCCTCTCGTCTTCAAACGCGGAAAAAAGCTCTATGTAGACGGGCGTCTTAAAAGCGAGAAATATATTCTATATATGCATATTTGACGGAAGTTCCTAGAACGTGGAAAATGTTTGACAGAAATGTCAGCTTGGTAAACTACAGAAACACTGACCACTGAACCTATATTTTATAATATAATTAGCCGGAACACCAACAGTACCTGCTAAAGGGAAAAGTGGCTTTGTACTGGCGGCAAAGGGACAATGTTGGTAAAGTGAGAAGTAGGGTTGCTGCGCTTTTATGGACGTGTCGCCGCGTATGTCTGCACAGACCGTCGGGCATTGTGACAGCCCGCCGCTGATAATGGAGAACTAGCGGTCTTGGAGACGCGAGAACAGAGGAATGGATAGAATTCTGGGCGGGTGGGTTTCAATTACTCTTGTAACTCGCTGCAAATGGATGCTCGTCACAGGGACATTCACCAAGTTTCTCAATTCGCTCTTCGACTCTCCTTCGTCTTTCTACCTTCCCCACTCCTTCCCACGACTATATCATCCCACCCATTCCGGTCAAAACAAGACGGCGATTTCTTTAAAATAACTTTCCAGAATGTTCCAGTATTTTATTTTTATATAAACGTCTTCTTCTTTCCCGTGCCTTCGCACCGATCCCAGATAAATTATTCTGCTTCTTTTTCCGCTATATTAACTACGCTGTTGTATCCGCAAATGGAAAATTCCGTACTTGTTGGTACACCGTAAATAAGCGGGATAGGTAAAAACATTTACATGAACGTAATTTTACTACTTTTTTTTATTATATCATTCAAGAGTAATCTGTTAGAAAGGCATTAGTCTAAGCAGCCAGAAATTAATTAACCACACATTTAACATTTAAAAGCACACAAAGTAAATTTTTATTTTAATGTAATGTTTTAAATACTCCAGAATTTTATATACAATATTACTACTATTTAATTGATGCAAATAGCGTACAAAATATATTTTTCTGTATACTGTAGTCTGTTAATCGGTTTTGTATAAAGGACTTTACTTTAAATAATTATAGCATAACTATCGCATGCAAAAAATTTCGCCTCTAGCGGGAATACACAGAGTTGTTCTTAACCACAGATAAAAATAGTAAATTTTTTACAGGCTGATCACGATAAAGTAAGCACTTTTGAATTCAACCTAAGAAAAAAAAATCACTGATCCTACCGGCATATATTTTAACGGGCGCACTGAGAGGCATTCGCCCAGTAAGGTTGGCAACGATGGATGGAAAATAGTTCCATATCTTAATGTCAGGTTAAAAGCGTTAGGTAACCATTTGTAATAAATTAAAATATGTATTTTGATTTGTACATTTTTTAATGTATCGAAGCGTAAAAAGAGCATATTTGTGAAATATTTTCTTTTCTAATTATTTCACAGTTTCACTTGACCGACGCACGAATAAAGTGATGAGGCCCATGACAGTGTTAATTTTACATAAGGCGGGATAATACACAACGTGCATACAAGTAGATCTTAAGCAGGGCTTCCAAAAGTGTTCATTTTACCGCGAACAGCCTTTCGAGAGTGTTAAGACGTGAACTAGAACTCGGTGACGCTTGGCGATGGCACGAGACGTCAAATTAGACTTTGCGTAAGCTTATGTGACACGCACTACAACAGAAGCTGCTTCCCGAGTCGCCATAGGGTAACTTACCAGACGGCTGTGCTCGACACCCTATTGGAATACATCACCAGCTTAGCGCCGGTGGGATCCTATATAAACTATTCATGGTTACTAGAGGAAGTCCGGGTATTGTGGACCTCCTTTCGTTTTCCAAATTTTTTTCATAAACTATATTAGAAATTTTACATTCGTCTATGTTATATTACAGAATGATGTGTTGGTATGCGGTATACATATGTCTTGGGCCTACACACTTAATTAAATATTTGTACTTGATATCTTGATATTCATACAACTCTGCAAAGGTCCGCTTTACTCGCACTGTCCTGGTCAAGTTGTACCACGGGTCCACTTTTCCCATTCTAAATGACTAAAAAATGTAAATCCAATTGTAATATATTGTATGCAAGTGTATAGTTGGTACATGTTTTGGACACATTACGGTTGTAAATGGTGTTAATCAACATAAAGAAATTGAACATAGTCTATTACTACAACAATTCCGGAACGTGTTCTTGGCACACACCAAAATATTCTACTAAATTAAGATAAAGGCGCACCAAACACATTATCTATAAATATGCGTAAAATAAGAGACTGATAAGGATTTGCAAATATCACACACGGAAACCAAAATTTCATTATCAGCACATTCTTCGTGACACCAGTCTAAACACATCAAACACTGAACCCATTTTTTTCCACATTTATCACCCGAAAATTTACCATTTCGGTAGATACACACAGCATCAGTTTCATCAATCCTGCGATATACAACACGCAGTTTTTTGTTGGTAGTCTTCTCAGATGTGTCTGTTTTTCTCTTTCTGTACACGGAACTTAGTTATAGATGAAATCAGACTATCGATAAACTGCACGATCACAGTCTCATAGTTATAACAAATTAACTATTACTAATGAAAACTGAAGTAATGGAAACTACGGCGGGTAAAGTGGACCAATGCCTTTTGAGTTGCAGTTGGCAGTGCCACTTTATCTGACCCACGCCATTGTTTCCCGATCGGTTTTGTACACTAAGCTACTTAAATACTTCGAATTTGAAAAACCTACTATAAACACATACACATATATCATTACTTTGAAATATTCTAAATCATTTTGCTATCGTTAATAATTTCAACACGTTTAACAATCATATATACCTACAAAATATTTGAATTCTGGATTTTCCGTCACCGTATTGTTACTTGCAGACATCGATTCACGCACACTTATCCAACCTTCCAGGTGACTATAGGCTGTTCAAGGTAAACTGAGCAATTTTCAGGCCCTAGTTACTTTTTTCTTTCAGCCATTTTTTATCCTTCTACCACGTTTTTATATAAATATTGCTATGTAAGTAATAAACTCAGTGTGTATATTCCAACGAACTTAGAAGTTAATGTGTATGACTAAAATAAAATATATTTATTGGCTATTATTCCAAATGAGAGGGCTTTCAAAAGTGCTCACTTTACCGTGAATAGTCTATAGAGTATTGTAACATAGTACTTCATGTGACTCTTTCTAGGTTGCAGCACCTACACTAAATTTTACAGCGTCGGTCCACTTTAACCGAAGGGTCCACAATTCCCGAACTTTCTCTACCAACTTTTCTTATGCTTTGCTCAAGTTCTACTTGCATTCTATTCCTCCGCCTCGTGCAAACAAAGCTTAACCAAGACAAGAGAATCACACGGAAGGGACAACTCACCGTATTTGTGAGCACTCAATTTATTAATAATTTGCATGACAACTATTTCTTATACGCTATTCACGGTAAAGTGAGCACTTTTGAAAGCCCTCTCATTTGGAATAATAGTCAACAATCATATTTTATTTTAGCCTTAGACGTTAACTTCCCAGTGCGGTGGAATACACACACTGTGTTTATTACTTACATCGCAATATATGTTTTACAAGGTGGTTAAAGAATAAACTATGGCTGAAAGGAAAAAGTAACAAGGGCCTCAAAAGTACTCACTTTAAAGTGTACAGTCTATACTAAGCATTAGCAACCCGTACATTTCCTCCCGGTTATTTTTCGTATTAATTACGAATTAAATATTTCGATTTGTAGATACATAATAAATAAAAGTTCAATTTTTTTCACAAATAAAATAATGTTATCTTAATACGTGTAAAATGGTCATGAAAAAATTGTCATATTTAGGAAAACAATCAAACACATAAAACATAAGGCGATATTTCAAAGGTTTGATTTAAAAAGTGTGAAGTACCCATGAATGCACTATAGAAAAGGATTGAACTGTCGGTTGTTACTCGGTCTGTGATTGTGTCTGCAACTACTATACTCTGTAAGAAATTTTTGCAAATTTGCTGCATGAGTGAATACGTACTGCTACAAAGCGCGAATGGTAAAGTTTAATTCCCATACATTCATGCTAGCGTTCCTACATTTGCTCAGGAAACAGTCAAATGCGTAGCAAACTTCCCAACTATGTATAGTAGCGACGCTTAACTAACCATATTTGTAGACAGATGTGTGTTATTAGTTTCATACGATATGTGGGCTGACAACTTTCAATTCATTTTAGGAAGTTTGCCAGAATTTTTTTTAGAGTGTACATACAGTTCCTACAGCCGAGCACTCTTTTATAACAGCAGAAAATATGGTTCCTTCAAAAGGACAACATAAGCAGTAGGCCTTTCACGTTACAAGTGGAGCTGTAATAAACACATACTGATGTTTACTTTTCTCCCCCGGAAATTTGGTTGCTGCTATCCAGAAAACCAATTATTTAAAAGATTTCATCTAGAAAAATTGTTCGGCATTTCTAGGTCAACTTGCAAAAGGGCTGTGCGTAGGAGGTCTTTATTTTTCGCAGGGACATTCACTGAAATTATGCGAAACGAAAGTTCCATGAACAAGAATATTAATGTTTAAATTATTGTGACCTACACTGATTAATAAAACCTTATTTGAAGTATTCATCTAATTGCCTTTCAAACACGCCACTGCAGATACTTTTTTTCGCTTAGATAAATTTCCTACCGTTAGCAATAGAAAACAATATTAACTATTATTGAAGAAAATCTCTATTGTGGTATTGTGTTGTCTACTTAGTCTAAATTTTACGTTAGTAAACATTAGTTAACGTCCTCATTTCGAAACACTGGGCTGACCATGTGTGTTGAAGCTCTTTCATTGCCCTATTCGAAAGCACTTCATAGACGTCAGCAGCAGTAAAGTGACTAAAAATTCGTTGGACTCACATATCAGAACTTCACTTTATTTTAGGGCCCTTTTCAACTATCCGCTTTAAATGCCGTCAAAATAAAGGGCACCAAACACAGGAATCCACTCCATATCTACGGTCAGACAGAAACTCGCTCGGATTTATAGCCATTCCCATTAAGTGACAATGCGTGTCCCATTAAGTCAATCAGATAGGAATTGGAAAGGACTTATTAACGTCATCCGGTGTTATGCCGGAAGGCTTATCAGAGGGCGGCTTATATACTAGCTTATAACCTACCTTAAACTAACGGCCATGCCTTACCTGGGATTCGAATCCAGAACCTTCACCACCCCAGACCGGAGGCGGACCAGCTGACTGCGCCACGGGAGGTCAGCTGTAAAGTCAATTATTGATGTGACGAATGTCCCGATTTTATGAGCATAAAAGCAAAACTGTCAGGTTACCGCTCCATTAGGAGAAATCTTAAAATTGTTCCCTTTTTGTTTTGCGTATATGTTCGTTGTATAAGTGTGAAATAGTTGTACCCGTTCGCTACGTCTCGACCAGAACACGTTCATGCACCGACGCCAGCAAATTCCATATATTCGACTGTACAAAGCATGATATCATCTTCAAATATGCCTTTCCTATAAACTGTTAGTACCAATGTTAAGAATCCGTTAAAACTAATACCAAGTATCACGTAGTTTCTTCATTTAATGCAGCAAGCGATGGTTGTACAGTTCGAAATATAACTACACCCATACCGCCAGCTCTAAGGTCTGCATCACGATGGGTAAATTAAGTGAAAGTTTCATCATAACGCTAATGGAAAAGAGTAGTTCATGTAGGCCTGTAGTTTCATCACCACTATGTTAACCACTCCACGTTTCTAGCGTAAAGTTATTTGCGGAACGTCTTCAGGTCATTGTCCTTGAAAACAGGGATTTATATTCGTAAAGTAAACTAATCGTTTATTCACTCACTAATAATTATAATGAAAAGCAATTTTTCCAGATGGATTCAGAAGTGCAATCGATCAGGAAGGTTGCAGCTTGACGAAGAAACTGATCAAATGTATTAACAGAAATTCTGTGTCGAAAATCACACATTACTTTCGAATAAAGGTCTTTTATATTGACCAATACTTGTCAATTTTTCAAATAATTCTCATTCCGAGAATTAATTTCAGTACTGGGACAGCTGATTCGCAGCATAGAACAAAAGGCTCCTTAGAACCAGCGATTTTAACACGTTACTCAATACACACAGAAATCTTCAGATGTTGTACGTACATATTGATTTATAATCTACCTGCACAGTAATGTCTAAGGACAAGAGAAAAAAGTAACATTAATTCAACAGTAGTAGAGTCACATGGGTTTCAGATACAAAGCGAAGCCGCCCCTTTTGGTATCAAAGGATTAAATAGAACAAAAGGGTTAATTAAATTGATTGAAGGGTTAAATGTATTAAAAGGGTTAGTATTTAATCCGATTATAATCCTATTTTTTTGTGTTTGATGTAAGAGTGTACTGAGGATCAAATTTAATATTTTCTTTCTTTCTTCCTTTTTGTGGGTTGCGGAACAACTGTGGTACATCCCCACCCTTGGAGCTCTGGCACTCGACGAGGTGTGGCGTGTTGGGGACAGGCTATGTATGTGGTGAGTTTTGTGCAAGAGTGGTATAAGTGTTAATTTTTTGGGTTGTTAGTGATATTGCTTGTAGACGGTGGTGGGAGATAGGCGATATTTTGTTAATTAAAAATAAAGAGAAAACGTTATGTATAGTTAACACACGAGATAAATTTCTGAGTGTTTAAACGAAATAAGTAACGAGTTCTACATATAAATAAATAACACGAGAGAGAATTTTAACTACGTGAATAACCTGGTGTCGACAAGTGCAAAACGATCACAATTACATGAGTCTCCAGTATGAAATTAATTAATTAACGAATAAAAAATGGCCCTATAAATTAAACGACAGTCTTCCTAATGACAATAACAAGTTGAAAAATTTCACTACTTGACGCCTGTAGCACGTACCTGACATGATTTTAAAACACGTCCGTTTGGTCGGGAGATGGCTGAAGCAATGACTGCAGTGTATGACGTGCGCCAACTTATAAGCTGTTAGATATGTTGAGTGTGTCTAACAGGCGACTAAGGATATAGTTACTCAGAAAGAGATGTGAATACGTGACAAATGGATAACAATTATGTTTATGATGCACGTACGAATACATAAATTACACTATTTGAATTAAAAAACACATAACGAGAATCGTGGTTAACAGTCAGTGATTATAATATACGTCCATTCACTCGGGAGGTCGCTGCAGCACTGACTTGGATATAGCACTAACGTCAACTTATAAGCTGTGTTGAGAGCAAACATAACCTGCGTCGGCCTACGTTTGATTACAGACTGAGGTGAAAAACTCGGAAATGAACGAGAGATACAAAATGAATGTTTCCAAATAAGGAACACAAGTACATGACACTCACTAAACGAATTTTAAAAAAATGTAATGAAATCGCACCAGCAGCTCCCCCAAAACACATCCGTTTGCCTGGGAGGCTGGTGAATGAATGAGTCGAGCTTACGTCGAGAACCTGACTATATACGTGGAACACGGCTGAGTTGAAATTTACGACAAAAACTCTGAATACACTATTCGTCCTACAACAGACAATGAAACAATAATCATAAAAAAAAAAAAAATTCTTATCCTGATTTTTAACGAAAGTTTCAGTAGTGTAAGAAGAAGAATTCACTTTTGACACGATTTTTTCCGTCGAATCATAAGGAGACTCGAATGGCTTAATCACACAACACTTTATAGAAACGTGCTATATATTATTTAAAATGATTTTAAAAAATGAACGTACTACAAATTTTTCCGTTTAAGTTAGTGAAATTCACGATACTAGTTAACGAAATGATAGTTGAAAATGCAACGAAGTTATGTTAACCGAACTCAGAAATGAGGTTTACACGATAAACACACTATATAGGTTTAACATACGAAAATATTTTTTCCCCCACAAATTAAATAAAAGTTATAAAAATTTTTTTTACTAAAACGAGAATCGCGGCTAGCATTCAGGTGTATGATATGCATACACTCTCCAAAGCCCGCTGACTGCCGAGCCCCTTGGTCGTTGTACGAAGCCCCGCAATCTGTCGACCTGTCCGGTGAAGTCGGGAGAGCTGGTGTATATGTATATCCAAGACAAGTGTTTGCGAAGAACTAAGATGGCGCCAGACAGCTAAAACTGAACAAATCGGTGCTCCTCTCCCCCCTCCCTCCTCCCTTGTCCAGATTGTGTCTTTGAGCAAAAAGAGACTTCCTGTCCAAGGTCACACAACAACACCCCAGAACATGTTTTCGGAGAACTGCCCCTTCCAATGCAATGCTTCGCAAAACCTGCCCACAGTCCCCTCTAGGTCAGAACGTGTTTTCGGATGACTACCCTATTCACAGAGGTTGCTGAACAATCCTTACTATCGATCTAAGGCCACGAACCCCAACCATCCTCCCTACGCCTCCAGTGCAGATATAACCTCTTTGGCCATCAACTTCGGGGACTCTCCACCTGCCAGTCACCCCTCAAGACACCAAGTTGGACTCTTCCAAACAGTTTATTTGTTTCAAAAACTAATCTATGTCCATGAATTGTGGACTCTCCCGAAAATCTACCCTGTCCAGTTCTTTGAGAGGAGTACTTATTCTCCTGCCCGCTCCTTCCCCTGACTCGCCACACTTGGAGCTGGTCAACAGCCTTCGAACCTTTGTGCCAGGGGATATTTGCGAAATTCTGGCATTTCGAGTCTCAAGTTTTTTGAACGTTTATTTCCATCGATTAAATATTTTATAAATCTTGCTGAAAAAAATGATATCCCCTTAGTATTAATAACTAGATTGAAAATAATAGCAGTAGATATGTAACTGTATTTACACAAATGCAAATTATTATTTCCGAATAACTTTTGCTATCACGATAAAATATTTTTTACACCTCTTCCACAAAATCCCGCATAGTGAGGTTAAAACTTTTATAAATGTTTGATGACATTTTCCAAAAAGTAATTTAATTTCTTTTATTGTTATTAGTACCGAATTGAATGCTATGAAGGAATTTAAATTTTAACATTTATTTTCTAACACCACAACCCAAGATTACATGTATGGGTGTCTAAACCCATTGGGAATGTTTATGGAAAACTAATCGAAAGTCTTGCTATGAACACGCATTGATCACCGACATAGGTTATCTCATATCTCACTCGTTCTTCTATCCTCTCTCTACAACATTATATCCGATCATTAACACAGGATTAATATTCCCTTTCCTTTGTAATAGGCAGCAGTTATGGAAAACTTGACACTCTCCCTGCGCACAATTCTTTTTAGAAAAAAATATAAGTTATGTAATAAATAGGTTGGGAATATTTTCAAAGAGATGTATAGTTAAAATTATTTAACCACACTGGATTATCGCTTAAATGTTAATCCAATTAAATGATAATTCAATCGACAAGCCTATTGATTACAGAATAAATATTATATTCATCTCCTATCCAGAGGTTTATTAAATAAAATGAGACATCAAATATGATTTAAAATCTTTTATTTTACTATCATAATTTTACAATCATTGTATTACAATCGTTTAATATCTTTATTCTCAACCCAGGAGTTGTGTGCTTTTGAGAAACCCCTCCATCGAACCAAGGACATATATATTTTTCCTTTTAATTATTTTATCAATCAAATATTTATTTGAAGATCCAACTCTTTTTCAGTTCATGCTTGTAAAATTCGCCTTTCATGGGCTCTCCATCATAGGTTTCTATGTAATACACTCAGAGATTTGTTTGTCTAATTGAAATAAATTCAAATATTTCATAAGACCAATTAACTGTAAATTTATTTTGAAATATTCCTTTCTGCTTCGAGATTCGTATATATTCGCCAACTTTGAACTTTTGTTTACTCTTGTCGATGACTTTAACATTATAAATAGTTTTCATTAAACTATTATCATTAAGTTCTATGGGAGCCATCTTGATAGTTCTATGATATCTGGAATTATAAAATTCAAATATTTCAGGCAAAACATCAACCCATTTGTAAATCCCTTTCGATGTAAAATGATTATATGTTAACTGCTTAATCGATTTATTGTATCATTCCACAATACTGGTTTTAAGTTCCGAATATTTAGTGTAGTGATTAATAAAATAATCTATCATTAGTTTCCGGAATGGTGCAGAAAAAATTCGGATCTTCTGTCGGTTACGAGCAAATTTGGCTTTCTCTCTCTCTCAAAATGATCATCGTTGCATTGGTAACATGTTTCCCAGTTTTGTTTATCATAGGTACACCCCAACCATATTTCTAATAAATGTCTATTACAGTTAAAATATACTTGTATCCTTTATTGTATTTGTAAAGCAATGTCATTTCACAAAAATTTGCTTGAAAAAGTTCATTTAGACCTTTAGTAAATAACTCTTCATCGAGGATATCTTATCCTTGCAGTGGCGTGAAGCTCTTCAGAAATATTACTTAACTTCATTGATAATATAACCATCTTCTTTCAGCTCTTCAATAATAGAAACAATTTCCATTATATATGAACTATTACCAGATTTTGTCGAAGCTATTCATTAAGATTGTTCCAATATTCTGGTGAAAACTAGTTGTCAATTTCATCTTTATATATTCCACTTCCGACTATATGTCCTATTAAATGTAGTTTCGGATGGTTTTCATCTCCTAAACAGTTATTTACATTTGTACGACGAACAAGTTCTTTATATTTCTACAATCTGGTGTCGGAATATCCATTTGGAAAGTTTTTAAACAATAATTCAAACAATCCTTGACTCACATCAGTTATGTAATCACCTATTTTAATTTTATTGCCTGGCAAAAACGTTATTACTGAATCTCTAAGGAACCAGATGTTTTCTGTCAATAAACACCAAATGTCATATCTCACATAGGTGAATTATGTTTTAATGCTAAATAACTACGTGTTAAATGAGAAAGATTCGCTTTTTCTTTGTTAAAGGCTCTTCTACTGATGAAATTTCCAAAGCAGTTTTATTAGGTTTATTCAATACAGAATGCAATGTATTCATTCTACTTAAAACAGGTTGAAATATTTCTTCGTATAAAACATCCCGTTCCATACGAGCTCATGTGACTTGTAAATATTTTTACTTCACAGCAGATATAATGCTATGTACTTTTGAAGCAGAGGCAGCCATGATTTGATTATATTATATTAAATTATATCTATTTATATATGAATTGAGTCGTTGGTTTCGTAACTGTTGCAGTAGATTGAATAGTTTGGACTTTTTTCAATATTTTCGAATTTACTTAAAACAGCATCTAATTTAGGTATATCTTAACTCTCAAATCATTAATAAAATAATTTATTAGTGTTTCCAGATCATTATTTTGTTTTCTCAAATCTGATTGCATAACTAAACCAAATTTTTTATTAATGAATTCATCATTAATTTCATTACTTGTACACTTTGTGTTTCAAGTTGTTTTGTAATAGTAGCCCTTACCACTTCATTAATTGCAACTTTTAAATTTTTTTGCATTTTTGTAAGTTGTGTTGTAAAAACTATGTTTGTCATATCATTAAAGTCTTTACTAAATCCATTTAAATGTTCTTCTATTCTAAATTCATTACTCTGCAAATGATTGCCAATATTGGTTAAAATGTTGGCAATGGCACGTGTATTTTTATAAACACTATCATTCAAATCCACCAACTTTATTAATTTCCCTTTTTATTATAGTTTGATTGTGATTTAAATACATTTTGCATAATGGTGTTTAAGTCTTCCATGTAACGTTTATTTACTGCATCACTATCTTTCATAGCCATGCCCATATTATGTAATATATGTCTGTTCAAATCACAATTCCCATCGCGATTTTTGGTTAAACAGCTATTGTAATGATTACGTTTTATACCGCTATATCCAAAGTATGAAATACTCATTGGTCTTCGCCTGGAAGTAAAAAACTGCCAAAAGCAGGCCTATATCTGCTTTATATAAAGAAAGCATCGGCATAATCACTAAATAACCGTAGTTGTCTTTCCAGCAGTAAAAATATATATCTTGAAACTTTGTAAATGTCATATCGCCAAAAACATGATAGTTACAGACATGTTGCAGATTCATATTATCCATTTTAAACACAATTACCATATTTGCATTACTGCGCAAATTATGTTTTCGTATATGTGCGTAGCTTTGTGATAGATAAATACAATCAACATTGGAATGTCGCCCTAGGAGCATATAAAAGCATGACCTTCTCAGGAATCTCCTCCTATTGGCTTTGAGAAAGGCCCATCCCATCCAGAACCACAGAAAAAATCTATAGTACGTCAAATATTGCCATCTAATCTTCATCAAACACATTGTCTTTACCTCCGGCTGAGCCAGTTTAATTAGTATTGTCTCGATTTGCCTGAATAGAATGAAAACAAACATCTTAGTTAAAGTTAGTATGTAACATGAGCATTATATAATATGCACAAATATACAGTTAATAGGGTTATTCTCTATGACAGAGGTATGATTTATATCTGCGAAATAATAACTGACAAGATTATTTCAACTGCAGACTTATTTAAAAGGTATTTTTAGAAGAATGTTTATTGAAATGGGGAAGCTACTTTGTTAACCCAAATTGTTGTATTATATTTTATTATAGCACATGTTTCCTATTCAGAGAAGTACTAGGAGCTACCCAAAAAAAAAGTGTTAGACTTTTGAAATATTATAAAGTTTTATTTTCAATCTATGGAATGCAGAGATAAAGCATATGACAATGTTTTTAATGTTGATGCCTACAATGCATGCTTCTATGTATTATTCCCACATTTTGGAATCACAAGGTAAAAAAAAAACTTCAATGTCAAAATTGTTGTTCTTCTGTGTTGTATTTGTATGTAGGCCTTATACCTACTGTCTGTGTGCTTGTAATATGGGTATGTCAAACATTATAGCTGAGATTGTTGAACATTTTAAAAAACATTTGTGTAAATAAATAGCGTACATATTATTGTCTAGCACGTTACATTCATACTTTCCGAGAACATTTTAATACTCCATGTAACCTAAGGTAACAACTTCGCGTTTTATCATGTTACAGAGTGTCTATAATACAAACATAAAAGTAGAAAAGGTTATGAGTGTCATACTACACTTTTACTACATTTTTACTTGTAACATAACCCTAAACGAACATATTACCACAGATAACCTAGCTGTCATTATCGTAAAATGGATTTTGTTTACATATGCATACACATTAACTCACTAGTGCTCGGCATTTCCACATTCCCCAAAGCTTATCTCTGACATATGTCCATTTTTTGTCAGCTCCAGTAAGCTGAACTGTCTGTGCCTTCAATAGCACTTCAGTCCATTATTTCACTTTATCTTTTTGTTATTTCACATTTTGATAATCTCTAACACACCATTATTTTACTCATAACTGCTTATATCGCATTAAATTATAACATCCATGTAAACAAAACAATACAAAGACTTTGCAAACTGGCTCACAATATGCAATGAGGTTTAAAATTTTCGTGGAACACATTCACTTTGCACTTCACCAATTTTGCAAAGTGCGAAGTTCAAAGTTGCAAAGTCTGTTGGTGGAATAGGCCACAGGTATATTAACGTCTGCAGTAGCGAGACCTACAGTGATGCCTTCGGCATCCAGAGCTACAGCGAAATCTTCGACGTCCAGGGCTAGAGCGACGCCTTCGGCTTCCAAAGCTACAGCGACGCTTCTGGCTTCCAAGGCTACAGCGACCTCTGACATTGAGCTTTGAAGCTCTGGATTTGACAACAGTCAACAAATCATGTGAGCGACGTGTACAAACACCAGCAATGTGTTTGTGTTGTATTCCACTAGATTTAACCTCAAATAATGTGTGGGAAGATATGTCTAAAAATTATTTATACCAAGAGTTGGAAGGGTTTTTAGAGTTCAATTTTGTGTTTTCACCTGAGTCAATTCTACCGTCTCCTGAATTATTATCACCTGATTCACAGCAGCGTAAATTAATTTCACCACCTCGTCATCCGTTCATACCTCCAACGCAAGAAATAATTTATACTCCTATATCATCACTGATATCACCACCACCACCTGTTGTTATTGTAAAGAAACACAAATTCAACTTATTTCTTAACACTGAACGTAAATTTTAATGACAATTCAAACTTACAGTGATGAATTATTTTAATACGTAACATGAAGCAATCCTTTTAATGGTTTCTGACACAGAATATTTTGATACTTTTCAGTTTTGAAATTGTAATGGTCTTCAAATGTAATAAGGTGATAAGATTTTCCCTTGTAATATGGTGAGAAGTTTTTAAAGTTTTAATGTTTGACAGTATAAAGTTTTAACGATTTTAATAAAATTTCGTTCAGTTTGTTAAAAAGTTTTACCAATTTTAATCAAATTTCATTCAAGTTTCACGATTTTAAGAAAATCTCATTTCAGTTTTAACGATTTTAAGTTAATTTCACTCAGTTTGTTAAAACATTCAAAGATTTGCTAAGAAAGTTAATGATTTTAATGATTTGTAATGCAAAATGATGGAAAGTTTTAATAAACTTTATGATTTCAATAATAAAATGTTTGATGATTTTCAGTCATACCATACTCTGTTGTGATTATTTTACAGTTTCAAGGCATAAGATGGAGTTTTTTGTTAATATACTTGTATGGCTTTCACATGTAAATGTTAAAAATGTTAAATGATTTTCAGTCGTAACAGGATATGTTACGGATTTTTTTTTACAGTTTTAAGGTGTAAGATGGAGTTTTTTGTTAATATGATTGTATGGCTTTCACACATAACATGTTTAAAGTTTTCCGATCGCAGCATGTTTGATGTGAATATGTAGAGATGTTGTCGTATGACTGTTAACTAATGTGTATTTTATGATTTGTTAAAATAAAAATATGTTCTATGTTAAAATGGAATATTGTGACTTGATAATTATTAGTTTGAAAATCCTCATGTCATATCTGTTGTGAATGATTGGAGATGGGATGTGTCTGAAGACGAAGAACTTGTATATGACTGGATATTAAATATTTAAATGAAAAATGTTCTTGGTAACTTGAGACGAGTGGGTGATGGTAAGTTGTTGGTTTTATTTTTAAATCAGATAACTGGAAAACAAATGCAAGTTATTTGCTTTTTTCTTGATGAGGGAGAAGAATAAATATAATAGATTATAAACTATCCTTCAAATTAAAATTTAACAAAAATCGCAAACTTTGAAGGGGGGAATTACAAAAATATTGGAGAGAATCTAACACGTCTAAATGAATGAATTTGAAATGAGAGGGAACAGACTACTATCTTCAGAAAACTTTACAGAGCCGCTGGACAAGTTGAAGAACCCTGGGGAATTTAATGAAACCGAGTGTCAAGTGGCATAAATACCTTTTTGAGAGGCAAGTAGAAAGACCTCTTAGCAACACACCCCAGCTCCAAGAACGTTTTGCCGCTGCCCTACAACTCTACATCAAGCAGTGGCAGAGTATAATGAACTTTGAAATAAAATACATTTTCTCACAGCAACCAAATTACTACTGCTGCAGCTGAAGATTCAACACGAATATGTCTGCTGGTAGAACACACTCATACTTTATACACACTCAGAAAACATAATTGAAGGTTTTTTAAAAATGCTTGCCATTTTCCTTTAAATTTGCTTAAATTTGGCCTTTTAGGAAAATAAGTTGAAATATCGTGAAATTTAACAGATTTTTAGCTTCGATAGCAGTCATTTCAAGATGGATACATGCTATTTCAGTAATATCACATCGAAAAAATAGTATTTGTAAATAAAATAAGTTCACATATACACATTTTATGGTAGATAGTAGAGTCAAAATTCTGGGCTAGGAAAAACTATACATGAAATACGCAAATATATTTAAAAACAGATTGACAGTAAGAAATATTTACTTTTGTATTGCTTAAATCGAATGAGGCATGAATGGTGTTCTAAGTTGAACTTGTGTGAGTGGAATGATGTGTGATTTTCATTACTTTAAAAAAAATTACGATTCAAAATATGTGTTATAGTTGGTTATACTTGAAAACAGAATAAAGTTTGCAGAATTAAAATATAAAGTGTTTTGGTTGGAATGTTAAATCTTTGGGATTATCTTGGGGGATTACATTATCAGGAATTTACTTACCTTTTAAGGGAAATAAATTTAATTGGTGGGAGATGTCAAATTTTATTTTGCTGGGAATATGCCAGGCTCTAGGTTGGAGAATCAGATTTGATGATGCTTCAGCATTCGAGCGGAAGTAATAGTTTCTAGGGAACAGAACAGAGGGAAATAGCCAAGGTCAGTTCAAAATCAGCTGGCCTGGGGGATGGAGGTTTCCCGACGTGATGAATAAGACACGCTTTGGCCTTGAGGCAAACCTCCATTCCTGGCCGAAGCAACTATCGTCTCGCAAAACACATGCTCTGAGGTGGGGAGTTATGGGAGGGGGCCGGGGCTGCGTTGACCGGGCATTTCTCGAGATAGCCGAAAAATGCTTTCTGGGGTGGGGTTGAAGGGGCGAGATGCGTGATCTTGGAAAGGGCAGTCCTCCGGAAATGCACTCTGGGCTGGTGTACGTGGAGGGGTGGTTGGCGCTAAACAGGTTTTTGCAGTGTTGGATCGATAGCAGGGTGCATGGCCTTGGAAAGGACAGTTCTTCAACAAGAGGAAAACGTGCTCTGGGCTGGTGTAGTGAGAAGGGGATGCATGGGGAGGGGGAAGGGCAGCACCGACATGAACAGTCTTAGCTGTGCGGCGCCATATTAGTTCTTCGGAAAACTTGTCTTTGATAGACGTATACACCAGATCTCCCGACTTCACCGGACAGGTCGACGGGTGGCGGGGCTTCGTGCCACGGCCAACAGGATCGGCGGCCAGCGGGCTCCAGAGAGTGCTAGCCGCGATTCTAATTTTAATATAAACAATGTTATAAATATTTTTTAATTTATCGGGAAAAGATAATTTTTGTGTATTAAACCTGTATAGTGTATTTATTGTGTATACCCCGTTTCTGAGTTCGGTTAGCGAAAATTCGTAGCATTTTCAACTATCGTTTCGTTAACTAGTGTCGTGAATTTCACTGACTTAATGGAAAAATTTGTAGTAGGTCCGTTATTTTAAATAATCAAAAATAATATATAGTACATTTCTATGAAGTGTTGCGGGATTAAGCCATCCGAGTCTCCTTGTGCTTCGACGGAAAAAATCGTGTCAAAAGTGAATTCTTCTTCTTACACTACTGAAACTTTCGTTAAAAATCAGGATAAGAATTTTTTTTTTTTTTTATGATTATTGTTTCATTGTCTGTTGTAGGACGAATAGTGTATTCAGAGTTTTTGTCGTAAATTTCAACTCAGCCGTGTTCCACGTATATAGTCAGGTTCTCGACGTAAGCTCGACTCATTCATTCACCAGCCTCCCAGGCAAACGGATGTGTTTTGGGGGAGCTGCTGGTGCGATTTCATTACATTTTTTTAAAATTCGTTTAGTGAGTGTCATGTACTTGTGTTCCTTATTTGGAAACATTCATTTTGTATCTCTCGTTCATTTCCGAGTTTTTCACCTCAGTCTGTAATCAAACGTAGGCCGACGCAGGTTATGTTTGCTCTCAACACAGCTTATAAGTTGACGTTAGTGCTATATCCAAGTCAGTGCTGCAGCGACCTCCCGAGTGAATGGACGTATATTATAATCACTGACTGTTAACCACGATTCTCGTTATGTGTTTTTTAATTCAAATAGTGTAATTTATGTATTCGTACGTGCATCATAAACATAATTGTTATCCATTTGTCACGTATTCACATCTCTTTCTGAGTAACTATATCCTTAGTCGCCTGTTAGACACACTCAACATATCTAACAGCTTATAAGTTGGCGCACGTCATACACTGCAGTCATTGCTTCAGCCATCTCCCGACCAAACGGACGTGTTTTAAAATCATGTCAGGTAAGTGCTACAGGCGTCAAGTAGTGAAATTTTTCAACTTGTTATTGTCATTAGGAAGACTGTCGTTTAATTTATAGGGCCATTTTTTATTCGTTAATTAATTAATTTCATACTGGAGACTCATGTAATTGTGATCGTTTTGCACTTGTCGACACCAGGTTATTCACGTAGTTAAAATTCTCTCTCGTGTTATTTATTTATATGTAGAACTCGTTACTTATTTCGTTTAAACACTCAGAAATTTATCTCGTGTGTTAACTATACATAACGTTTTCTCTTTATTTTTAATTAACAAAATATCGCCTATCTCCCACCACCGTCTACAAGCAATATCACTAACAACCCAAAAAATTAACACTTATACCACTCTTGCACAAAACTCACCACATACATAGCCTGTCCCCAACACGCCACACCTCGTCGAGTGCCAGAGCTCCAAGGGTGGGGATGTACCACAGTTGTTCCGCAACCCACAAAAAGGAAGAAAGAAAGAAAATATTAAATTTGATCCTCAGTACACTCTTACATCAAACACAAAAAATCGGATTAAAATCTGATTAAAAAATGTTGATCGGATTTAATGGGATAAAAAACTGTTTCAATACATTGAACCCTTGCAATCAATGTAACCCTTTGATATCAAAAAAGGTGGGATCTTTTTGTATCTAAAACCAGTGCGCTCGCGTGCCACCAAGTCGAACCGTGTTCGATTCCCAGCGGGGTCGGCTCCCAGATTTTCGCATGTAAGAATCGTGCCGGACGATGCCGCTGGTCGGTGGGTTTCCTGGAGTATCTCCCGTTTTCTCCACCCTTGCATTCCGGTGCTGCTGTCTACCCACTTCGCTTCACCCTCATCGGCTCTAGAGACCCCGATGTTAATAAGCCGCTCAAACCTATTTACTCCACCTCTCCATTCTCCTATTAATTTTTTTAATGGAGCCACCATAAAGAAACGGATTCGTTATAAACATTTACTGATACGATTTTCCAAGACTTATTTTACGCTAGTATAATCTTAGCGTTAGCTCCTCTTGTTTGGAATGCCGAGAGAAAAATTTACCACCTCTCTGGAACCTGCAGAACATTTTTTTTCTTAATCTATATACTTATCGTCACAGGCATAGGCCGTGTCCTATCTACTCGTATTAAATAATAGGGCGTTTGATATCGCCACGGGGAATGTGTTATAACTTTTCAGACAAGGAACTGTTGATGGACATCGTGTTCCAGTATTTTGCAGTTCCCTGTTTAGAATATTTTGTATGCCGATGAATGAGGGCACGAAACACCTCCGAGGCACTCCGCACTAACGGTGCATGAGAATATCTGCGAAATGTTTTACTTTTATCAAACTTCAGTAGAAAGGGCAAAAAATTGACATTATTTTCATTTTTGATCACAGTGTAGGTTGATTTCAACGTAAAATACATCAGTAGGTCATATGGAAGTACTTATCTCATTTCAGAACATTGCACACTGAAACCTAAAGACTGTTCACGATAAAGTGAGCTCTTTAGAAATGAATCTTAGAAAAAGGTCACTGCTTTTCCATGCATATATTTTAATGGGCATAATGAGCGACATTAACCCACAAAAATAGGTAATGATGGATGGGGAGTAGTTCCTAACGTCGAATAAAACGTGATAGGTAACCATTTGAGATAACTTAAAATTATTTATTTCGCTTTCTGTTTATTTTTAATGCATCGAAGTGTAAAAATGAGCAGAATTGTAAAGTACTTACTTTCTTAATAATTTCACAGTTTCAATTGACCAACGCATGAATAAAGTAATGAGACCCATGGTAATATAAATTTTACATGAGGCGGAGGAATACACAACGTGTGTACGAGTAGATCTTAAGCAGGGTTTTCAAATGTGCTCATTTTACAGTGGACAGCCTATATATAGTCCATTCATGGTCCATCCAAATTTGCTGAAGCCCTGTTTAAGTTCTACTTTCAGACTATTCCTCCGCCTCGTGCAGACAAAGCTTAACCAAGTCTAGGAAATTACACCACAAGGAAAACGCACCGAATTCGTACGCACTCAGTTAAATCGTATTTTGCATGAGAACTATTTCTTACTAGTCATTACCAACGCAGCTATTTTATCCATCTCTCTTTTGACCCCAATTTACGGTGGGGAGAGCCTAGGGTTCGTAAACGGGGCAAAGCGAACCTGTATGGTCCATCTGTATGCGTAAGTTTAGGGCGAGTTTAATTTGTGAGAAGGCGGCCTCCAAAAACGGCCCTCCCCTCCTTCAATTTGTCATAGAGCGGGGGCGTTCCCAAAATGTGATAACAGACTACATATGTAGAAACCCGGAAATTTCGCGGGTTCATTTGGCAACTAGCTAGACTCCACAATCCTTTGTGTACTGGAGCCTCAGTAAGTTGTTCATTGGCTGACGCCCCAGTTATACCGCAGACCAGGTACAGCGGTATTCGCTCCTTGTTTTTTTGTAGGTCAGGTGTTGGTTCAAATTCGTCCAGGGCGTGTCTTAAAAACTGCGATCCAATTGAGACAGGAAGTCAAATGTAATCCTGTTTGAAGTCTAGCTTGTCCTCAAATAAAATTGCGAAATTCCCGGGTCTCTATAGATAAGTAACAGAGACAAAATGACATGGCGCTTCCTCTGATGTGGGCGTACCTATTCTCTGATTGGCCGCGCGAGGCTCTGGGAACGGGCCTTGTGTCCCGATTGGCTACAGCATGCTGCGAAACGTTCCCTATTTGCTAGGTTGCCAACTGGCGAGCAGGTTACCAAGCGCTGATCGGCCTACGGAGTTCCGACATTTTGCTGGCCAGCGACGCCATTTTGCTGGCGTGCGCGGATGGAGTTCGGGCTCCCGCGATTAGCCCAGTCAATGCATAAGAGCCTCGAATCATGACTAAGTGTCTGATATTGAGAAAAAGTGCCCATACAACTACCATCTCTTTTGAAATGTGTAATCTATGGAGTTGGGATATAATTTGCATGTCTTCGTACATATTTAAAGGCATGTTAATGAAAATAAATTGATAAATAGTTACGTTATTTGAAGGAAAAGTGATAATCCACCCTGTTAACTAAATTAAAAATAATAAGACCACTGTCGATTAAAGGAAAAACATAAACATCACAATCTGCCTGCAAAAAACCTTATGCAAATTGTTGTGAGTGAAGAGAACATCTTTAGGGAAAACGACCAAAATGCCAAGGAAAACAGTACTGAAGAAGGTGTTACTATCCATAAACGTTTACATAATAGTGTGAATAATAATGTAATTTGCAGGAAAAAAAAGTGAAAATGTTATGAAGTGATTGAAGTCCTCTTCATCCACCTAAACGTATTGAGATGGCTTAACAGTTTAATACGTGTATTATTACGCAGTCCGTGATGTAGTGACGGTCATACCTCGACGGAATCTCGGACAGACTGAAATCTGTCAATTATGGTTAAAAGAATTCTGTAAAGCGCGCGCGCGTGTGTAATAAACAAGGCCTGGAAATTAATATTAAATCTTAACATTAGGTTATAAAGATGTATGAACACAAGTTGGCCAGGATACCCCCACCTTAAGTGAGCTTATTTACTACCAAACTGTAGTCAAAATGTTCTGGTATAGGGTTGAGCACTTTTCTGAAACTCTCTCATTAAAAATAATAGTCAATCAATATATTTTATTTTTATTATATCCTCTTAGACGTTATCTTTCGAGTCCGGTGAAATATATATATATATATATATATATATATATATATATATATATATAACACACACACACACACACACACACACACACACACACACACACACACACACACACACACACACACACACAGTGGTCATTACTTACATGGCAATATTTGTTTCAAAAAGTGGTGGAAGAATGAAAATGGTCGATATGAAAAAAGTAACTAGGGCCTCGAAAGTGCTCACTTTACCGTGAACAGCCTATACCGTCTAAACCCCGTCGTAAAACCGGAGTGCAAAAGCGCGTCTAAGGAAATTTTGGTCCAGCATTTCATACCGGCAATGGAATTAACGTCATTTGCGGGAGTTCGGAATGCGGAGTGAGTGTGTGGGCTGCGAAGGAGTCGTCGTTTAGCAGCCACCCCCCCCCCCCCCCCCCCCGCCAAGCAACAACTCATTTTCGTCACGCGTTGTTCAGGGAGGGTAATTTATCGGGCCATAAAACTGTCTGCGAGTCGAGCCTTAGATGGGCGAGTAAAAAGGAGGGCGAGGACGGTTGGGGTGGGGGAACTGCGGTCACGTGGACTTGGAAGTGAACTAGGAGAGCCATTGTGATATTCCAAACTAATAATACATTTTACGGCTACAAAGACCTCGGAAGCTGTAGGCTCGCAGGACGCGCGGAGCGAGTTGCGCAGTGTATAGTCCGTTCACGACTGGAACAGACTTTCTCGTAATCTTCCCTACTTCCATTTTTAACTAATAGATTTAAAAAAAAAATACCTCTAAGACCTTCCAACTATATTCTCTCTCCTTGGTGCCAAACTAACTATACCCGCGCCAGTCACCGTTTGTAGTAACGATGCATGCAGCTGACGACTGAGGTGTTGTTCAAAAGTTTGTTCCAGTCGTGAACCGAGTACAGAGCGATAGTAGAGAGCAATAGCTTCGTGGTGTCGTTTCCATCGCGGATGGGTTGGGGGGGGGGGGGGATGAGAAAGTGCGGAGAAATACAACACGACGTGCACAGTGTTATGATTAGGGACACCTGATTTTCGCGAAAAATTAATGTTCCACGCACGCTACACATGCAGTCTTCCTTTGGTTATCCACCGCGTGTCTTCGTCAGAAGACATTATAGTAAAGCCTTTTCACGATAAAGTGAGCACTTTTGAAGTCGACCTTATAAAAAAAAGTCTCTGCCCCTGCATGCATGGGCGCACTGAGTGACATTCACCCAGTAAAGTTGGTAACGATGGATGGGAAGTAAGTAGTTCCATATTTTAACGTCGAATAAAAGTGTTAGGTAACAATTTCTGATAACTTAAATTATTTATTTTAATTCATCGAAATGATAAAATTAACAGATTTGTAAAGTATTTACTTTCTTAATAATTTCAGAGTTTCATTTGACCGACGCATGCGTAAAGTGACGAGGCCCATGGCAATGTAAATTTTACATGAGGCGGAAGAATACACAATGTGCTTACAAGTAGATCTTAATTTAGTGTTTTAAGTTGCAAAGACACGCAGTCACAAAGCTGTTAGTTTAACTACCACCTTGCAAGCTGCCCGACTGCATGCCAGTCGGAGAACAAGTGCAGGGGCGGCGAAACATGCGATGTGCATCCCAGCATCCATCCCAGCATCCGTCTCAGCAGTCTTCCGTCGATACCTCGAGGACCCAAAATAGCTTCGAAGAGGCCGGGGCGTGCGCACTGCACACGTGCGAACTAAGTTTGACATCCATTCAGCAACGCCGCGCACAACTCATTCGATCCTGTTCCGCTTCCACTCCTGGGTACTGTGTAAAACTCCAGCATTATCTGAGATCTTCCGAGGACGCTGCACGAAAAAGTAAATCGCCAACGGAAGACGACATTACTACCATGGATCCGCTGAGTCACTAGGCGTGGCAGTTATACACTGCGTCTCTAAAGTTCACTATTTCTAAGTTGCCAAGCCAACGTTTAAAACAGGATAGGATAGTGCGGAATAAGTATTCCTTAATACCGACAGACTCTCGTTGGTATTCTCAAACACAGAATAGCACCTTTTTTTAAATATGATATTCACTTTAAAGTGAGCACTTCTGAAAGCCTTCTCATATGGCAGAATAGTAAATAACTATATTTTATTTTTAGTCTTAAGACGTTAACTTCCAAGTGCGGGGGAATATGCACAAGGTGGTTATAAGTTACAAGGTAGTATTTATTTTAAAAAGACAATCAAAGGATAAAACATGGCCTCAAATGTGCCCACTTTACCGTGAATAGCGTATACATAAATGTCCACCTTTCTCTATAGGTTACTCCTCAAGCTAACTTGTGAGTGCACGCTTTCATTATAATGCTTCAAAACTTTTTTTTATATTTACTGCCTGTTTGCATTAAATTGTGCCATGCAAACTAGTTTTCTATTCTTGTTATCTTCGGGCCAGGTGCAGTACAGGCTCCTATCGTAGTACCGCTCCGTCCGGGAGGCATGTTAGAATTCAGGGCTCAAAAATAGTATTTGCAACATCCGTGATATCCTGAAAGTATCCTTTCGTCTTGCACATGTTTTTGTAAGCAAACTTTTCCGCAACACGTTTAATAGTTTCGTCAAAAAAACGCGTTCTTCAAATATGACACAACGCCTGTCAGCACGTTATAACACCGAGCTTTCTCTTGATAAAGGTTGTTAGCGATAAAGTGAGCACTTTTGAAATTTATCTTAGAAAAAATCACTACCTCTAACGGGCGAAATGAGTAATATTCGCTCAGTAGAGTTGGTAACGAGGGAGGGAAAGTAGTCCCATTCCTTAACGTTGAATTAAAAGTGTTAGGTAAACATTTGTGGCTAGTGAAATTATTTAATTTGCTTGCTGTTTTTTAACGCATGTAAGTGTACGAATTAGCAAATTTGTAAATATTATAATTGCAGTTTCACGTGACTGGCGCATGAACGAAGGGATCAGGCCCATGGCAATGTTAATTTTACATATGGCGGAAGAGTACACACTGTGCATACAAGGAAATCGTAAGCATAGCTAGTTTACCTTTAGTCCATGCGGGGACCACAGTGGCTGAGCGGTTAACCTGCTCGCCTCCCCCAAGGCGGACTGGCGGTGGCACTCCCGGATTTTCGCATGTGGGAACCGCGCCGGACGGTGCTGCTGGTTGGCGGGTTTTCTCGGGATCCCCCGTTTCTCCCGCCCTTTCATTCCGGCGCTGCTCCATACTCACCTCAATCACCCTCATCGGCTCTCAAGACCTCGATGTTAAGAGCCGCCCAGATCTCTTCACTCAGTTTAGTCAATGCGACCGCGAGACGCTCTAAGGATTTCAAGAGTCGCGTAGGGGTACCCAGGCGCCCTCACAAAAATACAAGTAGCGAAGGGTAAAAATCGTGGAAGTAATAGTTGGCGAGGTTAATCGCCAAGGGAATTCCAGCCCAGAGGCAGTCCGTTGTTATGGACGGATTTACACTCGTTCTTGGACTAAGAAGATGTCCAAGGTCGCCGAGCTGTGAAATTACGGTGGCAACGAGAGGTCGCCATGGAAACGTTCAGTTATTACGTGTGTGCGCAAACCTGTCGAGGCGCATCGCATAGCTGCCAGTTGGTTCTAAAAGCCGGGAGACGTGAATAGTGAAGAAACAACGTCGACAACTTAAAATTAGGTGGTAAGCTTTTGGGCACCGCTTTCGAAGAATTTTTGCTTCGCTTATAAATTTAATTTCTGTGCTATACATATTTAAATAATACGAGCTGTATGAAAATAGATTAGAGTCTACAACCCAGGAGCGAATATGTTAGGTTGGGTTAGATTCCCCTTTGATTTTTGAAGTTCGATAAAGTTAAGCCATCTAAATACATGTAGGTGGGCGAATGTGGTTACACTCACCTCGTAGCATATTGCACCCTTTCTCGGTCAAAATACATAATAACTCACACTTTTGATTTGCACTTTTGTGGATAATAACAGCAGTGATTCGTATTTTGAAGATTGGTCGTCCAGTCGTTTTTCTGGTGCAAGTAGTAAGCTAAAGAAGGTGCATTGTTTACTGGTGACTTACAGAGAGTGTGTAAACGGTTGAAAAATAGGTCAGGTTAGTTATTTAATGTTTGTACATCTAGGAGAGAGATGTTTTTATATGCTTGTGTGAAAGAAAATGATTGTATGTTTTGGAAGTGAATATCAGACATCATAAAATTTATTATATATTCTTTCTATACGATACGTCAATGCACCTCGGTGAATAAAAACAGATTTGTGTGCCATTTAATCTCACTCTGGCGCCGTTGACTATAATTAGGGAAGCGGAATGTAAACCCTGCCACTACCTTCATGTTTTTACGCCACTGGTTTGGGGGCACAGAACGAAACTCTGGATGACGAAAGAGCTAAAAGGGAATGAGATTAATTAAGGCGACACGTTAGTTGTGTAACAGTGCGCCACGAGAAAATTTTAATTCAAGACCGTAACTAAATAATGCAATGCAATTTTGTCTCTAATTCACTAGTCAGCAAAAAAATGTTACCTTGGCAGTCATTTCAGCCGCTGTTTCCTTGGTTTCTATTGTGACGAATCTTAGTGAAGTTATGCACTAACAACTGCTTTGATAAATAGTAGTTCATCTCAAACAGAAATATACCAAATTATTTCCTTATTCTCTCCATGAAAAAAAAAAAAAAAAAAAAAAAAAAACCGGTTGGAATAAATGTTTACGTATTTCTAGGAAAAGATAAAATAAAAAATATAGGAAACATGTCACAATAAAGATTCTCTTACATCTCCGCCCACATTAGTATCTGGACCGACAGCGCAGGTACAGGATGTTCACGGTAAAGTGATCACTTTTCAGACCCTAGATACTTTTTTCATTTCAGATATTTTTGTATTCTTCCACCACTTAAAAAATAATAATTTATTGGCGTATATTTAATAAACACAGACTGTATATAATTTACCGGACTCGAAAGTTAACGTCTGAGGCTACAATAATATATATTTATTGACTATCATTCATATAAGAGGGTTTCTAAAAGTGCTCACTTTACCGTGAATAGCCTATACATTTGTGTACGTATGTACTTGTGTGTACATTTATGCATATACATATACACATAATATTCAGATAACAAATGTATCGTACATAAATACAAACACGCACGTATCATCTGAAGCAACTTAAAATCCACAAAGTTGGGTGCATTTTCTCGGCTTGCGCTAAGTTTTGAAGAACCGAGATCTTTTGTTTGTCATGGTAACAAAAAGAGCGTTAATGTGATAATTAAATTAGCCTTGATGGCAACATTTAAACGGAAATTGAAAATAAAAAGAAGCAACAAATAGATGGGTAAAATTCTGTCAGATTTCCCCTATTTTTTGACCCACTTAAGAATTTGATTAGCAACTCAAAACTAACAATTTATAACATGCTGTTGCATGTCTCTGCCCAGTGTTTCTTTCGCGTGGGAAGGCGCCGAGAGCTGGAGGTCGAGTTTGTAACGTTAGACGAAGTGAGCGGCCTACCATAGAGGACGCCGCCGCACACGCCGATAAACTTATCACAGTTCGCTCCTCGCTGATCCTGAGAAGCTCACATTTCTCTATTTATATCGCAGGAATGTCGTCGACATCGCCATTACCTTTCACGGAACAACTTGTATTGTCGAGAACGTTCTAGACGCCACCTACCCCAAGTATAAATACCACGTGTGGGTCTCTGAGTGAGGGAGATTTTGGCGTCTCGTGCGACCTTAAGCGACAGTTGGGCGATTCCGTAGCGGCGAGAGACGACTGCAGCGATCTACAAGAGTACGTCGGCGAGCTTGTGTGCAATGAAGAGTGGGACTAATCTGCGGGACTGTGGACTGGATGCGTGAGTGAAAATACATTCGGGACGATGGAATTAGACAGTTTTAACTAAACGTGTAGAAATAATTGGAACAGTTTAAGGGACACTAGTAAGAATAAAGACTGTGATAAGGACTTTAATTGAAATGGAAATAGTAATTAAATATTGCGCTCAATAAAAATAATAAGAAATAATAGAACGCTCAGATCGGTAAATAACAGATATTCGACTGTTTGTAGCTTTGAGAATAAATGCAATTATTGAATTTAGTTCTTTTGTTTTTATTAAGACCCCCCATCCCTCAAGAACTCGGATACGCCCCCCAGGAGGCCGTACAACAATACAATATGTTTATAACAAAGTTGTAAATTAATATTCTCCTAAGGAGTTATGCAGCATGTATAAGTGTATAAGTATTTCTGTTTATACGGGTGCGTATATGCATAGGAGGCCTACATACTTTCTTTTGTACCTTTATGCACTCATACATTCGTACATGCATGAATACATAAATGCATAGATACAAACATACATAAACGCTTCTATAGATGCGAAAATACTTATATGTACACATGTAAAGCCCCACACCTATAGGTATGCATGTATACGTGAATATACCCTTCGTGCACTTATGCATACATTAAATTATTTATGCATGTATGTATGCTTGTATTTACATATCAATACATGTGTAGTTGTATGTATGGATGTAATGTATGCATACATGTACGCATGCGCATATGCATTTATGTAAGGTCACATGTGTAAATACACACGTGAACGTGCATACATGTTCAAAATGCAAATATACTGTTACAATTTCTCTCTCAAGAAATTAAGTGGGCTATACCAAGTTCGTTAAGGGATGGCGGTCTTAATCAAATGAAATAATTAATTATAATTTCCTTATTTTATTTACAATAGCTACAGCAAAATTCTCTGAACTCAAATTCTCACAATAAATTGGAATCACTTGCTGTTCACAATTGTCATCAATTAATAAAAATTATAATAACGACAAAGAAATCAATTAAATTAAATAATTAAAGATCAGTCCCAGTAGACAGTGTATCGAACTATTCAATTATTTTATAATTTATGCGTCCATATTTGACAGTTCGAATATTTACAATAAAATCAGTATCACACTTCCATTCATTCCCACCTTAGTTCAGTCCATGTCTCGTCAGTCGCAATGTTCTAGAGTCCTCCAAGCGCCCTCACGCACAGTAGGCTTCACTCGTCGGTTTCACACCCTCTCGTCCATTCAAGCCACGAACACCTTACTCGCCGTCGTCCCGCAATCTCCAGTCGTCGTTGACACTATATTTCGCTCGCGCACACTCGGCCAGACGGCCTCCGTCAAAGACTGCCGGCCGCTGGGTTGCGGCAGTATATATAGTGTCTTAGGCCGCCACCTATCTTCCCCAACTCGCGTGATGCGTCGCGGAGGGCTGAGGCGCCAGCCAGTCTCACCAGAACATTCTTGCGTCGTCGCTAAACGTATCGGAAACTCTAGAAGGCGAGAGGTCTGTGATGCCAGAAAGTCTAGCCGCTGTCGGCATTCACGGGATTCCCAGAAGGGGAATCAGGAGGCTGCGAGGGCATCGTTCCAAGAATAGGGTAGGGCGAAGTGGGTCTCCGATTACGGCGCACAGTGTGTAATTAACGCGTATCCAGCTGGCCAAAAAATCATATCTTGAAAACTATTGGGTCAATGTTAGTAATATTTGGTACGCAGCTTATATGGTAGATTGCGATAACACATCGCACCATTTAGATAAATACAGTCAATAATTTTGCAAGAGATGAGGTTTGTAACCTCAATGTTATATAATATTAGTGCCCGACTCACTGACAGACTGACTCATTAACACAAAGTCCAAACCACTGAACACAATAGCATGAAAAGTTAGGCATGACATTTCCTTAGGGTGCAGATACCCACTAAGAACAATTTTTTAAAATTTAAATACGACCACTAAGAGGGTGAAAAGTGGTAAATTGTGTTTTCGAATCATTCTCGACAATTCATGAACCCGAAGAGTTACCATTATGCAGTTAACCTCAAAATGTTGCATACATAATGTTTGATAACTCGTTTTACAATGTTTCGCAATTCAAACCCTAAGGGGGTAAAAATAAGTAAAATTTGTATTCGAGTCGTGCGCAGTAGCGCATTAGCCCAGAGAGATATAGCTATTCTCTTAGCTTAAAAATGTTGCCTACACAAATATCTAATAACTGTTTTTTTTATGACTTTTCGAAATCTGCCCCTAAAATATATGAAAAGGAATCAAACTTGTCTTAGAGTTCTTGGTAGTTTATTAGACTGATGAGGTATCATTATGTTATTAGCTTGAAACAGTTGTCTGCATAAATATTTAAGAATGACGTTTCGGACCTTACGAATTTCAAAGTCTAAATGGGTAAAAGTAGGTAAAATGTGTTTTCGAATTACCAACAGCTCAGTGACCCGATGAGATATCGTAATGCTGTTAGCATCAAAAGGTTGCCTATGAATATCTAAAACTGATTAAAGGCTGTTCAAAAATTCAATCTCTAAGAGTGGAAAGGGATAAAATATGTTGTCAAGTTATCCCTAATAGCTCATTAACCTGTTGACATATTGCTGTGCTCTTAGTTTAAACAGTTGCTGAAAGGGGCAGGGGTAGACTTGAGGAGAACTACTGCAGAGCAAGCTCACCTAGCAAATTTGTAATTCTAACACCTGAAGGCAGAACCACTAATGTGGTGTTCAAAGAAGTTCTTCGGTAAAAGAAAACTGTAGCTGCATTGTATAGTACACGCGGGCGAAGCTACACACATAAAGCTAGTATTAATATATATATATATATATATATATATATATACATACATACATACACGCATGGCTATAGAATTAAATGCTATGCTAGAGCATGCTATTCAGATATTGATAAAAATAGAAAGGTAACATCTTTATGCAACATGCTGTATCAAACATTAGATATTGACTCATCAGAATCGGCACCCTCGCTGTCGATATCTTCGTCTGAATAACTGGGTACAGGAGGCTCAGCCAGTAACTGCAGGACATCTCTGGAGATGGGCAAAGATGTTCTCTTACTTGATTTCCTTAAGCTTGTAATGTAAGGGTCCGAAGAGATAAATAGTCTGTGGAAAAGGACGGAATTTGTGCTTTCCTTGAAATTTTTCTAGTAAAGATTTCTCTATAACGCCTGGTATCTTTGTTTCTCGTTTCCTGGGCTTCCTCAGACAGCTGGCCAATAGGTAGTATGTAATATCCTATCACAGTCTCTCCATGAATGTCGCATGCATATAATACCATTTATACTTCATTTCCTAGCTTCCTTTGCATATATGCCAAATGCATCTGTATTGATGGCATACCCATACGAAAGAGCTTCTAAAATGACATGTAGATGGTTGATCAGCTCTAAATCTATTCCCGTTATATCTTCTGAAATGATAGCATCTCTGAAAAATCTTCTAGCTGTGTTTCCATAATTTGTGTTCCCACTGCTTTGCTTCGGCGTATCAACGCGTAGTCCCATTTCCTTTCTGAACCGTTCCTACATGTTCTTCGTTCTATTTGCAACCAGTTGTTTATCCTTTATGTCCCTTATTAGCCACTTATTTACACCTAGCCTATAGGATATATGAAGCAAGCATTCGAAACATCTAATCCGTGAATGCAAGGGCGATAGTCCGAACTGAAGTGTGGTTTGGTCTACTGCTGAATCAACTGTTTCAGCTTTACTATTCATCTTCTTGGGGTATGCACCGCATATATAACACCTCTGAGATAACATATATGTAGACAGACACTGCACACTTTTCCATCCACCATAGTGAAATGCAGCTCATGTTCAACAGTTGCTGTTATGTCACTCTTTAAAATTACGGTAGTCAGCGACAAATTCTTCTCCTCCACGCGAATATTTTCTACTTATTCTCTAATTAAATCTGGTTTCCTTTTGAAATTTAATTTTGATAGGTCTCAAGTAACGAACTGATGGTCTGGGATTTTGCCAAATAATGGTATTGTTTTCTTCAGTAACAGAGTAAGCTAAGAGCTGAAGTTGTACAAGTGAGATGGTGAACAAAGACTCGTCACTTGTTGAGTCGCCCTGGGAAAATGTTTGTTTATAGCGACTTTGGTCAGAACTGCCATCGCAGCCTTACTCTGTCAGAAGTTTATATTTAAATTCTTGATATGCCACACGAATCATAACATCCTCTTGTACTCTACAAATCCTGCTGACTGTATGATTTATAATTGCTGGTAATTTAACTTCTGCAGAGTCATCTGTAGTTAAGATCATACTAGAATAACACTCTTCTTTAACTTTTCTTACTTAGTAGCAGGGGGATACAAAGTACTTCTATATGCTATAGCATTCTCCCTTAATTTCTTGTATTGGTTAGAAGTCAGCTGTAATTCAATCATCAAGAAGAGAGCCTCATCAGGTGACATTGTCTGTTTTTTCTGGAAGAACATACTTCGCACTTTCTTAAGTTTGGTTGCTCGTTGAGGAGAAGCATACAAGTTCTCCTACAATACCGTTAGCATTTTTTCTCCGGAAGTTCGAAAAATTGTTTGTGTAGCAGAAACTATTTCTTCTTGTGATTTTTCTTCGAGAAGTGATTTAGTTTTCCTCCTCTTAGACCTCGTGCTCGAATATTCAAATAGATTATGCAGACGTCCTCGAGTGCTTGTACCAGCAGACACATCTTGAGTTCTAGAATCGGAAGTCACATTTTAGCCATGTTGGCTAGTAGAATGTAGTACTTTGTGAACACTTTGTTCAAAACTGACATCTTGGTCAAGCCATTCTGCGCAATATTTCAATAATTTATTTTCATTCCTGCAATATTTTATCCACCGAGGACATATATTTGCACACAAAATGCTAACCGAATTGTTTGCTGACTTGGAAATGTCATCAGGGAAATCCTGAATACCCAAATTACCTATTATGAGTTGAAAAATATCATTACTCCGTGTACTTACGTCAGTCGTGCTCCACAGCTCGAATGCCGCTCTCCGAGTAACGGAGCGCATGTTGCCACTAAATAATTAACAGCGTTTATGTCTGCGCCTGGTTGCAGCTGGAAATTGCTTTATCTTACGAAGAAAGGCATAGAGAACGTCTCCACAAAGCGTCACCGCGGAAGACGATGGCAATACGTACGAAACATAAACACGAACTCGTATAATAAGGTACCGCAATGACATTGTACACTTCACCTTTAAACACTCCAGCGAAGCAATGAAACTCTAATTTTCAACTAAATCAGTACCTTAATACTACAAAACATGATTAGATCTAAAATGTCCGCGTGTTTTGGTACAGAAGAATAAACACAGTCGTCCTCAGTGTGCACGTCCAAAACGTCAACTGCGCTCCTGCCGCTCGGCTTGTCTTATCTGATAGGGGAAACGGCAAGTTCCAGGCCTCCTGGAGGGTAACATACCCCGCAGAAGAGCGTGTCATCACTCGAAATGTTATCACCGGGAGGGGGGGAGGGGTTTGTACAAACAGTCTGCTCAAGAGTTATACTTTTAAGACAGGGGTGGAAAATACAATTTTTTAGCCAGCTGGATGCTTAAAATTACACACTGTGCGACGCGGGGCAGCGGAGTAGCGCGCCCGCTGCACGACGTAACAATACGTACACACATGCGTGTTTAAACTAACTATATGTTTTTCCTGCAACAGTAAGTGCTAGCAACGGTAGAAGGAGCTGTTTTGGAAAGCAACAAAATTAGTTCTACGAAATACTTGTAAATATTTAGTTCTAATTCAAATTTAATCATAAGAATTTCGTGAAATACTATTCTGTTTTCATTTACTAGCGTATCACCAAATAAAGAAAATGTTTTTCCAAAATTGCAGGAATAAAAAAAAAAAACATTTTATTTACTCATTATTTTACTGACGACGTAATCAAATATTTATACGGATCATTATTATATTTTTTTTTTACGTTTTCGAATAAATTGACTATTTATTGCTCGTAGGGTTGGTGAAACTCACATAAACTGGTGTATATGTAGACAGAACATTTAACTTTAACTCTGAAGTGAGGGGTTACGATCCTTGTTTTGAACTAGCGTATTGTTTACTTAGCTAGGTAGGTCAGGAGAAAAAGATCCAAATTTGTATTATATTTTATGTATAGACTGTTCACGGTAAAGTGATCACTTTTCACGCCCTAGTTACTTTTCATTTCAGCCAATTTTTATCCTACAACCACCTTTTTAAATAAATATTGCCATGTAAGTAATGAACACAGTGTGGATATTACACCGCACCCGGAAGTTAACGTCTCAATACCTCGCTGTTAAGAGCCGCCCAAATCTCTTATTTATGTTATCCTCTAAGACTAAAATAAAATAAATTTGTTCATCATTATTCGAAATGAGAGGGTTTTCAAAAGTGCACATTTTACCGTGAATAGCCCATGCCTTCATTTGCCCAAGAACATATTATGTAATAATCACATATTCACTGACGCCACTTTATCAAATACGCGTGTATTCAGCAGCTGAGAAATTAACATATATTCGAACACGAGGAAAAACACAGTGGCTTATTTTCTGGAAGAAAATTCGTTTTTATATATATCACGCACGCCTGAGTTTGAACAGTTACATTATTTACACATTTTGCACGCCAAGAATAAGCTAAATTCCTACTACGGTAAGCGACGAATTTCGAATCATTAGTCATGCTTGACACGTGCATAAATGTAACTGTTAAAACAATTTAATCTCACAGTTTCATAAGTTATATATTTTACATGGCACCTAGCCTGTGTGCTTAGCATCTAGAAAATTAACTAACGAAAATCTTTACATACATAAACAATTTCAGGAATATTTTGCAGGCAAACGTAGTACGAATTTCATGGTATAGGCTGTTCGCGGTAAAATGAGCACTTTCGAAAGCCCTGCTTAAGATCTATTTGTATGCACGTCGTGTGTTCTTCCGTCATATGTAAAATTAACATTGCCATGGGCATCAACACTGTATTAATGCGTCGGTCAAGTGAAACTGTGAAATTATAAAAAACGTAAATAACTTACAAATCTGGTCATTTTTACACTTCCATGCATCAAAAATATGGAAAGCAAAAGAAATTATTTAAGTTATGACAAATGGTTATCCGACACTTTTTATTCGACTTTATGATATCGAACTACTTTCAATCTATCGTTACCAACTTAATTGGGTGCAAGCCCCTCGGTATGTCCATTAAAACATATGAAGGCAGGGACATAAAACATAAAAAGTCGCTGTCCCAGTGACTTTTTTCTAGGGTTGATTTCAAAAGTGCTCACGTTATCGAGAACAGCCTTTAAGGAAAGTATATTCTTTTATTTTTTTCACAACTGGTGGTCGATGCTAAGGTAGGAATGAAGCAGAACTGTATCAAGTGGGGCCGTAGTAGCTCAGTGGGTAGAGAGATTTAAGTGAGGTCGCAGTGGCTCAGTGGATACAGAAATATCAAATGGGGCCGCAGTCGCTTCAATGTTGAGTTAATTTCACATCGTTTCATTATTACATACATATATCTATGCAATATGTTTTTTCTTTTCAGTCTTTGTATGATAACCAATTTTTTTAACATTGTAACTGTTGTAGCCCCGAGACAATACAAAAAAATGTCACGGGCTGGGTCCCCTAGTTTATGTGTGTGTGTGTGTGTGTGTGTGTGTGTGTATATATATATACACACACACACACACACACACACGCGCGCGCGCATGGAAGTAAACGATATAGCATACAGTAAACTCTGAAATACGAAATTAACGCAGTTATGGCACTCCTGATGATAAACCTCACGTTTCACATCTTCTTTATCTGCAGATGCGTGTATTTGTTCACGAGAGAATCTATTAAACGCCTCGCGAATTACTACTCCAAAAAGTACTTAAACTCTTGGAATGAAATTTCGTAAGATTGGCAAAACCACACGGAGCGGAACAACCTTCCCTCGACTTCGTCACTTTGTTCCGAGCCTCGGTGCCAGGGGGGATATTCAGAGAAAGCTACCTGGGGACACGAGAACAGATAAGGCATCCACATTACAATTGCAAATGTAAGCCAAGAACCGCCTGGGGCGGTGAGGTGGAGACATCCGTTAATAAATCGATGCTCTGATGATGTAAAAAAAGAGAACAAATGACTGTTGTGTTGCACCCCCTGCAGGCACTTCCGCCTGTGTGAAAGAAACGTCGGCGGCTGTGAGAAGCGACGTTGTTTGCAGATAACGTAATTATAGGCTGTTCACGGTAAAGTGAGCACTTTTTAAGACCCTCCCAACATGCATTAACCACAAATAAATATATCTTATTGCAGCATCAGGCATTAAATTTTGAGGGTGGTGAGATGTATACACTGTGTTTATTGGCCGCATTGCAATGTTTATATTAAAAAACATCAGGAAGATGGAAATTGGACGAAAGGATAAATTAAAAGGGCATTAGAATGTGCTCACTTTACAGTGAACAGCGTATACGCATGCACATTTATACAGCAGGCGGAAAAATAAACCGTCTTTGCCGCGTCACCTTCTGTCGCAGGCATGAAGCGGATTGTAATGTGGAATTTAAGGGGCATCCCCAGTAACATTTTTAAACCCCTCAAGTTCAGGTCTGTCCATAAAGATGCACTGCAGCTGGCCTTTTTAAGGCAGCGATATGCATTCCCGACAAGCTAAATTTCTCGAAAATGCAAAGGACATTAAAGACTATTAACGATAAAGTGAGCACTTTTCAAATCAACAGTAGAAAAATGTCACTGCTCCTAGCTGCATGTATTTCTCGCTCGCACTGAGTGACATGCGTTCAGTAACGTTGGTAACGATGGAGGGAAAATAGTTCCATATCGTAATGTTAAATAAAAATTATTAGGTAAACATTTGTGATACCTAAATTATTTCTTTCGCTTCTTGTTATTTTTAAATATATTAAAGTGTAAAAGTGAGCAGATTTGAAAAATATTTACTTGTCTAATATTTTCACAGTTTCACTTGACGGACGCATGAATGAAGTTGTGAGGCCCATGGCAATGTTAATTTTACATAAGTCGGAAGATTACACTACGTGCATACAAGTAGATCCTAAGCAGGACTTTCGAAAATGCTCAGTTTACCGTGAACAGCCTATACCAGACGTGATGTAAGCCAACGGATTAAACTACACTTTGTACTTCACTCTTTCCCTTTAAGAAAACTGCGCGGAAAACCCCTAAATATTCAACATTTAAAAATCAATTTGCTTTTTTTGTTTTTTAATATATTAGTTTCATCGGATAAAAATAAAAGTTGCGACTGCAGATTATCGTTTTGACCTATCCTGTAGAAAAAAGGCTTTCTCCCAAAGCATTAATTTCATGGGACAGGCTTATAGGCTCAATGACTGATTTGAGATACAATATTTAGCTATAGGGTCCCCTCAAAGAGTCCTGCCACGTTAGGCTGACAAAAGGTGCTTAGAGCTTCAGGGAAAGCCTTCTTTTTCAAAAACTGTTCGACGTGCGGAAAATATGTCCAAATAGGTATGGCAGTATAAAAAAATCAGTCAATTCTGGGTTTTAGCCGCGCCGTGGATTTCTTCTCCAACGTTTCGACAGTCGTTGCAGCTGCAATAGGTCAGGTATAGTTCCCTGATGATGGCAGCTGCAACTGGTCAGGTATCGTTCCCTGATGATGGCAGCTGCAACTGGCCAGGTATCGTTCCCTGATGATGGCAGCTGCCGAAACGTTGGAGAAGGAATCCACGACGCGGCTCAAACCCAGAAGCCTAGAAACTGACGACAATGGCCGCGAAAGCCTGCGAACTATTTTTAACATCGGACAAGATTCAATTTTCTATTTCCGTTTACAGTATAATGTTGTTTTTTTTTTTTAAATTAAGATGGCTAAAAGGGGGTTTTCGCAATAATTTTTAGATGCAAAAACATCTGTTCAGGATTTTTTTTAAAGTTTCGGGCAACGTGCAGCACATCTTTCTCTTTATTAAAACACCATACAATAACAGGGTCACCACTGAGACACTCAAGAGGCGAGATGCCGACGTAACGACTGTACGCCAGTTTAGTGCCTTGCGCATAAAGGCGACGAGGCGTATCTGGTTCGCTAGTAGCCATCACGGCGATACTAGGCCTCGAACACGCAAAGTAGCCTACCTACTTCCACTTTTTTCAAACAATTATTTAAATATGGAATTACTTTTAGCATATCGCACACATTTTCACGTACAGGAATGTTTTAAGATAGTCTTGTAACTACAACAGCACTGTCAATCCTCCCATCATTATCGTGTTATTGGTAGCCGATTTCGGCTGCATGAGATTTAGGACCCCAACACCACTGCAGCTGAAATTCGTCACAGAAACTCTGAAATCAGTTACCTGCCTTATTCTGTTTTCCACCGACTGCAATTGATACAATTTACAGGCCACCATGGCGACTGTTGACAGGCTTGCCGTCGCCCAGGTAGGCCTGCCGACCAATCAAACAGAGCTGGTCACTCTGATTAAGGAATGTTTCTGGCGTAGGGGCGAAAGATTCGTAGAATCTGACTCCCTCCAGGATGCCATCCGCACATGCGGGAGGCGTACTTTTGATTACAGTGAGCCCTTCAATGGGTATACTGTGGTCAGGTACTAGTCCTTCTCTTTCGGCAGGCATCCTACCATCAGTTTGGTCACGCCACACAGATGTGACACGCCCCTCCCTCGGGAGGGGCCTGGCCGGGCGGAGGAAGGATCTGGGTGGAATTCTTCGAATGAAAGGACCTTTCGAACAGGATTGGAGCAAACAGGGAATGAAGGGAATGAATTCCTTCCCATCGAGCCTCCAACCGCCCGGCCAGTAGCAAATACACCCGATAAAGATTTACCCGGATATGACGTTATGCTGAGCAAAGCTCAAGCATATTTTACTGGACAGACAAAGCTGAAAGTACATGTATGAGTTTACTAAGAAAGATAATGGCAAAGCGGAACAGCGCGCAGCGATGGTTTTGAATGAGTCTGTGTGTGCATGAGTGCCGATTCGAAGTGAGTTTTTAGGTTTTTGTAACAAGCTCTTTGCGTCTGGGGGCGAGGTGGAGGGGGATGTTACTGGTTACCGGACATCCCCCGAAACTAAGCCCGTCACAACCCAGATGCACTGAGCCGAGAAAGCAGTTATGGAAATACCGTCATGCTTAAATTCAATCGAGTAGGATTTGCGCTGTCGCGTATTTAGTTAGTGTGTGAGTGTGTAGATTAGTAGTAGTGTTCTTTTTCAACTTTCGGACAGCATGACGGTTTCAAAATTGTAAAGTTCCCGGTGGTTACCTGAGATCAAAAGAGCCGATTTAGCTTTTTCTTTGTGAGGGCTAAAGTAGCTTGGTTAGAAAGAAGCGCTCCAGGTATGACCTTTAATAGGTATCGGCCACCTGGAGGGGAGGTTTGGAGAGGCCAGCGCCGGTTCCACCGGGAACTTTGCTATGGGCATGGTACCAGCAGTGTCATCGACTTCTTCCTCTTCAGTCCTATCATCTACATCTGCGGCTAAGGTCCCTATGTGTCTACCGGAATTTTTGGGGTTTTCGGGAATAATTGACATGGGACTGCAGAAGTGTCATCTAGTTCTCCAGCTGAGGCAATTGCATCGCCAACTGGACCATCGACATCTGTTCCAGAAATAACTGTATGGCGAACCACCTCTGCTGAATCATTCCGACCTCATAAGTGTCGCTTTTGTGAAAATACCGTCGCTTGAGGCAGCAATGCACGTAAACATGAGAGACATGGCTGTACAAAGAGCCCCGCCCAAATAAGGCACATGTGTTCGAAGTGTGGGGTATCGATTTCACGGCGGGATGATCTAAGGGTGCATGTGAATATGTGCAAGGAGCTTGTCCCACGTAACATAGAAAATAAACCTTCATAGTTATCGATGTATTTTGACCTTCTCCACTTTATCAGACACAAATGTGCCGTAATCAGTCCCACAAGTATGACACCCATTTTTTCAAGTGGTCAATGTTGGCTGTATTTGTGAAGTCATCGCATCCGCAGCGTGTGGACAAGAAGTATGCTGAGGTGGAAGAAAAGTTTGATTTTAGCTGACTGGATTTTCCAACTCCTCTATAGCAAATAAGTGTATTTGAGAACAACTCTGGTGTGTCTGTAAATGCGTACTCGTTGAATCTCACGGGAAAAGTGGCGCCAACATGTGTGACTAAAAACGAGAAACCTGAACAAATTGATCCTCTGATGGTGAAAGATGAAACTACGAATATTTCGCATTATTGTTACATAAAAAATTTTTATGACTGATTCACTCGCAGATTACCTCTCATGGGTACAAAGTCCATGTCTGCAAACAGCATTTTAAGCACTATACCGATTACCCACGGAAATCCGGACTCACTGGGGAACAGTGCCTCGCAAAACACAAAACGAACTGTACCAGATAAATTTTCAATGTGTATATGTGTTTCCTCATGTTGTACATTAACGAATAAAATTAATTTAAGAGAAAGTATGTTGCGTTTTATTTATTTTTTAAAAGATTGAACTTAAAAAATAGTAGAAATTTATTATACTGCAGGTTTGGAAGAGGGCCTCGTCGACCAAAAAAGTTTGGAAATGGACGACATGAGAGCTATCTGGTGGCAAATGCTAAAAAAAGAAATAATAACTAGCACTTTATATAAAATCCAATACTGGCAAACTATGTGTTAAAGTTGTAATTTAGTGGCCAATGAGAATATACCAATTATTGGTATGGGTGGAGGGATAATTTGTTATGTAGGTCCAATGATTAATTTGGAGTGGTGAGGGAGGGGGCGGGTTTGGTTAGGGTTGTGGGGTGGGGTGGGGTAACATATTGTAATGTCTCTCCTTTCCACTCTATCTCTGACCACTGAATCAAGTTAATTAGTTAAAGTATTTCCAATACAAGGGAAGGGGAGAACGTACATATGAGAATGGGGCGTAGTTCACGAAACCACTAACCAACCGGGGTTCATAAAAACAACACTTTATTAACATAAATATATATGAATGCAAATAGGAATGGTACAATACGCCACACTGATTACTAAATACACAATATTCAATTAACACTTACGTACAAGCGGCTCGGTGCCGTTAAGCAGCAATACAGGAATAATCTTAAGTGCCTAGCCTTGCCAATTGTTAATTATTATTCTTAAGGGGGATTGACGGGGTCTCGAAGGATGACTTGCACCCTAACCGCTAGCACGAGGTATGCTCACCAATAATACAGGAGAGGACCTGGAAGCTCCTCCAAGCCTCGATGTCTAGATTCTCACATTGCCAGCTCCGGCAACTAACGTAGTAGTACTTATGGTGTCGGCATGACTCTTGGCGGGGGGGGGGGGGGAGGGTGTGGCACCGTTCCTGGTCTTATATACGCTGCGCCCTCAGTAGGTCAGCGTGATGTTTCACAAGCAATCAAAATCCATAGTGCGTCGTACCTTAATATGTACTTTCGTGTGCGACTCTCCTCTGGCCGTTATAATATGTTCTTCGATTTTTATGAATCGTTTTCCATTTTTCACGATTTTTAATTTAAAGGTCACGTGGGTCATGGCCAAGGACAAGCTTATTGGTCAAGGTCATGGGTCAATGTTATGAGGCAAGGTCACGGGTAAAGGTTACGAGTCAAGATATGGGTTAAGATCAAGGGTTAAGGTGAAGGTAATGGGCCAGGTCAGGGGTCACTGGGCTGTTGAAGGCGTTATGAGCGGTTGGGAGTGTCGTGGTTAGGGGATGTGTGGTGGTGGGTGTTAATTTTTATAATTTTTTATCGAGATAAATTTTTATTAAAATAGTTTCTAGGGATGTTGGGGGAAGAACTTCCAACATGACATCGAGCCCTGGCTGTGATGCCTGCCTATATGGCGGATGGAACCGACCAACATGACGTCTACCTAAATAGCGAACGGATCCTGGATCCTACCCCGGATCCCGTTGGCCCTGAAGGAACTTTACATAACTAGTTATCCTAATTTTGTATTTTCTCGCCATATGCAAATCTTACATTTCCATGACTATTCAAGCATCAACATGAAATTGTTGGGAACCTAAATTTGCTACTAATACATATACCATTTTGCACTGTAATGAGTATAGAGCAGGAAAAAAAAAAAAAAAAAACAAATTTAATTTGGCATAAATTTAAACAGTACACTCGCAGTAAAACTTCAAGACGTTGAATTACTTAATCAATTCGCTGCCAAATTAACTGAGAGAGCCTGTTCGCTATTGTTTACAGTACGGAGTTAAAAGGCAATATTTTTCTCAAATGTTGAGTTTAAAAAATGCTTACTTTACAATGAACAGCCTATAAAGATATTAGCAGGTATATAAGCGAATTTCTTTTGAAGTGCGAAGCATACAGAGTTTTTACTACCCGCGAGGAATGTGTGGAGAAACTCTGAAGTTGAGCGATTGAGGCGACTCTAAACAACGAGGTCTTGAGTGCCGAGGAATCTTTGGAGGACAACAATAATCCCGATCGTTCATTCCAACGATCACGTAATAAAGTGTGTCGCGCCAACTGCGGGTTTCGGGACAGCAATTACGCCGATGCGTAGCGCGTCGATCCTCCTGTGGGCAGACTGCTTCTTCTCCAACCCATCCCGATCCCTCCAAAAAAAATTTGCAATCACTTTTCAGGCGAGTTGTACTTAGCCTAGTTTGCCCGCCTCTTCAACAGACAAGCGCCCTGCAAAACCGCTAACGACCAAACACTCGACAGCCAGCCTCCCCCCCCCCCCCCAATTTCTTCCCAACCCCTTCTTATCCTAATCTGATCAACCCAACACTCGGGGACACTTATCTGAGTTGAGAGCGGCCCTTCGGTCACCATCTCGTCGTACACAGCAAATCCATAGTGGTAGCATTAAACATAAAATTCTATCGCCCAAGAATCAAAATCGGTAAAACGCAATAGCCGTGATATTCGGTAACCTTAATATATCTTTCCGACCTCCCGTGGCGCAGTCGGTTGGTTCGCTACCGATCTGGGATGCGGGAGGCTCTGGGTTTGAATCCCAGGCAAGGCATGGGTGTTAATTTAAGCTAGGTTATAAATTAGTCTGAAAGCTGCCCTGTGCTAAGATTTCAAGCATAAAACCGGGGGACATTATAAAGACCTATATACTATATATATATATATAAAGTAATGTCACACTATATTCAGCAATTATTATTATTTTTTAACAAAGTTTCCGAATTCTCGAATACAGGAACATTTTTAAAAATTTGTATATGAGTGAATTCAAAATAATTCTGTCGCAATTAGACATGAATATTACAATTTTTCAATTCACTGTTTTATTAGATTTATTCAATTTTTCGCCGCAATCTTCTCACAGTTTGCTCTTCAGCAAAAATATTAATCTCTCGCCTCAAGCACATACTTATTTTAAAACTGCATCGTCCAGTAAAAACATTACAAATAAAAAAAATAAAATAATTTTACTGACGGAGACTCTAAAAATACACTGCGGGAGAGATACAACGTAAATGCCAGAAAACAACGTTCAAACTTGGCGAATTGTTCTCCCTAGGTAGTGCATGAGAAGGTGTGAAAAGAATTAAAATGATGTGTGCATTGCATCACCGAAACATGTTATACTTCGGGCGTTAGTTATCGCACAAGCGGGGGTAAGAGGACCCCGAACACGCAGCGACGGCACAGTTGCCGAATTTATCAAGTACTTACAAATTTACAGCACACCAAGACGTCTTGGTCTTGAGAGCCAATGAGGGTGAAGCGAGATGAGTATGAAGCAGAGCCGGAATGCAAGGGCGGGGGAAACAGTAGATCCCCGAGAAATCCCACTGACCAGTGGCATAGTCCACATGCGAAAATCCGAGAACGTGCCCGTCGGGAATCGAATACTGTTCGTCTAGGAGTGAGGCGAGTATTCTAACCACTAAACCACCGCGGCCACTCGAAGGATAGCCTTTCAGGTGGAACCGTCGTGTCTTGAGCACTGTACAACGGTATACTTGGACGTAGGAAAGGTTCTTTCTCGACACGTCGAGCTACAAGATGTGGGAACAGGCGTATCGGAATAAGTGTAGCAGTTGACCCTACCGCCACATCACAAATTCTGGCATCTATGAGGCCTGCACTACGATGCAACGTGTTAGAGGACTACCCTATGATTGGACGAGGGTTGACTACAGTCGCAAATTCCTCTACGTCGACGACTGACTCGGACTATACACGATCGTGCGGCACGTTTTCTGCGATGTTTCGTATGTTGGGAAAGGGTGCAAGAATGGCGTCGCTTTGTCTTTCCCGACGAAACACGCTTCACTCTCGGTGTTGACAATCGTCGTGTCCGAACCTGGCGCTGCAGAGTTGAGCATCTTCATCAGGCGTGTATTCATATACGTTACAGAGCTCTTACGTCATCTGGAGTTACGGCTTTCGGCCGCCATTAAATACGACTCAAAACAAGGTTTCTGTTTCTTCGGGTCGTACTATCAGTGGCACCGATATGTTACCATGTACGTCTACATTTTCTGCCATTTTCACACCGTACTACTAATAGTATTCTGCAGCACTGTGATGTGTGGCCGCATACCGCGGTCGTCGTGTTACGCGCACTGCAAGGTACGGACGCCATTACTTGGCCTGCCAGATCATCAGATTGATCGCTAATTGAGAATTTGTGGGGTTGGCCAGTTGGGACGTCGCCTCATCCAGCACCGGCGACGAGGCAAAACGTTTGAAGAACTTCGGTGATACTCGGAAGGGGCGGAGGAGGAAAATGGTAGAAACACACGGCGGGGCAATTGTGAGGACCTGTATGACTCCATGCCACTTCAACTTGACGCCCCTGCTGCTCTGTTCCCATTGTTAACGGAATTTGCCCTAATCTTATCCTTGCTTAATACTGTTCATTTAGTCCGTTCGAAACTTTTTGACGCCTTCGTCTAAGTCATTCGATTAGTCAGGATTTTACCTCTCGGTGGCAGAGAAAATGGTACGATAACGAAACAGGCCAGAAATACACGAGCATAATAAGTGGAAAATGTGAAGACTGATCTGCCATAAAGTATCTACTAGTACTCAGAAGAGGGGTGCCATGCAAAGAATAAATATGGTTTCTGTACTGCGGGTATAATAGGCTCTAACAACTTTTAGAAATAAATTTGTCATTTACTGTCAAAACTATTATTTTTTAAACTTATACACTTTAAATAGATGTTGACAAAAGGCGAGTACTATATAATGAGTACTCTAAGAGAGCAATGATTCTAGGAAATGGCAATGGAAGAAATTTCTTGGTATACGTAATTATCTGTTGCGACACAAACTGAAAACCAATAAAGTATCTATTAAAAACAAAATGCATATCAGGTATATCATGACAGATTGTTTAACGAAAAAGTACGTTTCAGTGAACGAAATGTCCAGCAGTTCACATTTCATGTGCATGAGAACCATAATAATGAAAACTGTTACATGTACCCAATCATTGTTCTTCGCCCCCCCCCCTTCCCGGGTACGAAGCACAGTGCCTAAGCGCATATCCGGTAACAGGAGACGAACATGCATGATTACAAACGGACAGCCGCATAACATTGACGCGTGCCGCGATACGGCTAACGGGACCGACGTCGCTCCTGTCCTTGGAAGATTGAATGTATCGGGTAGTCACTGCGCGAATTTTCTGATCATCCCCCGCCTATCCTCTGCATCGAGTGTCTGGAGTATCGACTGGAAATCAGCGCCAAGTGTGTGAAACCATCGGATAAATGGCAGTGACCAGCGAATGTACTCTGCGAGCATCGGGAGTACAGAGACTGGCCAGTTCGAATATGGGGAACCGGAACTGGGTGCGTGAGTGGCAGACATTTGAAATGGCGTTAATGTACTGCAGTGGAGATTTTGTGTGTATAATATACACACAGCTGGCCAATCACAGCGTCGCACGAACACGAGGTGTCGTGGTGTGGGGTGCCGTTTCCTAATATTCCCGCGCCTCACGGGTGGCCATTTACACTTCCTTTCGTGGTGCAGCAAAACAACCCCATTTTCCAACAGGATAATTCACGGCCTCACACAGGTGTCTCTGGCCTGCCTTTGTTATGTCAATATATTTCCTTCGCCAGTAAGTTCCTCAGACCTTTCGCCCATCGACGAACTTTTGGGACCAGATTGGACGGCAACTTCGGCCAGCGGCGACGACGGCGGATTTGGTGGGTCAGTTGTGGCATGGTATTCCTCAGCACAGCATCCGACATCTGCATGCCTCCATGCCCGACCGTATCGCCGCCTTGTCTCCAAGCTACGGATTGTCCAATACCATATTAAGAGAACCCTTAATGTGTTGATCCCCTTGTGAAGATTCCAAAACAAAATCTACTAAGTTCGTTGCACAGACTTCGCCAGCTAATTTAATTCTATATCATGTGTCGGATAACTGGTACGTCAGGGTATAAACAATATGGATCTTTTAATTTGGTATGTGAAATGAAACGAAAATGTAACTACCAAAATTATATTATTGGTTGTTCATCTTAACAAATAAATCACAATTTTGTCACGACCGTAATGGTAATCATGGCTCATGTCTCGGTCTACGAGGTTACGGGTTATAAACCCAACTGAACAATGAAAACACGATTTTCAGTTGCAAATAGTATGTCATCACCTTTCGTGATGCACAAAAATTAAAAAATAAGATGTAAACAGACGTTAAAATAAAACAAAGGACTACTGAAGAAGAATATACGCGTAATGAGACAGGAAATTACTTCGACAATTCAAAATACGGGAAAATGCTCAAAGAGTTGTACAACGCTGTAGTTTCGTTTTCAAAATTCCTGCGTGCTTTACTTGACCATTCGTTAAGACATTATTAAAAGTTCGAAATTTTGTAGATTAATTTGTCAGGAGACTTACATCACGTGATTCGGTAGTCTCTTTATCTTGCAAGATAGTGTTATTGGATCAAATTCGTCCAGGGTGTATCTTACAAAACTGCGATCCAATTGAAAAAGGAATTAATATGCAGGTATGTTTGAAGTCTATAGCCAGTTCATGATTAAATGAACACTTTTTAAATCATTCGAAAATTGTCACTGCGCCTGTAGGCTATTCACGGTAAAGTGAGCACTCTTTAAGACCCTCCCAACTGGCATTAAATACTAACAAATATATCTTATTGTAGCCGTAGGTGTTAAATTTTGAGTGGTGAAATCTATACACTGTGTTTATTGGTCACATTGCAAGGTTTATGTGAAAAAACAGCAGGGAGATGGATATTGGGTGAAAGGAAAAAATTAGAAGGGCCTTAATAAGTGTTCACTTTACCGTGAACAGCCTATGCCTACATATGTTTAAACCAATGCTAATTTTTCATGAGGCGGAAGAATACACAACGTGTATATAAGTAGATTTTAAGCAGGTCTTTCCAAAGTGTTTAGTTTACCGTGATGTTGCGGCAGCATGACGAGGGCCTTAACAAATTGTCATGTACGTCGCGGTATAAAACCGACCTTACACTTCAAACAAATCCAGGATGTCAGGAATTGCGTCAAGAGACTGCAACACGACAACACCCCCCACCACTGAAGCTGGAAGGAGGCCAGTTTGCTAATATAAAACAAGGGGCCGATATGGGCCGGCGCGAAGCGAGGGTCGGGGCCTTGTCCACGACAGCGGCCGAAGACGTCGGAAGGAGCTTCCACGTCAGGACGTCGGGGGACGCGAGGAGCTCGCAGCATTGGGTGTGTCGCGCGTCGTGATGCGAACGAGCCAGATACAGCCTCCGGTCTCAATATTCAGGTGAGGACTGTCCTTATTAGCTTGAGTCAAGAAGGTGTTATTACTAGCCGATTAAATATAAATTTAATAGCATTCAGTAGCACCCTGCGTCAATCAAGTCAAACAATTAATTGGAATATTGTATGTAAGTAATTGTGTTACAACACGGATTAAATCAGTGACTTTTACGACTTGACTACCAGTTAATATTAGTGTAGTAGCTACACCCCCAAAGTATATGTATGGTGTATTGTGGGACACAATAGCAACCATAACAGTGAACAGCCTTTAGAGACGTAGGGAAAGTAGTTCCATGTCTTTAAAATCGAATTAAAAGTATTAGGTAAACATTCGCGGAGAGTCTTTTTTTTTTACTTTCTGCATTTTCTTTAAGGCTGTTTAAGTGCCTAACATTTTTTTCTGCATTATGAGGATACTTTGCTGTTTTGCGGCACAATATCAATAAATATTTGATAAAAATGCCAAATCTGTTTAAAAATAACTCTCGCAGATTTTCCGCTAGAATAATCAGCATTTTATTCTTAAAATTTGTTCCAAACAAATTTCAAAAAGTAATACAAGCACAATGTTTGAGTTTAGGTAAAGTAATTTTTTTTTTTTTTTTTTTAAGATTAGGAACGCCAAGAAGAAATTTTTTTGAAGTGAGGCATTTTGTTCGCCTGTTATTAGGGTTTGACTTCTGGCTGAAAATAAAAATATGTCTGAACCACTGGAAGAAATTCCATGAAATTTATTCATCTTATTCTAATTACATTAACAATTAATTTTAACTGTAGCCATACATAATTATGCAAAAATTTTAGATTTGTATGCCAATACATATAAATTATACATTCCTGTATTTTCCGTCATTAATTTTTGTAAATTAATTTTCGATAGTGTTTGATAGCTACTGTTATCAATGTACTGTTTGATGTATTAAAAAATAATTACAAAATATTCTAAAAATATCAAAAATAATTTTCTGCAGTTGAACACCCTAATGGATGCAAGTGAAGGAATGAACAAATTTGTGAAATATTTACTTTCCAAATCACTTCCCAGTTTCACTTGACCGATGCATGAATTAAGTGATCAGGCCCAATGCAAAGTTAATTTTAAATACGATGGAAGGGTACACAATGCGCATACAAGCATATCTTAAGCAGGGCTTTAAAAGTGCTCAGTTTACAGTGAACAGCCTACAGCTTCGCCTCAAATCAATTCGCGCAATTTCCCGGTCTCTAGCCTTTATCTTCGTGCCGCAAACACTCTGGGTTCCATTCACGGCTCATCGATCGATTTGCGTTACTTTTCTTTATGCGTAAGTTTAAATTCTGAACGCAGGGCGTAATTAAGTAAGTAAAGTAAACATCCTAAAATAAAAACGTTAAAATAGCGATTTCTCGTTGGACTGAATTCCGCAGCTTTTAATGGAATACTACGCCGCAAAATTACGCTGCACGACCGACACAAACGACGAATTTCAAAGCAAAATCTAGCTGCGACGGCGACTAGGAAGTTGGCTACGTGAAAAGTGAAATTCGGCTACAAACAACAAAATTAAGCTATGCTACGAACCTGAAAAATTCGCACATTACTATAGAGGCATAGCAAAGTAACAATAATTCTTATTTTTATAATATTTTTATAATAATTCTTATACTTAACATTAATAAATAAATGACTTACAAATCAAAAAAATAATTTCCAAGTATTTTTTACAAGACATTCTGTGTTACCAACTGTGAGGACACTTTTCCTGAGAAATAAACTACTTGATGATAACATTTTAAGTTTGAAAGCGCTGGAGTGTTTTTGTGCAATTTATTGAGGAAACGAGATAGTAAATGTAATACACGAGAACATAAATTACGACAAATATCAAACCATCAATTTGGCTGTATAGGCTGCACCCATTCTGCTACAAGCTGCATGACCTAAAATTAGCTTTCATGTAGCCCAATTCGGAGACGGTTGTCAACGCTGCCGGACTGCCTCACTGAATTCCGTGAATTCCGTGTTAGGGGCTTCCAGAATTAACGTTCAGCGACTATACTCGGGCTGCAAGGGTTAGAGCGTGGGAGTAATGGATACATGTTCACGATAAGTGACGTGAGGGGGGATAGCGACGAGTCGAGAGCTACAGCCCGCCGACCACTATCGACTCAACCAAGTCTGCCTCGCCCGTAGTCGGCGCAAGTTCACTGCTCTTAAACCAGGGTCTCCATACGCCCCGATATATCAAATTTACACCGCCCAGACGACTGCCCTTCATAAAGAGGCTGTCTTGCATGAAGTTACGTATCTACGGAAACAAAAAATAAGGAATAGTGAGTATGGAAAAAATTCTTCACTATGTCGTAAAATATTTTTTCCTCCCTTTTTACTTATAAATTTTACTTATAAATGAAGATTTCGCGGATTCATTTTGGGACAAGCTAAAAATCAAAACACGTGCGTTTATATAAGATTAGCCATTGGTCCACACGGTGTTTGACACCTCCTGGAGAACGTTGGCCCAATCGTCGCCTTTAAGGCCATTGGTGCATGAAAGCAGTATATTTATATAATTTGTGTTATAACTAGTTTCACAGCGGATTTTTCTTAAAATGTTTGGCCTTTCAAGGCCCAAATAACAACTTTTAACACCTTCTTACATTGTTAGATATTCACTGCCGTCATTATTCTAGGAGCACTAATGGAAGAAAAGAAAACAAACATTCTTTCTCTTCTTCCATTAGTGCTCGGAGAATAATGATAGTGGTGAATATCTAACAACGTATGACGGTGCTAAAAGTTGTTATTTATGTCTAGAAAGACCAAAAATTTTCAAAAATCCGCTGTGAAACGAGTTATGACACAAATTATATAAATATACTGCTTCCACGCACCAATGGCCTTACCTGTGACAGCAGACAACTATTGTGCAGTTTATATCGGCAGATTTACACATAAGTATGTAGAGTTTAGCCTGCAGGTCATTGACCTCGCGAACAACGGCTTAATGCACAGATATTGTATGTCCATTTTCACAAAATTGTGGAAAACTGAAAAAGAAGATTTCATATAGTTCCCATAACTAACAGTTACAAATTGTATATGTCGTATTATTTTTATTTTGTGAGTAAATATATATATAATACATTATGAATAAGTGTCATTGCTAGCAATTTACATTACTAATTGAAATAAATTTATATTTGATGAATTGCGTGGACATATAATATGTGTGCTTCAGAATTAATGGAAAAATTGGACACACAACATCTGTGCACTCATTAACATGTGTTAAATTAATGGAAGTATTAAGTCATTCTTGTTAAATAAATTAACTTATTTTGAACACAAATTTCATCTTAAACTTAATATTAATTATATGTTTAAAAATTCACACAAAATTACCATAATTTTTTTTTTAAACAGAGTATTTACAAAATTGTTCAGTTCTTTGGGTTTTCCACTATTAGTCAGTTGGTATGACATCAAGCTCAGTAAATGAAGCAGGTCTTTCTTCTTGGACACTGATACTGGTATCCTTTCTGGATATTTCTGGGTAAGTTCAATTGTATCCCGACAGAAAGGCTTGGATTTCTTGGTTTTCCTGGAAGCGTCAAGTGTCATGAAATCAGCATCACTTAATTAGTATTTGAAATAGATCATTGATAGCTGCTCCTTTACAAACCTTAACTATTTTACTTTCAGTCAACGAACTGAGCTACCATCAGTACTTATTTTCGAGTTCACCATTACTTTGCTGGCAAGTGTTCGCAGGTCATGAATGTCAATGACAGATAGCAATTTTACAATGTAGGGATGGGGCTTCCTTCTCGCCATCTCAATTAAGATACACCATTCACGGGGTTTGTACACTTGTCTGTGATGTCGGGCTCAGTCAATGGTAGCATGCATGGAGTCTGCTTCAAGGTATGAGTGTCCAGGTTCCATGAACTTCAGATCGATAGTCTCTAGGTTTTGTAACTTGTTGGTGGCATACAACATCACAGAAGTAATGTATTGGTTTCTGTTTTGGCATCCTGCTGTGTCAGAGTATTTGACGATGTGGTCAACTGTGTCCGGAATTGCTTGAAGTATGACAGAATTGATGAACCAATTTCAGATGCACATTTCGTTCCATTGGTTTTATCCCACGAATAACAATATCCATTTTTGTCTGAATCATAAATTGTGAAATTATAAACATTTAACTCACGTCTGTAATATATTTGAGAGTCTCCAGCAAATGGTACGCAAAGTACTACCAGCAAATCAAATGTGATAGTAATTTGAGTTTTATCAAGAGCTCCTTTCTTCATATCTTCTTCTTTCATCTTCATTGCTTCTGATTTTCTCCTGAAATGTGTTTGAAATTCTTCTTCCAGTTCTGTCTTATCGGTGGCTTCGTAATACCGTTTGCACTTCGAACAGCGATCTTTTTTTGTAATATATGTTGACGGTGGGGGATCATAGGATCTGAATATACCTAGCTCTGAAAACTCTTTTACTAACTGGAATTATATTTTCTATTGAACACTAATCATTGCAGTACAGGCGATAGAGTTCTGGAACATTCAATTCCGGACAGAGATACAGTTTTTTTTTTTTTTCGATTCCTTTCGGCAATAATGACACTCCACTATCGGAAAACTGTCAATGTGTTTCTTTACATGCCCAATTCTATCTTCTGAAGTTGCATTTGGAGCAGGCCTTCGAGTGCGACCATCTCTCCCTACACAGTCTGAGCCAATTGTGGAACGATGTTTCAGGGCCAAATCAATTATTTGAAAACTTATCTGGAATATCACAAAAGAACTTCAAACAAACTCTCGATTTCTCACCTAAAACACAAGGCATCGAGTATAAACGAGATTTGTTTCTTAACTCTACCACTGCCTGTGTTTCTTTTCCTGTGGCACTTGACATTTTCTTCCGAGATTAAAGATGTAATGTAACCGTTTTGCCGTACCGAATCATCAAGACCCCAATATTCTTCAAATGTGCTTTCTGATGTTCTGGTGGAATTTTCTTTGTGCACTGAAATCTACAGCTGCAACTATCCACTGGCTTAAAAATATTATCTCCTATTATTTTTCCTGTTGTAGTCTTGCATGCCTTGCCACTCATTCGTTGTCTCTTTCTTACATTTCTTTGCCATGGATCAGGATCAGCTTTTCGTTTCCTTTTATTACAGACATTGTCCTCTAGCTGCACATGCAGCTCATCAGTCTCTTTTCTCAAGCCATTCTCCGATTCTTCATTGCTGAGTGTATTTGCTAGTTCATCTGGTTCATGTGAAGTATCTTGTATAGTTATAATTATATTTTCCTTATCAAGAGGCATTATGACTTCATTATCACGATAAATATTTCCATTAACAGAGTCTCTAGTTACTGGGACTAAACTCTGGGGGTCCAAAGTTAGTTCTAAACTGGGCATACAGTTGTTTTCATTATCCGACTGATAATAAATTAATACTTGTGAGTCATCATTATTCTCTGAAGTTAGAATGTACTCGCCTTCTTCAATTACCAGAAATTTTGAGTTGTTAATGGAGTTCGAAGTAAGAATTTGATCAAGATTTTCAGCAAGGTCTGTTGAAGCTATTTGATTACAACACTCACATTCAGGCTGTATGTCATTTTAAGCTGCACTCTGATAATCAGTGGAACCATAGTTAACCGAGCAGTCATCTCCCACGGGTAGCGATGAAGGATTGTCATTGTTGCTTGATACAAGTCAGTATCCCAGAGTCACTGATGTGTCAACAGAGCTTAAAGAAATTGCATCATTTGGATTTTGCGCAAAAGGATAAACAGGTGAAGTAAATATTTCATGACCTGAATTCTCACTTTGCATGGAGGCTATAGAAATATTTCCTTTGTCATCATTATTTTGGTGTGAAGAAGATGCAAAATCATTCTTGTCAGTCTCTTTAGCCACGACCACCAACACCATTTTCTTGGCACGACTCATCATGGATAACTAAAACCTTTAAATAACATAATAAAATACAAAAACACAATAAAAAACTATCCGTTTAGACAACCAAACAACAACACTGCTATATATCCAAAGAGATAGGAGAGAATGCAGCAAACACATGTATATAAATTTAAGATTGTTGACTGTCTCAATTTAGTTGTCAACCACTGTCGCACAGATATTGCATGCCCGGACATACAATTTCTGTGTTATGGAATTTCAGCACAGATCGACTAGAGACAAAAACCTTGTCTGCACAAACATTGCATGTCCGGACATACAATATCTGTGCTATTGAGGTCCGCAAATACTAATTTTTATACTGGAGTGGAGTATTGTCCGCACAAATATTGCATGTCAATTCCACGGAGGGCATACAATGTGTATGCCTAAAGTAAAATGCCCCAGTGTTTAAAATGTTGTTCAGAGAGTTGACACACAATATCTGTGTATGAAGATATTTACCAAAGGTAAACATACAATATTTTCTAAAAGATTCTTTTATTATTTTATTTATTATTTTGGACATACAATGCCTGTGCAGGACATAGCTAACCACCTGAACTTTCGTAATACAGAGAAACCTCCATTTCACATAAAAGTGGACATACAATATTTGTGCATTAAGCCATCGCAGGTCTCTACTTATAAGATGTATCCCGTCATGGAGTGACCCAAGCATTGGCATCACCGTTATGATATGGCAGCGCCCAGTAGCCCAGGTCCTTCGCCCAGACTAATAAACGGGGATACGTAGACCTATTATTTCCTCCATAAAAGAACTGTAAAATGCTGAAGTATAAAATAGCCTAATGATTAAGCGTTCGTGTGAACAGATTTGGGCGGCTCTCAACATAGTCTTCTGAGTCGATGAGGCTGAAGGGCCGAAATGAAGGAGCGGGGAATACGGGAGATCCCCGAGAAAACTCGCTGACCAGCGGCATCGTCCGGCACGATTTCAACATGCGAAAGTCCAGGGCGACCCCTCCGGGAATCGGTTCACCTAGGTGGGAGACGAGTAGCCTTAACCACTACGCCACTGCGGCATTCGTGATTGCACCTATAATAGCATGTGGATAGTGAATTGCTTACACGTGATGAAAAAGCTTGGCAAGGTCTAACTCTTACGTGATACGTGACTGCACCACGTGATCTCGCTGGCCAATCACAATGTGGAGTATGTCGTGTTAACTTTCTATGGGTAGTTTGTTTTAATTTTCACCCGGAAATGACGAAAGAGTAATATAAGTTAGGTCGGGATTAATTTTTGTTTTATAATTCTGTAATATTTGGGGAGCTCGGTCTTTAGTAGGTCTACTTCATGAAACACAATTTAATTTTTTTTTAGCTAAACAACGTTTATTTCGTACGATTTATTCCCATATACACGAAAAACGAGTCGACATATCCCAGGGATTTCGTTCTGGATATTATGACGATCTTATAATTGTTTCCTAAGTTTGTAAAAATCAGGAACGCCATACTTACGCAACCTGTTCTAGCTGCATAAATGTTAAGACACAAGTCCACCCGTATAACTTGAATTTTCGCAGTTTTCAATGTGAAAAACAACAATTGTTTTCCCGGACATTTTTATTCCGTACACAAATGTTACGTACTTACGTGAAGCATCATAATAGTAACACCACCCAAAAAGACTACGTCTTACGTACACGTGAAACTGTAGTGTGATGTGCGTTACGTGTAACGTGAAGTCATATTAATCCCGGACTAAAGAGGAGAAAGTGAATGAGTGTAGAGATTTGGGCGGTTCTTAACATCGATATGTTGAGAGCCAATAATGGCGAAGTGAGAGTATGGTGCAGTTCCGGAATGAAGGGGTGGAGGACACGGGAGGTCCCCGAGTAAACCCGCCGAACAGCGGCATCGCCCGGCAAGATTCCCACATGAGAAAATCCGAGAGCGGCCCCGTCGGGAATCGAACACTGTTCACGTACGTAGGTGGAAGGAGAGTAGTCTAACCACTAAACCACCGCGGCCCCTAAAGAGTGGAGAGAGAATGATCGATTGCTGGCGTTCTGCGCACCACATAACCTTTGCAAAAGTTAAATACGTTCGACAGACATTAATATTACCACCACGCTATAAAAGGCCTTCGAATGCCTTACTTGAGTATTATTTGTAATTCACAAGTACGCCTAGAACAGATTAACGATCATTTTATTAATCCCTTTTGATCAGTAAATCATCATAATAATAACGTGAACATTATCACGAAATTTGCATAAGAACACCAACGTATTCACAAAACAACTGAAGGTAATCATTCTTTTATGAATCACTTTTTAAAAAATCTGCAAAATTGTTGTACACTACTAATTAAATGTAACTCACCTGATCTAGGATCGAGCTCGTTGTTCTCCGGTACAGCAAACAGAGGTTTATACTAATTACTTGAAAAACTCAACTTTTCATACTGTACAATTTTATTATTAATTTTCTTAATGAAAAACATTTACCAAAAAAAAAACATAATTATTTTTACTGTAATTAATTACTAAGTTACCACTAAACGGGTTTGTAAACTCTAGTATTTCATGCAGGGGCCTTGACACTTACGGATCGTATGCATGTTTTTAACAGTGTAACCTCATAATGAAAGTGAATATTGTTACGTTTTGTACAAGCCTGACGTATCACATCCTCTTGCATAACTGATGAAAAAAAGAGACGCTTGATACCAGTTAATGTCAGATCGTGTTAACACCCACGTGCCAGCAATCTGATATCTCTCACGTTACTTGGTGCGCCCTTTTAGAGAGGGAGATATTTTAAAATTAAACACGCATTTTATGGCACGGCTAACAACGCCACAGTGTCACGAAACCATACACACTTTTAGGTTTTAGGCAATGTCAACACGCTATTTCAGAAAAAGATAATTAGATTCAAAGACTAAATTTTATGTTGGGTTTGCGGTATCTTAATTACACACCAGTAATAGCTTATGTGCTGTATGCTCTTGTTTTTAACTACTCGAACTGAAAGATATCAGACTGGAGTGGACAGGGCTGTCGTCTTCTGAACAAGTAACGATCTGGCGACTCAGTGTTTGCTGTAGTAATGGTCTTTCAGAGATTACATGCGATACGCCGACTGCACAAACAGTCCAGTCGACAGTTTTGCGTGATGGCAGTCAGTTAAAGTTCATTCACGGTTTCTTCACACTTTTTGAATCAAACCTTTGAAAAATCACACAGTGTATGACGTGTTGATTGTCTTCTAATTATGTTATGTATCACAAGCGTTTTATACTTGTGTTAACATAAAGAAACGTATCTTATTTTTAGTTAAAGATAAATTTTATTTATATATTATGTACAAATTATAATATTTCATTAACAATTAAAATTGATAAAAAACAGTGAGAAAATATGTGTTATGGTAAAACTGAATAAGAAATAATTCTTATGCAAAATATGATTACGCTGAGTGCCCACAAATGCGGTGTCTTGTATCTTTGGTGTAATTTTGTAGTCTCGATTAAGCTTTATTTCCACGAGGCGGAGGGATATCCTGGAAGAAGAGCTTTAGCGGTAACGACAGCGCAGATCTGCGGCGCGCCAACGCGTAACCCGCTTGCTGAGCGTGGAGCGACAACGCAGTTGGCGATAAATTGAATACGCACCGAGTGTTGTGTCCGGCTTGGACTTGAACTCTTCACTCCCATGCTTTCTGCTTATCGATCCTCTCTCGGAGGTCGGCGACGTAACTCATCGATTCCGCGGCTTTAGATTGTGCGACTGCTTCCAGCGAAGTCGGCGGCAAGGTCGGACGAAACGCCGTCCATCGCTCCTCGTGTCTCCATCTGACGTCTGCGCGACTTTTCAACACAGCGTCGTCAGCCCCGGTGCCTCGCCTTGCGTGGGCCCGCCTTATCAAAGCTTCTGCACTGCCCGAGAAAAGTACGGTCTGTTTATACAGTGTTCACGGTGAAACGAGCACTTTTGAAAGTCCTGCTTAAGATCTACCTGTATACACGTTGTGTATTCTTACACTGTATGTAAAATTAACATCGCCATGGGCCTCATCACTTTATTCATGCGTCGGTAAAGTGAAACTGTGAAATTATTAGAAAAGTACATATTTTACAAATTAACTCATTTTTACACTTCGGTGTATTAAAGAACAGAAAGCAAAAGAAATAATTTAATATGCCACAAATGGTTACCTAACATTTTTAATTCGATGTTAAAATATGGAATTACTTTCTCTTCATCGTTACCAATTACTGGACACATGTCACTCAGTGCGCCCGTTAAAATACATGCAGGGAGGGGCAGTGACTTTTTTCGAAAGATGCTCACTTTATCGTGAACAGTCTATGCGTATCGCATACCACCAGAGGCGCCGCGACGTCTCGTGGCACAGCCGGTTGGTGCGCCGCCGGTATGCGGTGCGGTAGGTTCTGGGTTCGAATCCTAGGCAAGACATGGGTGCTAGTTTAAGTTAGGTCAAGCTAGTGTAAGTTTGTAAGCCATCCCCTGATAATCTCGCACCAATCAATAAATTCACCAGTGGTTAACCTGAGAGGAGGGGGTATATAGAGGTTGTAATCGCCCGCTTTACATATAAGGTTGTCAACGATATGCAGAATGTATATAAACTCGACCGACAAACTTCGTATGCAGTTTAATCACGAAAAGAGATGCTGAAAACCTACGTACGACCTATGGCCTAAAGTGAATCCTAAGAGCGGTACACATTTTTTTAAATTGGCCCTGAAGGACTAGTTTATTACAAATGGTGGGACAAATGCCAAAAAGGGAACACCTGAGGGTCCGGATAATTCGTAACGGAAGAAAGGTCTGCAAACATCACATCTGTCGCTGTCATCAAATTACTTCATGGAAATAAGCATGCTTGATACTTTTATTTCAGCTTAATCTGCATGACGCGGTTGCATACTTTGGATCATTAAGCCACATCTCACAATTAACGGCACACATTAACCGGGCAGTGTTTTCATATACTAGTTAACATTTTATCCAATATTTGTAATAAACTAGTTTATCAGGCCCAACTTCAAATTTGTGTACCGCTCTTATGATTAACTTAAGATCACATGTATATTATTGTTAAGAGCTCGCTGCTTCGCGTCCCGCGCGAGCGAGTGGAAGTGAAGAACAGTAGTTACATGATAGCAGCGGCAACAAATCAAAGGATTGTTTTGAACGAACCAGCGAGCGATAGGCGGGTGGCCACGTATCTTTTACAGAAAGCAAGCCAAAACGATAATTATGTTTGCGGCACGCGTTGCTAACCATGGTTGTACTGATTTATGCGTCTATCTGAAGAATGCTCTGGATTACTGACCTAGTTCTCTCAGCGTAACTCGGGGTGCGTTGAACCTTCCAGATGGTCAGGGCGAACTATATAAAAGTGTGACAGGCATCCGAGCCGAGTAGTTGATGAGTGAATGAGTGGCTGAGTTCCGAACGATAGAAGACGAGTAGCAAGAGAAGTGACCAGCGGAAGGAGAATCTGCGACTGCGAGTATCGAGCAGTAAAGGTTGCGGCTGGCACGCTGGACTATTGGACTAGATGCGCGAGTAAAACATATTACAAGTGGTGGCAACAGATATGAGTTAACTGACTCTAACCAAACATAAGCTATTAAGAAGGATGTTAATTAGAGCTGAAGTAGTCATACAATGTTGAGCTCCCTGTTAAATAAAGAGTTATAGTGGAGACGGATAATTTAATGCTGTAAATAATAGCTGTGTGAATAAATTAGAAATTACATTTAGTTATTTTATTCTTATTAAGACCTCCATCCCTCACGAATTCAGATATGCCCCTCAGGCGTGTATGTAACATTATGTTTTCACATTTTTTCGTGATCATCTTGCAGCTGAAGTTTGTCAGTTGAATTTATATACAAACTGTATACGTCTAACTGTGATAAAACTAGGTGGTTGATGTATAATACATTTAATATTATTATTATTTTGTAAAGTAAATTTTCACCTATAATTTTTTCTAACGCCTGTATAACGTTCTCCATTCCTTCAGTCAGTGTTAACTCCTCCCTCGAGATATTACTCGTTACGACTCTGCCATATAAAGGTTGATTTTACCGGCCAAATAGCACTCATCTTCTCATCTTAAAACCGTACGTGCTCGGCTACTGACCTCTCATATTATGTTATTCTTGTATTGGTTCCTTGAAACCTATTTTACGTCTTCCATCATTCCGTTTTCCTACTGGCCTGTAGTTAACAACAGATCAAATTTGACTGTCACAGAAAAAAAACACGTGCTCTAATATGTGGTCCCTGGAAATATTACGAAATGGGTTTGGTGAGGGTAGCAATTTTTTAAAATCAAAATTTTTTTTCAGCAGTTGCGTATTTTCGAGCATGAAAACGCAAAACAGACAACAGTCCCATCTGCAATTATTGTTTTTTTTTTTTTTTTTCATTTATTTCAAATGATAGCATTTGTGAGCAATACCATTATGGGCATGTACCTAACTTATAGACTATTCACGGTAAAGTGAGCACTTTTTAAGTCCCTCCCAAAGAGCATTAACCACAATTAAATTTATTTTATTGGAGTTTCGGTCGTTAACTTTTGGAAGTGGTGAAATGTAGGCCTATACATCGTGTTTATTCGTCAAATGACAGTGTTTATATTAAAATGTGGCGGAAAGATAGAAATTGGTTGAATAGAAATATTTAGCTGGGCCTTAATAAAGTGCTCACTTAACCGCGAATAGCCTCTAGAACATTACAGATAGCTATTACAGCAGTGACGCAACCCTATCGTATCGATTGTTCAGCGTGTTTTCCTCGTACCAGCTGACAGGAATATTTACAACTTAAGACGAGTTCCGAAAAAGCTATGAGTTTTCGCGTAACAACACAAGATAATGTTTTACGTAGTTGAATTTTGTTTTAACGTACCGAATAAAAATACATTGCTAAAAATCCACTCATTCTTTCGCGTATCGAATAAAAATAATCAAGAAAATTGTGGCAAACCCTAATCATTGCCATGAAATAATTTGATAGAAGAGATAGGTTTTGCAGTCACAGACGATTTTCGTATTCCGGATCCATCTGAAACACTTTTACTTAGTTTTGTGTTAAGCTAGTAGTTCGGTGTTATTTTCGAAGGAATATACTGCCCTAAGAGTCACTTTAGTCTTATATTAAACATATTTTTGGCTTACTTTTTCGGGAAGAACCCGCAGCAGCAATATGTCGCAAGAATTGTTATTCTTCATTTGTATGTGTTACGTCAATCTGTAATGGTCAGTCATAAGCATATGTCTAAAGAAAAATTAACCTATAGTATTCACATTTCTGTTTATGCTAGTGATTTTGAACTGATTTATTTGATTTCTTAGTTTTTCGCGTCTTTTACAGACCATTATTGTATAGGCCTACTCTGCTAAAAAAAGAAAAGAAAACAGGAGGTTATTTTATTCACACTACATCACTTTGCTTAATTTGTCTCTAGAAAACTGTACACATTTCAGACTCGTAGTTAGCATTTAAATATGTATTAAATTTTAAAACTTGAGTGCTGTTTCAGCGCACACATTTTTAAAAACGAACTGTTGGTTTAATAGCGCCTCTTAACTGTCGAATAATATAATGTTATATTATTTATTTTTAATGATAATATATGTCTAAGAAGTTAAAAATCGAGTTTATTTAATAGTCTTTGTACGTGTTATATTTATTCGTTTTTTATGTGATAAAAATTTAGAGCCATAGATAATATTTTCTCTGCAGAAACGTTCAGATTATATTCTATGACAGCTGTGTACAGCTTAAAAGATTACTTTTAACTGATTGTATTCAGGGTTTGCAGAAACGGTTGGTTTATTATATAGTGTGAAAACTTACCTAAAAGGCAATTTATTTATATTTATTATTATTATTATTGCAATTCGACATTTTCTCTTCAGATGTTAACAAATACAATTTACTCAATCTCTAAAATAGAAATAGCCGATTTGCCTACAAAAAAACTTACATTCCAAAATGTAGTCCAGAAGAGTTCTCCATTCATCGCCGGAGACGTCACTATTCACTTGGCCTCCAGCTTAACAAAACCTTACCTTTAGGCCAGAGTTCGATATTAGTTTCGTTATTGTTGGGTCATTTTAAGGTTTTATTTGATTACTTTACACCTGAAGACGTGGGCTTGATTGTCGCATTGGCTACTACGAAGTTAAGACTGACCTAGTTGTGAGAGTTTCTCAGTACCTGCTAACAAATATTTTGCTATATGAATCATTTTTGTCAAAACAACGGTTTTTAATTATTCCCAACTTTAAAATTATATCTCTTATTTGCAAACTGGAGCCCTTCGAAATGGTACGTCGAATAAAATTTTTTCTTTATTCAAAAAATAAATATTACAAATGTCTAAAAAATTTGATATTTTCTGAAGAAAAAAATTAACTGTAACAATAAAAACTAAAGGTCATCAATTTAAATTCAGAAGATTTTGAAGGAAAAAAAATCGCCAAACGGTTTTAGGCGATTTCTTGTTTACACTTACGGCTGGCTTGCGTCTTTTTTTTACGATAACACATGTGACAACCTTACCTGCTTGAAACCAAGTTTGTTTCAAGCAAAAGAACCCTGTAAGAAATGGTTCACACCGTCACACATATTTCAAATGATCATGGACTGCATACTCTTTTAGGATAACACCGTCTCTAATGAGCTCGCTGTCGACGAGACGTTAACTACCTAACCATTCACGGTAAAATGAGCACTTTTTAAGGCCTGCTATATATCCTTCAGCCAATTTCTATCTTTTCCGACACTTTCATTATGCCTACATATAGGTATCGTACAGACTAGCTTTTGAGCCAAAATGATAATCGCTACAACTTATAGTTTAAGAGCTGTAGGTTCTTGAAGTTGTGTTTTTTTTTTTACATTTGCTGCTGCAGCTTTCTGGAGAACCAGAAGAGGAAACGAGCAAATTTTTGTGATACCATGAGAACGTTATCTAAACTATTGACTAATGTGATTTGAAATTCCAAAGAATTCATCAGTATGTAATGTGCACGATGTAAAACAGGGTTGTTTTCGCATCCGTGAAAAACAGAGAGTAATAATTTAAAAATAAAAACAATACACTCATGAAGTAGCTACATCAATATACTTTCAAAACAAAATGCAAGAATTTCCGTTTTTTTTTTTATTTTTATTATTATAGCGAAAAGCTGCTACAAAAGGGTTTCATGTTTTCTTTACGCCTGGAATTCGGTAATATATCGGATGCAACCCGTCACACACCTGGCGCCAGGGAGTCTGAGGATGTCTGGCAGGGTATTACCTCTCCCTCCTGTGCGCGCAGCTGGACGGACCAGCACTTTCTCTCAGGATTGCCAAACCTACACTCTCCTCACGACTGAAATTTCTTACCTGGCTAGTCTTGCCCACACCTGTTCCTACTCTCAACTAAGGTGCTCTTTGAAACTGTGTCGTACGGTTGTCACTCTTCGATCGTGAATGCTACGTAATACTTTTGCACTATTTGAGTGTATAATTTTACCATCGTATTTAGCGAAACGTATAACTTAATTATACGAGAAAAAATACTTGTTTTGTGTGCAATGGCTCCGCAAAAATTCAAGAATGGCAGGCGTTACATAGAACCTAAAAGGAACAAACTTTCCCAAGCGATGAAAAGATTTAATGCTGCTCAACGATCGTCACGACAAAATGGTTGCGGTTCCGAAAAAAATTGGAAGTGGTTACACCGTCCATGTCGACGGAAAACATACAGGAAGTTCGTGAAGTGTCAAAATACGTGATTAATTTCATTGAAGTGATATAAACAATGAAGGTGGTTAAATGTGAGAGTTGTTACCGGTTCTGATTGTCTCAGGTCCTTATTAAGTGCCGATGAAGATGAACTGAGATGAAGATTGAGCAACGATGGGATGCAATGGGTGTGGATGATATTGGAGTACTCTAAGAAAACCATAGCCCAATGCTAAAGTTCTCCAAGTTTACTGAATGTAAAAATACGGGGTAACCCACCGGGATCGAACCCGTGTCACCTTTGTGAAAGGTGAGCGCGCTAGCCGTTACACAACCGCGGCTTCATTGGTCAAACGTGAAACAATTCCCGTTGGCTATATGTGTATACTATAGTAATAACTTAATTTACTATCCATCTAGTTTATTCGTAAATGTGGTAAGCGTACATGAATCGCGTGCGCAAGCCCAAGGGTTTGACTCCGTTCTGTTAGTCTGCAAAACAGCTGTAATGAAAAACACGTAAATATTATAGTGGAGAAAATTACATGTATTAATCAATAATACACGTAAGTGCCACTTTCGACAAAAACTGAAAGTATTTTGGGGTTGGTGTTTCTATTAATACTTAAACTTTCGTGGAAAATGCCTTTATCGAAATATTTGTTACGATTTCGTTTAATGATGCAGGCTGAAAACAAATTAAGATTTTTGCAAAGTGTATTTTTTAAAAGTTGTATATACACGTGAAACAAATAACCGCATTATACGAAAAAGGTCATTCGGAATTGTTTACTTTCGCCGTCAGCATTTGAAACGTTGGGGTGGGGAGATTGTCTTGGAGAAAGCACAAAATCAAACTTTACATTTATTAGACTATATTTAGTTTCGCAAAAGAAAAATTTCATTATCATAAATAAACTAAGATTACATAGAAAGGATAACTGTGTCTTGTAGTTTATAGAAAAGTAAATGTACACGTAACGTTGGATTCGCGGGATCAATTTGGCCGTTAGCTATGTGAAAACGACTGGCAAACAATTCTACACTAATTATGAAGTGTTTTGTGTTTACACATTATACAAAAGTAAGCTTAATAAATATGTCACTTTTGATAAGAATGTACATTTTGTTATTTATACTATTATTAATTTTTTTTTTCCATACTTCAACAAATGATGGTATTACAGATTGCGTTATCTGAACAGTAAGGGAGTTTTTTTAAAAATAAACTAGATGTAAATAAACACTACGATCTTCGTCGCCATCAATTTATGTACATCCCAGCACGCAATGGTCAACAAAACACCATTGCTTATTATAAGTGCTACCGATATCATAATATACTGAAAAGACGTATACAAGTACGTCCGCAGGCTGAGTATCAAACACTGTGTTTTATCTTTGGTCTGGTATAAAAATTTTAATGTAGTGGTGCTTTTCAAGTTGCACTGCATTTTTGCAAATACGGTACAACATGTCGTTTGGGATTAGTTCTTTAGTTAATATGTTACATTCAGAATCCTTGATATTCAGATACCTATTTCCAAACAAACATGCTCTACTACAGCCTCAACATCGGCGCATGCGAACTTGCTTTAGACTTGTGACTTCAAGACGTTCGTTTTTGAAAATGATCGTTTTAGAGTGAGTGAAGAGATTTGGGCGGCTCTTAACAGCGAGGTCTTGAGAGCCGAAGGGGGTGATTGAAGCGAGAGTGGAGCGGCACCGGAACGAATGGGGTGGGGGAAACGGGAGATACCCGAGAAAATCCGCCGACCAACGGCATCGTCCGGCACGATTCCCACTTGCAAAAATCCGGATCGTTTCAGAAGACTTTCAAATGCAACGTTAGAAATTTTACATTTTACGAGTGTATGAGCGTACGTCTGTTTACATATCCAAATGTTCTTCTGTGTAGTATCTCTCAAATACGTGCAATGGAAACTTCACTTGGTAAGCAAACTTGGTATTCATAAAGTGAACATAAGCCCTGATTTTTTTAATCTGCTTATTTATAGTAGCCAAGAAATCAGTAGTACTTAAGAAAATTGTCAGACAAATGTCAAAATAGTTAGTTAAGAACTGTGGTTTTGCATATACAATATCTGATCTTTCAACGATGATTTGCCACACTCAACTGAAGAATGATTGAGTGTTCCCTAATTCAGTATATTGGCAATTATTGAAGAGTCTACGATCTATCAATTTGCTTCGACGGGTGCCATTTTGGACGTTTCAATAAGCAAAGGTTTACTACATATGACGTTTATTCGGACAACTGGAATGTGGCCTATGACATTTTTAGTCATTATTGGTGATGTCCTTAAGTCACTAGTCATTATATTACACAGAATATGTATGGGGAATAGTGCACATGCTATTTGCACATCATCCACTAACTCTTTGCCAGCAGAAAAGTCACACCTTTGGGGTCAAAATCAAGTGGCTTGAAGTCATTTAACATAAATATGTTTTTAGTTAAAAACAATTTTGAACGACTATTAATGCAACTTCGATATTGTCACATGAAGTAATCTTTCACGAAAGCCTAGATGTGTTACAAAACTAATAACCTAAACATGATTTGCATGGCATTGCTGTGCAGTTCTGATGGCAAATTGTAAACTAGTGTTTTGTAGTTTACATGCTCGGAAGACGCACTGGAATTTAGATTAACCTAATGAATCATACATTGTATATATAAAAATTAAATTACTTCGAGATCGACAAGTGAGATTTAAAAGGATATATATGCACATGTCACAAAACGTATACAAAAATAATTTTAGCGTTAAAAAAAGACATACAAGTCGGAATTGATCCCAATTTATATTTTGGATCATAAAAAACTGTCAACATCTATCGATAAGAAGACATGTCGAGTCAATAAAGTGCATTAATTCTTACACATTAATGCAAGAGGATGTTACTCATGATGTTATGACGAATATGGAAGCCAACGGTAGGTAATGGCATTTTATTCCTATCTTGTATAATGGGAGTTGCGACGCAGTAAAAGCGATTCAGTTCACATTTATAAAGCTCTTAATAATTTTAATGGTGAAAATATTCCGTACCATACCAAATCAATCGGGACGAGTATGGGTAAATAAGAATGACAGTTGTGATGTCTTAAATTATACCTATTTAATTACTATATTTTAAAATTTTAAATGTCATTGTACGCGAATACAAACACCTACATGTTTCGTGTTGGAATTCGTTTCTTATCTCTTTGCTTGTCACTCCGGACTACAATCACATAATTTTTATAAATCACGTGTTCCTTTAAATGGCCTCATCGATTAAGTGGACACTATTTTCATAAACGGGTCTATCCTTTCGTCTTTACATTATCGATGCTTAATCAGTATGACAATATCGGAATGTGATAAATGAGAACATGATTCATATCACTGAATAACACAACATTGTGTTCAATCAACCATAAAGCATTAAACGTAATGAAAGGATGACTGAAACTGCTTTTTCCCCATCATTTAATTACTTATATGTACATTAAGCAGCTATATTTTTTGTTATGTTATTACAAACTGCTAAATTGTTGGTAATATGTAATTCTTGCTTTGTGGGTCCTAGGTAGTGCGTGTTGCTAAAGAACTATGACCATCTCGAACCACTGTATGTATACACATAGAAAATAATAATGTCACTTGTCTGCTATTTTTTCCGGCACATATGACGTAACAGGTTTTTATATAGCACTATAAGTCTTTATAGAGTCTTAGGATTTTCTGACTTTGGAATCAACATTTAAGTGAAGATCTTCCGTGGACAGGTTATTTCCTGTATCTCCGAACCACCAACGTAGACATCCGAACTATGGATACAGTTATGGAAGCAAGTACCATTTTTAAAAGAAAACAAGTTTTATATTAATTTTTTGTGTAAGCTGCCTCTTACAGTCTCTACATATCCATTTAGTCTATTAGTATAAAGTTGATGCCAGCAATACACAATAAAATACAAATAAATACATACCCGTATGCCATATCACCACCAGCAAAATTTTTTCTCTGAGAGCGAATGTCCTACCTGTCCGATTATGGCAACCAGCTGTGCGTAGTACAGCGTCTTCCCAATTAATTCACATTAACCTTGCCACAGTTATGAAACAATTAGTAAACTTGATGACTTCTTAACACGCCATGGTCTGCACAACTGGCAGAATGAAAATGTATCAAGAAGTCCGCACAGGACTCCACTACACGTGGCTATACAAATGTGATGAAGCAAGAGAGTCTGAGACCCGCCTTTTGTGACTGATATACTGCAAGCCATGAAGAAACGAAAGGCATCCGTATAAGCTACTGTTCATAAAACGGCGACTGTGCGTTCTAATGTTATATATACTATATATAATATATTCTCTATATATTATATTTTCTATGTATTATATTTTCTATATATAATATATAGTATATATAATAAATATTATATACACTACGTAATACATAGCATATATAATAAATATTATATACACTATATAATATTTACTATATATTATATATACTGTATATAATATATACTATATATGGAATGCAATTTTTTTTTATAATATGGTCTTTTGAATAACAAAAGTAAACACATATCTAGTAGCCTTTGTATCAAGGGTGCGACAATCCAAAATATTTTTTGTTCATAACGATTCATAACGGTTTTGGTAGGGTGTTTTATAAATTAGATAAATCGATTATATAATTTTATTGCCTGTGTTCACTTTTTTATGTATATATGGGTATATGTATATATATGTACATATATGTATATATGTGTATATATTTATATATATGGTGTATTGGCTACTGTACTTACCTCCCACAAATACTATATTGGATTTATCCCCGGCGGGGTCACTTGATTTTTCGCAAGAGAGAAACACGACCATGTAGTTGGCCTGAGGGTTTTCTTGAGGTACTCACATTTCCCCCACTACTGCATACGTCGTTTCTACATAATCTCATTTCACCCATTTAACGCTAAAATCATTAAGTTTATCGCGTTACTCAAACTTTCCTGTAACTCGCTCGTCAGTTCCGATCAATCATGTCTACAGTTTTCATACAAAATACCTAACAGAGTACAGTTTCTTAAAATAACCTTTATGTATGTGCTCCATCGTATTCAATTTTGTTACGTGTGAGATAAGACGTTTTAGCCTAGCTTCGCCAAAGAAAGACAAAATAAATACCCCTTACATAACAGGGATAGTAAGTAATATTGTTCCGACAAATTTCTATATTGGTAGTGGTTATCTTTGAAATTATTTCCGAAAGAATGCTGGTTATGCCCCTATACACCCGTCCGTAACGAAAGTGCGACTTTTCATTGTCATGTAACGTTAGCATTGTGACCCGTTTTTTTTGCAGCTCGGCTTACTTATTATAAGAATTTTAATGAGTTTATCCGAAGAAAAATGTGTTATTTTTAATACCTAAATTCCGATGTGGCCTATAAAATTGATGGCTTTGTGTAGTAAATACTTGTTAGATGATTTATTGCTAAACATCTAATTGTATTGCAAACAAATGTACGTTCAAAAGCTGCGAAAATTACTTATTAAGGTGTTTTAACCCATACTTTACTGCAAAGAAGGTTTTGTCACTTCTTTTTTATTTATTAAAAGTATTCTGTACTGTTTCTCAGTAAATTGCTTTATTTTGTTCATACAGGTCTTCGTACTACAAACAACTGCCACGATATAGCTTGAAATTTACCTTACGCGCCAGCTTCATCTAGCATGTAAGACACATGAATAGGTCTACTAATATCAATTAACACCTACAAGGAACTTGAAGAAACTGCTACCCAGTTTAGTGCATTGTAGTTGCGATGTTGTGTTACAATCCTGTACAAGTCACTATAAGCCTTTCTAACTGTAAAAATATCAGTACAGGAGCGATTTCGCCCCATGATTTACTGTAATTATTTTGGCCTGGAGTGGAAACAGTTCCGTGCTTGTTTGTCCAGCCATTGTTTGTATGTGAAACTAAATTGGTAGCTAAATCCCCACCCCCGTGTCGTGCAGCTACAAAGAGAGTTTGAGTAAAAAACAATTTAAAAACTTTATTAAATTACATAACTTTTATTGGCATTTCATTGTTTTTAGACTAGTCGAATTACGTTTGTTTTGGTGTTCCAATATTTTAAGCTAAACTTTTTTATGGGACTTAAAAAAAAAACATTTGTTATGGAATGTTAGACTCTATTTTTTGGAAAAATATGCAACCAAATTTCAAGCGACCCAGTAGATCTCGTGTTCAGCAGCAAAATATTATACATACTGAAGTATCTTCCTGTGACAGTTGCAGGAGCGGTGTTTGCTGCCTCGTCAAATAATCCCCAGCATACTTAATGAATCACGCAGTTGCAAAACTACAAGTACGGTATACATTCAGAAACTAACATTTACCAAATCTGAGTATTTTAGTTGTTAGCTAATGTAAACAAATTATTCATCAAATGTTTGATAATACATTTTCAGCATTATTTTGCGCAAAATCAGCTAATGCTGCTAAATATTGTGGAGTTATATTTTTTTTAATAACACAAAATTTATCAGTTAAGAACACCCGTTTCCTTGGTATTATGATCGACAACCCTCATTCATTAAATAATGATACAAGCGTCCAATAAAAAAATCGAACTCTAATTGTTACATGTTTAAAGTACTTTCATGCGTAACCACTAAACAGTGGTACTCAATCTGCTAGAGCACAAAGGCGAGATAGATTCCATCACCTGCGAGGTCACTTCCGGAATTTTCGCGTGCAGGAATCATGCCTGGACAATGCTGTTAGTCGACGGTTTTCTCGAGGATCTCCCGTTTCCCCCACCCTTACGTTCTGGATGCTGTTATAAATCAACCTCATTCCATCCCTCATCGATTCTCAAGACCTTAGATGTTAGCCACCCAAACCTCTCAACTGCACCCCTCAACAAAACAATGTTTGTGAACAGTCAACTTTGCATATGTATATTTTCACATCAGCTACACACAAGTAACTTATTACAAAATATTGTAAATATACATTTTTGACGTTGTGTACTAAGTACTGACATTTGTAATTTTATGGATCATTATTGTTTTCTTATCTACTTGATTATGCACAGAAAACTGAATCTTGTGATTTTCAGAATGTGTATTGCTATTTTCTTACGTATTATAAAATAAATTTTAAATGTATATTTTTTCTTGTGATTCACTGACAAGTTCTTTACTATTTAAAAAATGCACTCTGAAAAAAAAACAATAAATAAAATGAAATTCTGTACTCAAATTCCGAAACTTCGCAACTACTACCACGTGACTCACTCGTCTAAAATTATCAGAACGAAACATATGGTGAACTTATTACAAAGCTTTGGTGATGTCAACAAGCAGCAGGAAAGGGCGGGAATGACCAGCCTTCCTAGAACTGGTTTATCCGCTAGTAGTTTACATTTGGCAACGCGGTGGTTTCCAGGTAGTTGTTTGGGGACTGTCTTGTGTTGGAGATCATTATCGCACTTTGGGAAATCCTCACATTCTAAAGCGAGAGCTGAAACACGGGAGTGAGACAGAGATATAGGAAACAGTTTGCTACCTACATAGTACCCGTGGCGCAGACAAACGGAATTTCTCATAGGTCGAAGGTATCCTTTGCCATTAACGTCTCAGGATGCAATAAAATAAATTTATTAGTGGTTAGTGCCTGTTGGGAGGGCCTTAAAAAGTGCTCACTTTACCATGAATAGCCTATATGAACGAATAATTTTTCTACATACAGCCAGTAAATATTATTTTCCTTTAGCATTACTACTCGATAAAAATGCGTCACAAGTGATGGTTTGCATACAATTTTATTATGAAGAGAGCTAAAAATCTCGGTTAAACGACAGAAATGTCCGTTTTCACACAACATTTAAAGCCGGCCAAAAAGCGTCTACCGACGTGCTTTAATTCTATAAATAAAATAATTTCACTGAAAATAATTACCCAGTATTTACTTCTATCCACCTCCCCTATTCAGGGTATGCAATTTTTATAACGCTCTATAAGATAGGCGGGGCCACGGTGGCGAAGCGGCTAGAAAGCTCGCTTCTCACAAGGGTGAACCGGGCTCGATTACCAGCGGGATCGCTTCCGGATTTTAACGTGTGGGAATTGCGCCGGACAATGCTGCTGATCTGCGGATTTTCTCGAGTATCTCTAGTTTCCTCTCTCCGTTCGAATCCTTCGCGCTAACTAACGCTGAAATTTAACAACATAACGTTGCAAATAGTCAAATACGCACCTAGCAATAAAAACTAAACCTGTGAGTGAAGAGATTCGGGCCGCTCTTAACAGTGAGGTCGTGAGAGCCGACGAGGGTGATTGAGAGGAGTATGGAGCATCGCCGGAATGAAAGGGCGGGGAGCGGGGCCAAACGGGAGATCCCCGAGAAAAGCCGCCGACCAGCGGCATCGTCCGGCACGATTTCCACATGCGAAAATTCGGAGTGGCCCATCCGGGAATTGAACTCGGTTTGCCTTGATGGGAGGCGAGCGAAAACCAAACTTTATTTAAGTAACTTTTTCTTTTTTTTTTAATAAAAAATATAAATGAATTTAAACTCACGTTAACAAGAAATTATCAATGTTAAAAATGTTACCAAAAATGCTAAATATTTTAAAACTTCACGCTGGCCAAACGTACTCTACTCGAAAGTATGTAAATGTGATCCTTTAAAATAAACCCAACATTCTACCAACTTAAAAAGTTTTCCCTAATGTAGTTTTTTTTATTGATAAAATTTAACTGCATACATAAGTTTTAATTTATAGTTGAGAATGTACTCTTCAGTACAAATAAGTTCAGATTTTGGTTAGAAAATAATGGTGGTCCAACATTAATTATTTTAGATTGCAAATTGTTGCTTATTAGCCAAATCCCAAAGGTTAAGTCAACATAGGTTTTTAGCCTAACAAACTATTAGGAAGTTGCCTTTAATAATGCCAACTTAGGTGAATGACAATAATCCAAACGAACGTGTTCCAGTTGGAAGTAAGCCAGTGTGTAGGAAATTCCCTATGCACATCGACTTCATTGTTCACACATCTTTGCCCTTTTGTATCAGTGCAACCTTCCTTCCCTGTCACTCTAGTTTGCAGTTTCATCCCCCATCCCAGCGCCCAGCCATTCCGTTTTCTGCTTACCGTTAAGAGTTCCGTTCCATTATCAGAATCAGAATTTTTTTTTTAATATCTCGAGTTTTATTTTATGCTCACTCTCGTTGCCTGTCATAAAATCGACGTGGTATAGTGCCACTCTCACACACGGCTTTATCACTGCCGCCATCTTCTTTGCCGGATTCCATCCCTCCTTTGTTCGCTTACGTTCCATGAAAAAGTTGCCTACTTGGTGATTTTCTCACCAGATCTAATGGTTTAATATGGTGAATTGAAAGAAGACTCTGGTGGACAATTTAGTGAGTTCAAAAAAGACTGAAGGTTTGTTTTTTTTTTTTTTTTTTTTTTGGGGGGGGGGGGGCATGTTTGGCGTAGCGACTAGGGGACTTGCCTTCCACCTAGGCAAACCGGGCTCGATTCCCGGCTGGTTCGCTCCCGGATTTTCGCACGTGGGAATCATGCTGTACGATGCCGCTGGTCAGCGGGTTTTCTCTGGGATCTCCCGTGACCCCCGCCTTTACGTTCCGGCGCTGCTCCGTACTCACCTCGCTTCACACTCATCGGCTCTCGAGATCTCATTTTTTAAAATCTGCTCAAACCACTCACTCTGTTATTAGATTATCGCTCTTGTGTGTCTTCAGGTTTATTCATTTTTCCGGAATATATTACGTAGACCTGGCGGGAGCATCGGAATATATTGAATAGCATTTTACATGTTTTGTTGCACGTGATTATCTATTTATTGGTATAGGCTGTTCATGGTAAAACAAGCACTTTTGAAAGCCCTGTTAAAGATCTACTTGTATGCACGTTGTGTGTTCTTCCGCCTTATGTAAAATTAACACTACCACGGGCCTCAGCAATTACTCGCGCGTCAGTCGAATGAAATTATTATAAAATTAAATATTTTCAAAATCTGCTCATTTTTGCACTTCTTTGCATTAAAATAACATAATGCAAAATATTGTAAGTTATCACAAATATCTACCTAACACTTTTATTTGACGTTAAGATATGGAACTACTTTCAATCCTTCGTTACCAACTTTACTATGCGAATGTCACTCAATGCGTCTGTTAAAATATGTACAGGTATGGGTAGTGACTTTTTTCTATGGTTGATTTCATAAGTGCTCACTTTATCGTGAACGGCCTTTAGCCCTGTAGTCTATGTCTTGTGGGAATAACAATACGGCTTGACCACGTCGTAAGCAAAGTTTTGAGAATCACTACTGTAGAAAAGTACTTGAGGTATCCATTTATAGAGCTTCAGAGAACAGGACGTTGGTATACGTGTCTATTAGATATGTTAGCTATTAATTTATTTCAGATATATTTTTCTTTTAATTTTTCACCGTTTCGATTTCTGACAGTGGTAGATATTTATCAACATTGTAGCAGCAACTTTACAGCGCAGTAATATATAAATAAAGCTGCGAAAACAGATATTTGATATAACGGTTGTTGCAAAATTGCATGACAATACTTCGTGGAAACATTCCTCACATCTGGAGGATGAAAGAAATTACATGAACAAAGGCCCGCAAACGCCTCGTTTCTTCACTACAGCCCATAATACACGATGTACAGTAAATGGCCCGCCGGCTGGATCATGGTACTTTGGAATGCCATACCAGCTGTAATTAGCAGCCCCTTACCAGCCCCCAAGGAACCCTGATTTCAATCCAATAGACTTTTATTTGTGGGGACATTTAAAGCCACTTGTGTATGCAACCCCAGTGGACGATATGGGCAACCTCCGTAATCGTATTATGGAGGATTGCGAAACAATCAGGAATTTTCCAGGGATTCACCAACGCATCCGGGTATCAATGCAACGGTGGGTTGATGCATGTGTTCGTGCTGAATGTTGAACATTTCCTTTAGTGCCGACGATAAGCTTTCACGCGTGTGTAACTAATTCCTGTGCGGTTCCTACTGTTCCAGGTGTAGTAATGTAGTGCGAGGTGTCGCGTATCATGCAAACGAACGCTGCGATGGCATTCCACAGTAACATGATCCAACCCGCGGGTCATACACTGTACGTTATGTATTACGGGCTGTAGTGAAAAAACGAAGCGTTTGCGGACCATGTTCATATGATATTTTTTAAAGATGTGAGGAATGTTTCCCCGAAGTGTTGACATGCAATCTTGCAAACATTCTGTATTTTGTCTAAATTCAATTTGAGCTGAACTAATTTTGCAATCTCGCTATTTTCTGGTGAATTTTAGATAGTCATTTAGAGACCATCTCTGAAGAAAGTTGGCAACTCGGGACTACCCTGTGTTTACCTAGTTCTATAGTGTTCTGGAGCGACCAGCCAGGCCACGCTGATGCAATTCAGGCAATCGCAGGATTGCTCAGCTAGTTCTTACGCCTCGTAAAACTCGCATCTTCAGCGTTAACTCGGGGTCCGGATGTAACACTTCATTCCACTGAAAGCTGAGCTGCGCACCGAAAGTCGTGGCGCATTTTGTCCCTCGCAGTCTTCTTCTTTTAAACAATTTTCATACCTTCGTATTCAAGGCATGAGAATAATGCGAGCTGCAAAAAAGCATTATATAATCATGTGTGTATATATATGCACTTATATACAAGGGCTCATTTTAAGTTTGTTTACTGTAGATTATATTCAATAACTGAAATTCGTGGCATTTTTTGCTTGACAGCGACAGTTAATAAAATTTTCATTTCGACAAATGCATGATTCTGCTAACGTTTACTGGGCGTATTGATATATTATTGATTTATAACATGTTGCACATAGGAAATTAAGTGTTTTCATACATGCTCGCTAATATTCCTAGATTATCTAGCGATTGTTATTGTTCAATCCACTTCCAACTATATGAAATGGAACATTAAAAAAAAAACCAACGAAACCGATGAATAACTTCGTACAAGAGGCATAAATACATGGTATTATAACGTGCAAATATTCGTGCTCAGGCAGTTTCTGTGTCGAAATCTCAAAATGATGCGTGAAACAGTGCAACAAATTCGACCTTTCAACAGTTTGTAATATATTTCAGGTTGTTACCTATTTAATGACCACTTTTCATATACCAATTCATAAAATTAAGTAATGTTTTTAGATTATATACATAAATATTGTTTATCAAGAAATTGTCGTCCATGCATAAGTTAAAGTGATGTCCCTGCTACGTCTAACAGAGCTTAATCAGTTGTTAACGATGAATACTTCAGACAGTAATATGATTTCAAGCAAAACTTCTGCCTAGTTTAAACAGGCATTCTTACGATTTAAAATGCATAAATGACTGACTTAGAATTTCAATGATCTCTTGTCTTAAAAATGTCTGTTTGAATGAAATATTAATGCATTTCTTTGATTGCTGTAAAATAACCTAAGAACCATAACCAAATCTGTATACATGACTGCAAGGTAAAGATTTTCACTATCGTCTCTTCAACTGTAACTACTGCTGACGCAAGAAAGTGGGCTGAATGCAGTTCTGGGTAGTCTCAAGAGGATCCCTTACGTCATATACAAAATTATTCTTGGTAGGAAAGGCGTGCAGTTGATAAGCAGAATCATTCTCCCTGGTCCGCGCAACACGAGGCGTCCATTTGGCAGAGTTGCTCGTTCATAAAGCAAGTAGCGGCATGCGACTACTTCAGCTATACGCTGTTCGCGGTAAAATGAGCACTTTCGAAAACCCTGCTTAGGATCTACTTGAATACACGTTGTGCATTCTTCCGCCTTATGTAAAATTAACATTGCCATGGGCCTCATCACTTTATTCATGCGTCGGTCAAATTAAAGTGTGAAATTATTAAGAAAGTAATACTTTACGAATATGCCCATTTTTACACTTCGACGCATAAAAAAAAATAGAAAGCGAAATAAATAATTTGAAGTTACAACAATTGGTTACGTAACACTTTTTATTCGGCGTTAAGATGTGGATCTAACTTACTTTCCATCAGTCGTTACCAACTTTACTGGGCGAATATCTCTCAGTGAGCCCATTAAAATATATGTATGCAGGCGCAGTGAAATTCTTCTAAGGTTCATTTCTATAATGCTCTCTTTATCGTGAGCAACATTTACCGCCTATTACCCGATGCTGTAGTGGAGTCGAATATCCGTGCAGGCAAACAGCATGCAAAGCCAGGAGCGACTATTACGAAGAAGGCGCCGAGTTGTACTCGACTCTTACTAATTGATTGATCAAATTTTCGCAGGCTACATGCACATGGGGTAAAACCTCTCGTAGTAATTTCTAAGTTATTATTAACTCAAAACGACGAGAAAATTAACAATTTGGAGGAATAGAACAAAATCGGGCTTACGAAATGTGGCATAAATATTCAAATGAAATCTCAACGAAGTAGATACAAAGAAGATGTTGCATTCAAAAAGCGATAAAAAAAAATCTTTCGTAACTGCCAAAGAAAATTGAATTCATATTACATACATAATTCATTTATAAAGGTGCGTACACACACGCACGAACCGAACCGTTGCTGCAACCGCTCGCGGACACGTTGGGACGGGGTTGTCGCGAGCCGCTCATCCCGATCCGACTGGAGTCGGTTTTTTTTCTTCGACGAACACAAAGAGGTGATCAGTTCACGTTGGGACGGGTTCGCGGCAGCGTCGTTCGTGTGTACGGGGCTCGCGAACCTCTGCGGAACCAAAGCATGGCGCAGTGGGCGGAAGAAGATATCGTTCAGCTAATTCAGGTTTACAAAAGCAAACGGCTTTTATGGAACCCTAGAGAAGAAACCCACTATTAAAAAAAAATTGTCGAAAGAGGATGCGTGGCGCGAAATAGGGAGTGCAATCGGGGTCGACCCATTGAAGAACGCAGGAATAATATTGTTTGTTTGCTTTCTTCATACCGCAGGGAGATGAGTAAAGAGAGTAAGACAAAAGGAACGAGAAAAGGTAAATTGTCTATATTATATTTTAAAAAAATTGAGAAACATTTTAGTTATTTAAATTTATTTCTCTGATAGATACATAGTTTTCGTGTATTGAATGATGTTGCAACAATAAGGTATGCATTTATGTATTAAACGAACACTGTTAAGAAAATAGATAAAGTTATACCTAATCAAATGGATCACGAATTGTTTTTTTTTTTTTCAGGGGGCTCAGATGTCTATAGAAGCAAATGGTTCGCATTAGAAGAATTGCGATTTCTGGAGGACAGCGATGCCCCGAGGAAGAGACTGAACACGGTATGTAAGTTAATGTAAATTCAGGCGTATGTGTTTTGCCACGAGATAGCCCCTTCTTTCATACAGTATTCTGCTGCTTCGTCCCATATTTTGTGATACACAGCAGGTGTTCTTCTGGGAATATTTTAGAGGTATCATGGAGGCTGGGTGTACCTCGCTTCTCCATTACCCTTCAATTATAACACCGTTTTCCTCATGATCTAGGGAACCGTGCGGCATGTACAAAGTAGGTGAATTATTCCGCAAATAATTACGCAGAAGAATTATGGTCATGACAATTAATTCTGCTTTAGGGGGCTCCAAAAGCATAGGTTTTCTTAAAACCCTAAATACTACACTTAGAATACCGAAAGTGTTCTCTACAACTAGACGGGCTCTAGTCAATCGATAGTTGAACATTTTCTTCAATGATCCTGAGGCATAGTCGCCAGGGTATGTATGGCTTCATAATATTTTCGCATAGAGGAAACGCACTGTCAGAAACAAAAAAATAAGGGATTTTCATCTCACGTCGAGGAAGTTCTTCTGGTAAAGACAAACACTGTGGTACGAGCCTACCTAGGGGCCTGGAGGTTATGTTCTAATGAAACAATTGAACTTGAAAGCATTGCACTAAATAAAAAATAACAAAGAAACATTTACATTTCATTATTACAATGTGGAAAAATTTACTTTACAGTATTTGGAAGTTATTTAATAAATTATTTAATGAAGCGGTACTATGTTTCAGGAGACAACTGTTGAAGGTATAGATACTAGTATAAAAAAGGCGGTTCTGCCGCACCTGGCGTTTGGCGGTGGATTGGTGGATGTAATTAGCATATTAAGGTCACCCTTTTTTTTTTTTTTTTTTCCTTTTTCCCGTCCAAAACATCCGATTTTGCGTACAAAAACGTCACTTTTTCCTTTTTTTCGTCCAAAATTTCCCGAAGTTCCCTCCCGCCGCCGGCGGCCACATAGCAGCCAGTTCTAATTAGCATAACACGGGCAAGTTGCACAATATGGCGGTGGTTTGCACATTGTGACGGAATCGGTCAGAAATTGGGAAATACCTGCGAAATTGAGAAGTTATACCTGGCGGTCATCTTGGTATCGCCGACCTATGTCTACCCAGGACAATTGTCGACCAGCAGAGTTTGTCGACCATTTTGGCGCCCAGCGCCTCGCCGGCGACAGCGGTGGGGCATCAAGGCGTCGCGAACAATCGGATCTCGTGTAACACTGCCGCCGGCGGGTTCAAATATGCCTCATTCTAACTTATAAGCATAGTTGGCTGTAATTTCTGAACCGTTTAATTTATAGTTGTCAAATTCATAACATAGGCCTCCACCACCACTAGAAGAAGGGCTGTGGGGTCAAGTATGCCCCATGTCAACTTATAAGCATAGTTGGCTGTAATTTCCGAACTATTTAAGTTATAGTTGTCAAAATCATATCATAGACATCCACCACTACTAGGAGAGGAGTCACAGGGACAAGTATGTCCTATACTAACTTATAAGCATAGTTGGCTGTAATTTCCAAACCATTTGAGTTAACATTGCCTTATTCATAACATAGACATCAACCACGACTATGATAGATGGCTGTTAGTTACACACCAACATTCGTCAAAAGCGATTTTCTAGTACCACAATGAGCGCATATGACGATGGCGGCGGCCATTTTGGTAGCCATTCGACAATCACGTAGGATTGCGACGGCCATTTTGGGAGACAGTGGAGCCATGAGGTGGGCGACGACATCGCACGCACACGCATACATACACTACCTCCACCGCCGATGGTGGCCATCTTGGCAGTCAGTTGGGGGCTCACCCTGACAGCACTTCCAGCTCTTACATTCTGGTCGGTGTTCTCTGGGTGCTCCCAACCTATATTAGTTTGTTTTACTTCGTACCTAAAGTGTGCATGTCCCGCTCATGCATTCCGTGTGGAGTGGGGAGAGACCTCATTCCAAGACACCCTGCCAGCCACAGGCCAAGTATGAGCTATGCTTGCATATAAGCATAGTTGGCTGTAATTTTCTAACCCTTTCCGAACCATTTGATACTACTACCAAAATCATAACATATGCATAAACCCCCTCCCCTCCGACGAAGACGAGAAGAGGCGAATGGACAAATGTCGGCCTGCCTGCCTCCCCTTACTTACTCACCTTTCTCTATCTCTCTCTCTCTCTCTCTCTCTCTCAGCATAGGTGGTTGTAATTTCCGAACCATTCGAGTTATAGTTGCCAAATACATAACTTAGACATCAACCACGACTAAGAGAAGGGGCGCTGGGTCAAGTTTGCCCTATGTCAACTTAGAAGCATAGGTGGTGGAAATTTCCTAACCGTAAAACATAGGCATTAAGTGTAGGTGTGTGGGGGGTTTCTCTAGCAGCACTTCCTACTTATCGGGCTACTGGCCATCATCATGGGCACCCACCACCACCGGCGACCGTCATTGAACAAATAGCCGTCGTCGGCGTACTGCCCGACCAACCACCAGCCGCCACTGTGTGTTAGACAGTGCGACTTTCAAGATTCAGCATTCAGACATCATCTGTAAAAAAAAAGCCAGTCGTCATTGGTGCATGCCTGCCACCACCCTTCATGTGTGCAAATTGATGCCGTCGGTTCGCTTGGCACCAGCCGCCATGTTGCTAGACAGTGCGACTTCAAAGACGGTGAATCGAATTGAGAGAGCAAGAAGTTCTGATCATCCGAACCGTTTAGTTGTCAAATTCATAGGCCAACCATCTTGGTACGGAAACAATACGTCCACCAGCTCAAAAGAAAGCATAAATGTAACTGTTTAAACTGGTAGACACATAAGCACGCGCGCACACATGCACGCCGTCCCGCACGCACGAGTTGCCAACCCGCACATACAACACATGCTAGAATCATATGCGTCCTGTTACGAAACGAATAATCTCAAACCTTAACTGATGTAGAAGTGAATACTCGTATGCCACGAATTTGGCTGTAATATCTGGGAATTAAGTAAATACATTTTTTAAATCATTGACCTGCACTCGTGTACCGAAGTATGTAATAATAACAGTCACCTCGAACCTTCAATGCATGTACTTACTTACAGACAGTCCCCCCGAACCTTCAATGCATGTACTTACAGAGAGTCCCCCCGAACCTTCAATGTGTGTACTTACTTCCAGACAGACGGTTAGTACCACCCACGCTACGGAGGACTGACCTTACACTTGTGTGTCGTGTACCGAGACTTCGATGTATGTAATGGAATTAATACACACAGTCATCGCTAGACAGGCGAGTCCCCACACATACAACAACAACAACAACACATGCTAGAACGATTATTACGAAACGAATTATCCCCTACCTTACCTGGGGTAGCAGTGAATACTCGTAGGCCGCGAGCACATCTCGTCGTCGATGTGACTTCGCTGGAAGTGGAGACCGCAATGACCAGTCCCGCCTTTCCGTGCACAGTAGATACCGTCCAAGTGCCGTGTCCCCACCTCCACCTCCTATTGTCAACATACATACCGGTATACTATTGGAAGGAAACAATGCTTGTGCCCCGATCCAACCTCGGTCTGTCCCCAACCTACACTCGCAAACCAAACCCATCTCACACACACACAAACTCAAACACATGCGTGTATCGTACAAGCAATGGCTAGACAAGACCATGCATCATATGTCATTCGACAAAAGGCATGTAATTCCATCACTGATACAAATAGACATGTTGGCCGAGCCACCTAAGACGTCTGATATAATCTCTGATTCCAGTAAAAGGGAGCGTGGGGTCGAATCCCCACACCTGACACATTTTTTCTGTACCCTACTTGAATAAATAAGTTATATCAGGTTCGATTACCATTGAACGTGCATGCTAACACGCCCACAGACAATCATTCGTCGTCGGTCCCACTGCACATGAAGACGAACATGTAGCGGCCATGACAGTCATACTCCACCTCCAACCTGCACAACATGTTCTGAACCATTGCAATTATAGGGACTACAGTTACAGGCAGCCATACTTTGCCGACTCTGCCCGTACCTTCAATGCATGTACAAACCTTTGCAATTACAAGCAGTCGTACTATTCCAGAATATTCGATGTAGGTACCACGCCTTTGAAAATACAAGCAGTCGGTCCTTCCCGAACCTTTAATGTTTGCACTTAAGACAGTTTCATCCAGCAGCCCAGCTGTTTCACTATGATAACTGCGATGTTGTGTTTACCCAGTGACAAGTCTCGAACCCAGGTCCCTATAGGCAACTCCTTGCTCTCCCCAGCCATCCGCTAGAGTGCACGAAAGGAAAAATAGTTATAAACAAAAATGGCTACCTTTTGCATTGTCAAGTTAAGGAGCCCTGGTAGGTATTACAATATCAATGTTACCAGTTCTGGAAATACCTTTAATAATGCACAATGCTTCCTGCAGTGATACCCTGCCTAAAGAAGGTCATCACACACAATGTGAAATAAATGGTGTTTACATTAATCATCGTGTAAGTAATTAACACTCTGAGTTAAAAACAGCAGACAGCCTTACCAGTTTCATTGTAAAAAGTGTATTTCAAACACACTGCACAAGCACACTTCAAGAGTCTCAGTTGCATTCCTCCTATGCCCACCTTTGTGCTGAGTGTGCCGACAGTGTACCAGTGTCAGTGGTGCTCTGTGGGAAACACTGCGGCGGTGAGTGCGGAGGAAAGGTCTGCCGCTGGACCTCCGATCTGCGCGACATAATAACTATTAGAGACAGTTCAAACGTTACCGTTAACCGAGGTAAATGCAGTGCACCGAGCACTTTTTTTAAAACCCTCCTTTACAGATAGTCATACACTGCACTCACAGTCATACTGTATCCAACCTACACTCACTCCTTCAAGGCTTGCAGCTAGTCTGAATCTCCCCCCCCCCCTCAACTGGGGACCAGCCTGTACCGAGACCTCAGTGCATGTAATGAAGAACAGTCATACTATATCTCACGTACGTGCACACAGACATCACCGATACTAGACATGACCAGACCATCCTCGGCAGAACATAGCTGAGTGAAATTTAACCGGTCAACACTAGCAGCAGAACGCTTCCGACCTACCACACAAGCAACATGAGAATCTGTAAGGCTACCTCAAGCAGTCGACCGACAGCGCGAACGTCGTACTGGCAAGTGGAAGGATGGTAAATAACATTAGTTGTGAGAGAGACCCCGGGGTGGTAGACCAGTCGAGTCACACATGCATCCCCCCCCCTTTTTTACAAAATGAATTCAGTTATACAGTACCTAGTGCCAGAACCATACGTACATATGATACAACATACATGTAAACCATTAGTCATGCATGAGAGATGTCACAGCTACATGCTGGGGAAAGAACTGCAAATAGTACATGTACATATTTTGCGTACGAACCATTTATAATGCTAGAACTGGAGCCCATTACGAAACGGAATTACCCACGAATCGCCCGACACAAATGTACGAACCTTCTAATGATGAGTAAGGAGGTAGTAAACACACACACATTTCAAATATGTATGTACTCAGCACTTAGAAGATGAAAAAAAAAAAAAACATAAAGAGCAGAGGTCTACCTTAGCTGGAGTAGGAGTGAAGACCTGTATGTCGCGAGCACACCTCGTAGCGGTCGTCGTGAACTCGCTGGAAGCAGAGACTACAATGACCATTCCGCTTTTCTGCATATGGTATACATTACCGACCTAGAAAGCAATTTGACACCTGCAAGTACTATAAGTACATCATCACCACCCTTGACAAAACATACACACTTTTTACATGTACCATTGATAGGGACTAACACATACAAGGTGTGCCACTGTGATGTAGTGGCACACCTTGTATGCTGGGCTGAACAAGCAATGACTATTTTCATGTCGACATGCATGACAACTGCGTAGTAAGCATGTAGTGCTTACCCGCAGCGATAACCAGTGTAAACATAACAAGAAGTGTAAAGGAAATGTTCATCGGGAAGAGAGTAAAGTACTGTGGCAAGACATTCGCTAACCGCACTGGTGCCAGATATCATTAAGAGAGTAACTGTCCACAGGTCTACAAGACCTACCCATGTGTTAACTGTTGTGCTTTATATTCGAATCAGGGTGCCTGGCATGCTCACAACAGGAATTTCTCGAATAAATGCAAGCGAACATCGTGTAAACACATGTAATTTCGCCAGTAAGCATAGCGGTGGAAAGCAGATCGTTACGGCTACATTAATCTAGCACGATCATACACTCTGCTACAATATGAAGATGACATCTGTAACACTGTCAGCAACAGCAACAGCAATATAGGCCCTGAAGAGTCGCTACAAGCAGTGAGGTATCAATGTTACCACTGCGATCGAACACTTTGCTACAGTATGAAGATGGAATCAATGGTTGAAGACATGCCATCTGTAACACCACCGCCATCGTCAACAGCAAGAAGTCCTGAAGAGTCGCTACAGGCATTACGGCATCAATGTACTACTGGGGAAATACATTTAGTAAAAAAAAAGTTGTCATGCACGTCGACATGAAAGTAGCCATTACTTGTTCAGTACAGCATACAAGACATTCCGCTGTAATAACTGTGATGCTGTGTTTACCCACAGCGACAATCTGTATAGACATAACAAGAAGTGTAAAGAAAATGTTCGTCGTTCATCACGAAGCGAGCGCAACAATTGCGGCAAGACATTCACTAAGCATACCGGTGCCAGATGTCATGAAGAGACACTGTCCATTTGCCACTGTCTACAAGATCTGCCCATGTGTTTACTGCTGTGCAGTATATGTGAATAAGAGTGCCTGGAATGCTCACAGCAGGAAGTGTTCTGAACGAGAAACAGTCGTCATTAATGTTTATGCGCGAACGAAGAATAAGTTGAGCATGTATCTCATGTTAGTATGCAGCCTTAGGCTATGTCTGTAAAATAAAAGTAAAGTGGGTAAATTATGACTATTTTATTCATCTAACAAAAAACCCGCTAATATTTGGTCCACCTCCATCACTAGAAATTTTTTTTACCAGATTTTATCTTAGTCAGAAAATAAATTCAAATTTTTTTTTATATACTGTCAAGTCTCAAACTCGTCTCCCTACCAACCTATTACGAGACGAATTAACCCCTATCTTAACTGCTGTAGCAGTGAATACTCATAGACCACGAACTTTGCTGTAATCTGGGAATTTAGTAAATATATTTTTTTTATCATCGACCTGCACTCGTGTACCGAAGTATGTAATAATAACAGTCATACCCGAATCTTCAATGCATGTACTTACTTACAGACAGTCCCCCCGAACCTTCAATGTGTGTACTTACTTCCAGACAGATGGTTAGTACCACCCACACTAGGGAGGACCGACCTTGCACTCGTATGTCGTGTACCGAGATTTCGATGTATGTAATGTGATGTCACTCGCAATTAATACACAGTCATCGCTAGACAGGCGAGTCCCTGCACATGCAACAACAACAACACATGCTAGAACGATTATTACGAAACGAATTATCCCCTACCGTACCTGGGTAGCAGTGAATACCTGGAGGAAGCGAGCACATCTCGTCGTCGACATGACCTAGCTAGTTGCGGAGACCGCAATGACCGGTCGTGCCTTTCCGTGCACGGCAGATACCGAAAAAGTACTGCATCTCCACCCCCACCTCCCCTTCTCAACGGACTTACCGGTATACTATTGAAAGGAAACAATGCATGTGTCCTGAACCAACTTCGAGGTATCGCAGGTTCGATTCTCGTAGAGAGTGGTAATACAAGACGACATAAAAAGCCGACATGATGTCTACAATTGTGTTAGTATTTACAGACAGTCAGTCCCAGACCTGCACTTGCGTACCAAGCCCTTCACACACACACACACACACACACACACACACGCACATTGCACAATAGATGGCTAGACGAGACCATACATCGTATGTAATTCGACAAAATCCATGTATTTCCATCACTAATACAAATAGACAGGTTGGCCGAGCGGCCTAAGAAGTCTGATATAAGCTCTGGTTCCAGTAAAAGAGAGCGTGGGGTGGAATCCCTACACCTGACATTTTTTTAAATGTACCTTACTTGAATAATAAGTTATTGCAGGTTCGATTCCCGTAAAGCATACATGCTGATTCGCCTGCAAACAATCTCACAATGGCATGCACGGGCGGTGGTGACTGCTGGTGGTGGGTGGTCAGAAGTCTGAATGCGGGAGACCATGTTGGCGAGCAGCAGCCGGTCGTGGGTGGTCAGAAGGGCCGGTGGTCATGTTGGCAGCCAGTACAACGACTATGGCCATTTGCACTATGGCAGGCACTAGTAGCGGGCGGCCAGAAATTTGAATGTCACGACACTACTGATGACAGGCAGGCAGAAGTCTGAATGCAGGCGGCCATGTTGTTGGCCAGTAGCCATGTGCAAAATGGCGAATGCTGGTGCTGCCAGTGGTGGGCGGTCAGAAGGGTCGGCTATATGTTGGCGGCCAGTACAATGACAGCCATTTACACAATGGCAGCATGGCACAATGGCAGCTGCTGGTGGGAGACCATGACCGGTGGTGGGTGTGACCTTAAACTTAACCTTTAGCCACAATTTGGAACTTACGAAATTTTACTCCAACAACTATGACCTTGACCTTGACCTAAGTTGATGTCATGTGGCCATGGATTATGCCATGTGACCTTGACCTTTGCCAACAATTTCAAACTTAGAAAATTTTACCACTCAAAAGAAAACAATCATAATTTTTAGAAATGTTTTAAATCGTAATACTATGGCGACTGAAGTCGGGGACAAGCCTCGGCTTCGGCTTCATAGTAGATGAACTATAACTCAAAAAGTTCGGAAATTAAAACCCACCTATGCTTATACACTGATATATGGCATACTTGATCCCTCTCCCAGTCGTGATTAAGCATATGCTATAATTTTGACAAATATACCTCAAATGGTTCGGAATTTACACACATCTGTGCTTATATGCTAACATATGGCATACTTGACACCGCGAACCTTCTCCTAGTCATAGATGATGTCTATGTTATGAATTTGACAACTATAACTTACACAGTTCGGAAATTACAGCCACCTATGCTTATAAGTTGTCATGGGGCATACTTGACCCCATGACTCTTCTCATAGTCATGGTTGATGTCTATGGTATGAATTTGACACATATAACTTAAACAGTTTGGATATTATAGCCATATATGATTATAAGTTGACATGGGGCATATTTAACCATGCGACCCTTATCCTAGTTGGGTGGATGCCTATGTTATAAATTTGACAACTATAACTTAAATGGTTCGGAACTTATATTCAACTGTGCTTATAAGTTGACATCTGTCATACTTGACCCCCGCGACACTTCTTATAGTCATGGTTGATGCCTGTTTTATGAATTTGACAACTATAACTTAAACAGTTCGGTAATTACAGCCCACTAATTTTATAAATTAACATGGGACATATTTGACCCCACGACCCTTCTCCTAGTCGGGGTGGATGCCTATGTTATGAATTTGACAACTATAACATAAATTGTTCGGAAATTATAGCCAACTATGCTTATGAGCGCCATGCACAAACACACAAAGACTTAAGGAGGCTGCTGTGTTACACAAGATCCGATCGTTCACGATGCCTTGATGCCCCACCGCCGCTGCCAGTGAGGTGCTGGCTGCCAAAATGGTCGACATCCTTTGCTGGTCGACAATTGTGATGGGTAGACATAGGTCGGAGATACCAAGATGGCCACTGGAGAATGAGAAGCTCCGATCGATTACGCCGTTTTGGGCAAACTTCCGCCGCAAAGGACAAACTACCCGGATTATGATAATTATCACTGGCTACCAAGATGACCACCAGGAATGATAGTAATTTGAGAAGCTCCAACCGATTCAGCCACAGTGGGCAAACCTCACCCACAAAGGGCACATTGCCAGGCACTGGCCACCAGGAATTATAGGAATTTGAGAAACTCCGACCGATTCAGCCACATTGGGCATACCTCCACCACAAAGGGCAAACTGTCAGCTGGATTGTGCAAAGGCACTTTCTGGCACTGGCTGCCAAGATGGCCACTGGGAATGATAGGAATTTGAGAAGTTTCCAATTTGAGAGAAGCTCCGACCGATTCAGCCACGTTGGGTCAACCTCCACCGCAAAGGGCAAACTGCCAACTATATTGTGCAAAGGCAACCAGAGGAGCATAATTACCATATTACCTGGCTGCAAGCTGAGGACCCCAGGAGCTGTGCCCCCCTCCCACGGCTACATCCACCGCTGCTGCCAACCCCTTCCTTCCCTTCACACTGATCCAGCCAGCCAGCGCTTCCGGCAGACAGTAAAGGGTGCATATATTAGCTTCTTCTGGTTTGCTGATGCTCTTAGGGGTGACCACCTCATACAACATGTACCTCTCTTAAAGCGATTTGACATTAACGCATGTACCACTCCGATCATGTGTACTCCATCACAGTAGTAGTATGTGCATGCTGTCTGTGCCACAGAAAGAGCACTTCGATGGATTTGTATCACAGTTTTTTTTTTCTCTCTCTCTCCCATCCTCTTCTTACATACATACTCCTAAGACTGCTTATCACGTTCATGACCACACCCGATTGCATAGCTCACTATTATTCTGGGCGGATATTTTCCTGCACATCCAAGATGGCCACCGCCGCAGGGCTTTGTCCTGAGGACCCCTCGGGGAAGGGGTCAGTGATGGCTGGGGCCTCGTCGCGGACGGACGTCGGTGTGTGTGCGGGTGCCATTTTGGCTGTGGTAATAGCGAACTTAAGTCCGTGCTGGCTGCTAATATGGCCGCCATCGAAGTATGCGCTCATTCGGGTTTTAGGAAAATCAGTTTTCGACAAACGGTGGGGATTTTTTTCTCCTGGCTGCCAACATGGCCGCCATCAGTTTCGGGCGACTTTTCTTATCCACAAAAATGGCCGCCGTCGACGTATGCGCTCATGTGGGTAGTAGGAAAATCGATTTCGCGGAAAATTTGTTCCCACTAACTGCCAAAATGACCGCCGTTGGTTTCGGCTACATTTTTACTGGCTGACAAAATGGCCACCGTCGGGATGGAATGATACGTTCTGGAATTTTCCGCAGGAAGAGAGGAAAATTAAAAAAAAAATGTTTATAGGCAGGGACCTTAATATGCTAATTGCAGTCCTTCAGTCCTCAGCCAGCAGCCAGGTGTGGCAGAATGCCTTTTTTTATACTACTGACCTTGCCTACAAGGTCAGTTTGATGGTACCCTTTTCCTTACATTGTTTTACGCTTTTTTTATTAATATATTCTCTGATGCAGAATATTCAAGAATTGGCAACTCTCCGAAAAAAGACTGAGTGTTGAAACCAACTTTTCGGGGAGTTACATGTTTAAAGGTTAATAATTCAAGAGTTCGCGAAGGTCTGGAAACAACACATGCACACAATTTTCTAACTACAAAAAAGGTACATTTACATGGCCTTATTGTCGAAAGGTAGCTCTTGATGGGACGATCTGGCGCAGACAGCTGTTAAAACAAGTAGGACATCCATCATGCGATGAAGTTTTACGGCATTTTCAATGTCACGCCAGGGACATAGGGCAGCAGATCACGCTTTCATAATAGCCATTGCCAAGCACGAGGCGCCGAGCGGGGAATCTCTACCCATTTAACAACAACAAAAAAAAACACGGAATAAAAGAATCGTTCAAAACCAATCACTGGAAAACATGACGGTAAAAAATAACCTTCAAGAATAACTCAGCCGTAGCGGTCAAACAAACGGAACTACATATATAGTAGAAGAAAATCCGAAGCTACGATAAAGAAGATGTTGGTCACGTCATTTATTTTTTGAATAAGACCGAACGTGACCTTGACGAGGGCGAGGTTTCGTGATAATCGATTCGGAGAGTCGCCAATCGAAACCAAGTACAGTATTTCGATTATACCAAATAAATACTGACTAAAATTAGATTTTGCTCAAGCGAAAATTATAAAAACCATGAACTTGTTTGACAAGTTTTAAATATTACTTTACCGATAAATATAACACCTTTTTCTTTTTATTACTTAATAATATTCAAAGCCGATAAATGGTCTTGTCGCTAACTGTCAGAGCGAACTCTATAGTGAAAGTGGTTCATTAAACAAATGCAATATTAGACAATACTAAACTGACAATAAATATCAACTTATAGCAAGAATTATTTATACTGAAAACAAAATAATTTCGGAGAGTTATCTCGTGAAAACGAAGCTTTAAATACAGACAGGATTAATCTGCCACAAACAAAGTTATACCACATATGCGAAATAAAACATTACTAAATTACATAAACAAGCCCATGCACGAGGCTTTAGCCACAGCCACAATGAATACAGGAAATTCACTTTAATTTACAGATACCTTTAGTATTTCACAAATCTAAACACAATTAGGCGCAGGAAATCCACAAAGTTTTGCCACGAAATTACAAACTAGATTCCCATAAAAGGGAAATACAATTGCAAAACCGTAAAACTAAAAGGTAATGGGATGCAGACGGCACCACATAACACAAACGCACACACACTAAACGAGCAGGAATACTTACTTTCCAAAAAGGGTCAAAAACTACTTAAAAGGCTAAAAATTACTTGCAACACAGAATAAGTTTACCGAAAGACTAAATGGAAAAAGATTATAAAAGATCACAGTCAAAATAACTTTGGAAAAGCAACGGCAAGAAGCTCATTCAAACCAAAAATGCCTATAAACGATCAAATCTGCAGCGAAACAAGATAATTACTCTCTGGAAAACACAAAATTTTTTAGGAACAGAAGCTAAAAATTTCGGAGGTGCAGACAAACTGGGTGGTGACTTATTGAGGCGGCACAACAGTACCCAATAACACACTGTTGCAGATATTAAAGGGAGGGGAAGATTTCAGAGAAAGGTGCATAACACTGGCAGTGTAACAAACTATTTCTTCAGTTAAAACTTCACAAATGTGTACCACCCGTAGAATTCACTTTAGACCATGTCGTATATATGTTATCAACTTCTTTTATCGTGATTAACCTGCAGCCGATGTTTGTCGGTTGAATTTAGATACATGCTATATATGTCCGTATATTTTTCAGGTATTTTATTTTCACGAAAGTAATTCGACCTTAGTTACGTTACGCAGTTAGAAGTTTACATTGAGTACTGTTGCGGGCACCGAACTCGAACGTTAAGAGGATTAGCCTCAGCATCTTGTATTGAGTATAGCCTCGTGTTTAATAGAATAACGTTCAGTAGGCATCCAGTAAGAACGTTACAATACGTTAAGTAATTGTTTCGGAAATCACTAGGATCGACAGTTTAGAGACGCGTATCTGTGGCGGTAGTTCTTTTACGTTAACTTGTTTAATATTTAAATAATCCACCCCCCGAAGCATTTTTCCACTTATGAAATTGCGCGCGGGCGACGAGAAAAAAGGACCCCTGTTCGCCTTCATTTTTTTTTGTTTACCCTGCAAAAATTATGGAGATTATGCTTCGGTTATAATTCCCAACTCGGTCTTTTAACAACCGCATAATTCATACCGCCCTACCGCAACGTAAATTCACATTAATTAAAGTAATTAGGTTACGTGGAGCGAGGTCCGTTACAGCAACAGGCTTCTCACGCAAGCCAACCCACCTACTGCCGTCGCGCGAAGGGGGCGTGGACCCCGTTAAGGGTCGGGGAGGGTTCCCGATATCATTCTCATTAATTATAATTACCGCTTCTAGGCTTATTCATATTTTTTTCCCCACCGTTGCGCCCACGAGGGGGGAGGCGAAATGTATTCTACCCTCTCCTCAATTACAAGTACAGATACGAAAATGTGTGTCATATTCCTGATATCTGGAACACGGTTCTCATTCACTTTTACGCACGTCGTAACTCCAATACGCCTGGCTAGCGATGTTCACGTAATTAGTCTACCGGTAAGCGGAAATTAATGACAATCGCACCCCTGGGCCGTAGAATAGTTTACTGGTGGTTCACAATAATGCTACTTGTTTTAGCCTGCCAAATAAACCCCGTATTGTATGTGACATTGTACTGGGGGAAAATAAGTGTTTGGTCACTAAAGAATTTTGTTGGTAGTCACAAAACTCTTTTGTCGATATAGAACTCACAAAATATTGTATGGCCCCATAAAAATTACTTTTCTGTTTCAATATTTAGCGGCAAGAGCAAAAAAAAAAAAAACTTTTGTGATCACCCATAAATTAAGTCGCAGCAAAAATGTAATGATGATAGTAGTTATACCAGTTAATGGGGCTCACAGAAGTGTTTTTGCGGATTTTAGTAGGCCGATGAGGTTAAACATCTCGTTTACTGCACGGTCGACCATCAAACATGTCCTTATTATACTAGTATACGAGTGGATTGGAGTGGAGAGACTTAGGCGGCTCTTAAAATCGATATCAGAGACGACTTAGAGGTCTCGAGAGCCGATGGCGGGGGAAACTGGAAAACTCCGAGAAAACCCCCCTACCAGCGGCATCGTCCGGCGGCACGATTTCCAAATGCGAAAATCCGGGAGCGACCCCGCCCAGAATCGAACTCAGGAATGTTTCCGACGTAACCTTCGCAAATATTCAAGTATACGCTGTTCACTATAAAGAGAGCACTTTTGAAAGCCCTGCTAAAGTTCTAGTTTCATGCCCATTATGTATTATTCCGCCACATGTAAACAAACATTGCCATGTGATTGCCACATGTTAAAATCAATGTTTACTTTTCAGGACTGGATAATGTTTTGGACCCTAAGTGATGAGCATTTATAACTAATTACATAATAACTGTATTACACAATACCCATTAAGTGTATAAATGAATGTATTGTATATACATATCATAGGTATAAAACATGTAACATATACAATATATGTAAATCATGTAACATACAGAATACATCTAAAACATATAAGTATAATATTATATATAGAACATGTAACACAATACATAACACATGTAAAATATATGATGTATACAAAACATGTAACATATATGATGTACACAATACATGTAACACATATGCTGTATATAACACATTATATATAATGTAAAATATACAATAGAAAAATATGTAACATATATAATCGTTTGGGTCATGTCAAAGCTCCGATAGACAAAAATTTTACAAAACAAACAACAAACGATGGAAAAATGAACGCCCTAGCGATGAAGTCATGGAAACCGTGAAACAGCAAACATTAAACTTAGGCGGTGAACAAGGACCAACACGGCACATTGAAAAAAGGACACACAGTAATACTACACCATAGTTGAGCCGAAAAAATAATTTGGAAAGGCAGCCAAATCCAGATTTTGAAATAGACTAGCCCTACTGCACACCCAAGGTACAACACCATTTATCACACAAATTACCAAACATTTAAAAACTGTGCCGCAAACTTAACGTTTCCCATGACTAACCATTTTCTAAGTGCCTCATCGCTCTGTAGCGTGACTAGTAAAACGTCAGCTCGAAAACATGGTAGCTGTGTTTGGCCTCAGCTGACCGAAGTGAAGTGCAACTAAGCCATCAGGAAAAATCATAGATCCTGCAGGCTTAAGGTAGCGGCATAACGTAGCAGACGTCTGAAGCGTAGGGCGAGGCCGTGCAAGGCCTTCAATAAACAACTACGACAAATAAAAAAATAATTACGAACGACGGAGAAAGAGGAAGGCAGAACAGAAAGGAAAGATGAGGGGATCTAGGCCGAGCAAAGTAAAATATATAAAATATGTCATGTATATGTACATTTTTAGAATAGTTTTATATGCACCTTTATAAATTGAGATAAATATATTTCAACATAGACCTAATAAGTATGTATAAAATAAAAATAATTTACACTAAAAATATAAACATATCAACAAATGCATTTGTGTATATGTACTTTACTATATATATATTATTTACACTGTTACTCCGTGTTCGTAGCCTTCTGAGGCCCTCCAGAATTGTACTGAACATTTATACTATGAATTGAAGTGATACACAACGGTATACCAGGCTTGTAACTGGCACCACCTTCATTTGTACAAAATAATTCTAAAAATAAAGTTTATTATTTATAGCTAAGTGAAATGCCGATCCAGCGATGGCCACATTTCCCAAATGGGAGCGACATTTCCTTTTTGTCAAACCCACACAGGCCTCAAGAAACCAATTTTACAGGTAAAGTGCATGGACTCTCATCATTGTTGTGGTTCCTTCATTGCAATGACTGCTGCAAAACTGAAAACTTAAATGAGAAAAGTATTTAAAGAAAATTACTATACTTGCAAAAAACGGTTCATGCGTGCATACAGCTGAAAAAAAATGTCTTATTATTAATGTGAAAACAATTCATATCCACAAATGACAGAAAAATGATATTGTAAAGGACAAATTATATAAGTAATACTTACAGGCAAGTTACTTTTATCTAGTGTGTATTTTGACTTCATTCCTCGGGAAGATATTTTCTTTTGTTTATTTCTTGATAATCACAACCACGGGAGTTTTGTAAGGCTTTTAGATAACGTTTATAGTTAAAATTTAAATGTAAATAATTTATCATTTAAAAAATGTCTCAGATCAATTGAAAATATTTATTTTTGGAGAAACCTGCTAAAAACTCTATGTAAAGACATGCAGCCAGCCTCTGTGCTTTTGTGTTTTGTATGTGCTTATCGCTATAACTGTGAATGTGTTAGGTATATCAATTGTAGCCCAGTCCCTATTAAAAGCTAGCTCATACAGCTTCTTTAGAAATACTTAATTTAACACTTACATTGCATAATGTAATCTAACCTTTAAAAACCATGCATTCGCAAGTAAACAGGAGCTCTGGAAGTCAGGGGTGTTGACTATGCTGTGTAATTTACAGTCACATTAAATTTAAATGCCTAGAATATTTTTGCGGCCAACGTGGCAGATATAACAAACAATTAGGCCTACTCAAGAACGCATACTATCTTTGTTGATATTTCTCAAAAAGTAGCAAGTTGTCTTGTCGAACATCCAATACGAAATTTAAACATGGGATTTTTCTATATCTGTTGACAATTAATTGTAAATACTTTCTAATTTCTCTTACGGCAAGCATTACCAAATAATACAATACTTGCATCAAGAAAGAATGACGGCAACAAGCACAGCTATAGGTCTATAGTTAACAAAACCAGCTTTAAATGTTGTAGTTTATAATGTTGGAACACCTTTGGCGTAGCATCAAACTGTGACGTTTATGTTGTGTTAACAATAGTAAAACTTAACACTGTAACTTGGGATGAATAACTACATGAACACGAGTTTGGGGTTAGGCCTACATTGCAAAATAACACCGTGATTTTAAGACGTGTCAAATTAATGTTAATGTATAATTATTGACAGGCACATTTGCACTTGTTACCAAAGCAGGTTTAAGAAAGGTTACATGGCTGGGCGTAAATAGATACATACAGATGTATTTGAGATTATGCCTACATGAAAAAACAACACAGTGATATAAAATGGTGTAAAATTAACGTATACTTATTGACTGTTAAATTCGCACTTGTTATCAAGAGAGATTTGAAAGAAAGGTTAAACAGGTGGATATAGGTACAGATAAATTTTTATATTATTTATCAAACTTAGGATATAACATGTAATTCGCAAACTCACATGAATATATTAATGTCGTGTTTCTGCTGTCGTTCAGTTATATTCATTATTGTTATTTAACTTTCCGTTTATAATGTCACGTTTCTAACTGTCGATTTCTACTTGTTCTTTTTCAACGATTTACTTCAATAACGTACTGGGGATATGCGGGAAAAACACGTCGTAAAAACTGTTCGGGAAAAACACGTCGTAAAAACACATTTACATTTACCTCCGGACAGTTGCAGTTGAAATTTTAAAAATTTCTGCAAACTCGTTCGATCACATTACACGGCTTCATCTCTCCTCGACAAATTAAATAATAAATACTTTCGGCAAGATTTATAATGTCCTCCTGATGCTGAATATTTGTACATAGTTTGCTGGAACTCATAACTTCACACAAAACCATTACAACACAATTAAACACTATAGGCCTATAATGAAACAATGCTGATTGCAGATAAGCCGAAAAATAAATGAGAAATATTAAAACACAACTTCCAGTTTCCAAATTTGTAGTTTGCCTCGCAACCACTCCACACACGCAAAGCCAAGCAACAAGCGTGAAAGAACCACAACAACGGACCGTTGCGCCAATCACGTGACACAACATAATTATGAGTTACAGTAAATACATTATCTTTACGCCAATAATTACTTTAAAGTGTATAAAATAAACTTCAGACAACTTAAGTGGCCATAAATTTAAACATTACACTTGCAATACCGCGTTATTTCGTAGAACTACTTTTCACTGCCAACATAACTGGGTGTGTTCATCCCCAGCCTGTGCTGTGACACACGTATGTGATACATACGTAGTTGCGGGCGGTGTTTTTTTTTTTTTTTTTTTTTTTTTTTTCGAAGGTTAATTTCTAGAGTGCTTACTTTAACGTGAACGGCCTTTAAGGGTATATACGCATTTTAATGTATGTATTGAATAAACACATGGCCAGTAACATGTTGATTCCTTAACCGTAAGATATTCTTTAATATTTTCTGAAGAGCGATTCAATACTCTAGTATTAAAAAGGTACATAAAGAACTAAAAGCCCTTATATAATCAGGTTGTTTCTTTCCGAACTTATTCTTAACCATGAAGAAAGATTGTTCCTTTTTCCCATGGCTTAACTTTGTGCTTTATTTTACGTATTGTTATGGCCAAGAGTAAGGGCCATATTGTCATAATTCCGAGCGGTTGAGCAGGCCTCCCAAGGCGGGCGAAAAAGGGGGGCAAAGCGGGGCAAAGTTCAGTGTGCTATGAGCTGTTCGCGGTAAAGTGAGCACTTTTGAAAGTTCTGTCATTTGGAATAATAGTTAAAAATATATTTCATTTTAGTCTTAGACTAAACTTCCGAGTGTGGCGGAATATACACACTGTGATTATTATTTACATGGCCATATTTATTAAAAAAGTTGGTAAAAGGTTAAAGAAAATGGCTGAAAGGAAATAAGTAACTAGGGCTTCAAAAGTGCTCACTTTACTGTGAACAGCATATATCAAAAGATACCACACAATTGTCACACGTCTCTGAAAGTAGTTAACTTAGTTATCAGACACAGGGAAGACATTTAATTTAATGACGTTATCTTCTTTCTGTGCGCACTTCCGGCCATAAATTTCCACTGTTTGCAACATGTTCACAAGCTGTGTGCCAAAGAATACGTTCTGACAAACATTCCTTGACACTTGTTTGATGATTGTGATAAAATACAGCACGCTGATCAAATACACCAACAAGAGGACCCAAGAAAACGCTGTAGTCTGTATCTGGCAGAAATATGCTCTGTCCTTGTTCTAGAATTCGTTCCTTGGAATGTTTGTATTGACGTTGTTATAGGTAAACTATCTAAAATATTAAACACTTAGTCTACTTGTGACAGTTTTCACTTCCAGAGTGTCAAACGAGAGCATGAATCAATTGATTACTGTGCACTAAAAACATCAGTAATTTTCATAAAGAATAACACTTGATTTCTTTGCACAAGAGATTAGATAATAGATTAATTAATCATTTTTTGCAAATTAATATAAGTACCGGTAAACATCACAATAATTAATTGACATGTATTATATAATATATATTATTAATTACAACAAACATTCCAATTATATAAGTAATTTTCAATGTACAAAGCGTGAATGCTAAGTTTAAAGCAAGTTTGTTAATGATTTCATTAAGTGTTGTAACATGACGTACTTATAGCATGCTATTTCTAAAGTTATAAATGTGTTTGTAATTTGGACTATGTTGCATTTTATTTCTTTAAAATAAATCCATATATGCAGGCGAAAATTTACATCGGTAAATAATACTCATATTGAAATATTTTTTTAATAGTGCCACTTACGGCTTTGGCGTTTTTATACCTACATATTGTTTTGCAGTGCTATTATTGAAAATAATTAGTAACATTGATATCTTAGCCTTACCTATGTCATGAAAAATGAAGATTATCTTCATTCAGTACACATTGGAAAGTGCATCCATTGACAGCCGTTCGTCAATTATGAACGGGAACAATTGTCTAGAAAAAGAAAGAGACAATAAATTATTTCGTCTTTGTGACTGCAAGTTAGCCTAAATATGTTATAGAAGGAAAACTTAAATAAAAAACTGTTTTCTACAGTGTCTTGTTTGTAAAAAAACACAATGTCTTGCTAAACTATATGAACAAAAACAATAACTAAACACTAAATTATGTATCAGCATATTCACGCATTTTGTTTAGTTCTGAAACAAGATTACTATAATGCGCTTAGACTTCCAAATATCGCATACGTTTTATTCTTCTGTATGATATTATTGAAGTCTGTGTCCAGCTTCCAAGTATACTTGCAAAATATGTAAACAAGGATTTTCGAAGGATATTTTAATAAAAAAAAAACTACTATCACTCATATTGGAGTTAGTTTTCTAAATTTATTTCTATGTTATTTTACTTGCGGTTTCGTGGAGTGATTTCTTGAAAATTAAGACTTATATTCTAGGCGTAACAAAATCTCGAGAGAGAATATTTTCAGACCTCCACTTATATACAGCTCATAGATGTCGCCATTGGCGTATACGCTACGCCACTCGGCTCAACAACTAATCGCGTCATTGTACTACCCTGCTCTATGCATTCCCCGAATATGGGGTCCTTCTGGTGCGTCCCTGTTGGTTTACCAAAGTTAATGGTCAGAAGTGTAATACAGACCTAATGTCACATATAGGAGATTTCAAATGAAGCTAGGCAGAAGCCTTTTAAATACACGCCAATGCTCTCCCTAATTGTCAACACACGACTGCAAGTGTGGTAACAGACAACTGATGACTCTGCTGAAGAATTCCCGTGGCTTTAAGCCGACCCATTGTCACATCTCTCAGGCGCATCATAGTCCGATCGAAAATATTATCACATTCGACCTTCCAGCATCTCAGAAATTTGAAAGAGCGTGGGGACAGATCAGGACCGTAGAATGGATGGGTCAAAACCTTCCAGTGGAATCTGAGTAGTACAGCTCGCCTATTGTTGATTGCGTGGAGCCTAACTTTATCGCAAAGAAGGATAACGCCACTGGTCAGGAAACCTAACATTTTGGTATTGATCCGTCGCCACAATAACACGAGGATGTTGCTATGTCGATCGGCATTGGTGGTCGCACCTCGTTCCAAGAATTCATCAAGGATAGGTCCGTGTTGATCTCAGATCATCTTTACCTTTCTTGCACTGGCCTGCTATTTGCTTTTCTTGGGCGGTTGTGATCCTACAATATTGTATTGCATGCTGGTGCGGAGCGTTTCGAAGTGATGGTGAGGTGGAGGGTTTCATCTTCTGTCACAGCTCCAGTTGTTGGCAGTCCAGATGCTGTTAACAGAACTGTACTCGTGCTGATTTTAGTTTCGCAGTCAGGTTCGACATTACGATATGGCAGCCTGTCATGCAGTGTCATATTGGCTCAAGCTTAGGATTGTGTTCCTCAGCTGAAAACTTCACCCTTTCTTTTTGTCATGACAACAAGTTATGTAAAATTTGTCGTGCCGTCTCTTTGTCCATGTTAATCGAGTTTGTCAGTTTGTAATAATCATACTAACACTCAGACGTTGGTAGTTACACAAAATGTCATCATTTCCTTGAGTATTTTCATAGTTTTTGAAGTCACAGAGCGATAAGGACCTGCATTGCATTCCATCTCCTCCCAACCTTCACTAACTATATAGGTTAGCCATTCAAACACTCCCGGGACATTGTATTTATTGTCCTCGTGCATATCCTTCAACAGCTGCAAATATTCCGTAGAAAATTTTTGTTTTGCAAGAAAACTTCACGTTTACGCACTGCTCGTATTTTACGCTGTGATCCCGGCAAGAAAACGCAGTACCCCCCTCTTTCACCAAAACCGAGAGACAAACTAAACCACATAGAAAGACTGGCCAAAGTTGTTTTTCCCAGAAGCATCAAAGGCAACTGTACCCTGTGCCCACTTCTCTCCCGCGCCATAAGTACAGCCACTGGAGTTTCCAATAATATATTTAACAGCCACACTATGTATTTATCTCAGCGCAGATATTCCATGTTTATTATACGGTCACGTGGCTGGTTAGGATATAACACAACTTTTTAAACATTTCATTGCATATCTTTTGCTGTGTAATTATTAATATCCCGGGGGAGTTAATATTTAGTAAAGAATAATGACTGTGAGATTTTAACTTATTAATATCTGCGAGACTGCCTGCAAGCCAAATATTTTAATACTAAATATGAAAATTCAATTTTGAATATAAAATATTAAAGCAAATATATAAAGGTAAAAATTACAAACAAGTAAAACGAAACGCTACAAATTGATTATAACATATATGCAGTTTCAATAATGAAGTTATAAGCTCAATATTTACTGTTGACCTTTGATTAGAATATACTTGGTATATTGTTATAAAATGATAAAATCTGGACATTAAATTTTACCTGGAAAATATTAATTTTTTATTCAGAAAATTCTAGCCTGAATAACATTCATTAGAACACCTTATTTATGGGTTGCTGACCAACGAATCTTGATTTAAACTACAGATAGAACACATATGCATCTTTTTTGTTATAAACTACACTCCAGATTAATTTTCGAGCAAAATATTTTTATGTTTATATTAACTTTCGATTGTAAAATTTAATTTTTAATTTTGTCTTGAAAACTAACGTTGTTAGCGAAACGTGTCCCAACAATACACCTATACTGAGATAATTTATTGATATACTGAATTTACACACCAGCAAATTTATTGAGCTCTTAAAGTAGGATTTTGAACACTTTTCCTTAACTAAATCGTCGATAAAAATAATACAGATATGTTAAACCCAACAAACTCTTTTCCATTAAAGAGCGTTCAGTCAAAATGGCCATTACCTTAACTGAATTTATGTTACCCTGGGAATTTAGGATTTGACGTCACTGCATGTGCGACACCAGGAATATACTGCGTGGTAATTACGTGCGTGTAAAGGTAATGGGTAGGGCTCATCAGTGTGTTATCAGCTTCACACTTACGGCCATACTGCCTGTCGCCAAGAAGATAATTTCAACATCATGGCCACACGTTATCTTATTAACTGATTGGAATGCTCAGATGGACAGAATACTGAGATGTGAAAATGATACGTTTCTCAATCACCAAACATGTTAGTAATACATTTCTACAGTATTTTGTTTTCTCCACAGAAATGGTATTCTATAACTAAAAAATTCTTTTCCAACAAATACTGCGATTGTTACTGAAGAAGGAGACAGATTCTACGCCCCGAAAACGTCGCGAAGACTTATAATATTTTTTTTGCGTGTTATAATTTTTTCGTAGTTCTGTGTCTTCTCTGTTGGTTTATTTATTCTTTGATTTGATTATTTTTGTGATTCCTGTGTTGTTCGTAGTGTTGAATAATTTGTTTTTTATAATCTGATAATGAATATTTTTCGTGACTTGTGTTTCATTGTAGTTTTTGTTCTATTTTGTGCGAGTTTTGTGTTTTTATTGTTTAGTTGTGTCCACTGATGTTTTTTTCACTGCTTTGTTTACTTGTGTAGTGTTTTCGTTTTCGTCATCGAGTTGTCTTTTTATGGTTTGCTTTCGTTGTCTGTCCTCTTTTGTAATAATAAGTTGTTCGTCCGTCTTTATATCTTCTAATGATATACATACAGCTTTTCTTAACTATCCGTGTATGGTGTTGTAAAAGTTTATTTATATATTTTTTTCGTTTTTTGTCTTGCTGAGTTCTGTGTGTGTGCGACTTTAATTTAGTCTCATAGTCGGCAATGGAGACAGTCCAATCATACCACCATAAAAATTACTGCCTTCCTTGTGCAAGATACGTAAACTACGTGGCAAGATTTTTCACAGTAAATTTATTTGGGTCATCTGATGTTTGACTTACTCGTACGTACAGTTCGCAACAGTATAATTCCCTTAAAGGAGCACAAAAAAGAGAGATAAATAGTTCTCCACTTTCTACCTTCCACAGAAATCCTTATTCGTTGCTTTTTTAAAAGCCAAATTTAAAATTTTGTAGGCCAACACTTTAACTTCAGGGTAGCTAAAATATACAGTACCCTAGCAAAGGTTAAAAACACACCTATAACTCTGCAAAGTATTTTGGGAGCAGATCAGAACTCACTTTACCCTACATTTTGGAGATGAGATAATTTAGAGACCATTTACCTACTGGACTTCGCTACATATGATTCAGCCGCTCAACTACTACGCCTCTAAAGGTTGTCCAATCATAAAAGTTTACGAATGCAATCTCTTTTACAGTCCTTTAAGAATACTGGCCATAAATTAATAACTACCAGCAGAACAGATTAAACAGATCATGCACAACGAAAGTTAAAGGAATGTGCTATTAAGACAGAAACTAATGTGCTTGATAATAAAAGTAAAAATTTATTTTTATTAAGTAAGAACAATCACGATATTAAATTAATCAGCATGTGGTGGGAGAGCTTTTACAGGGTGAATCGTTTAAAAGAGCCCGTGGTCTGTATTTCCTCGTTCCCTCGCTCCGTCACACACATGTCCCACGGGGCCTCTTTTAAACAACTTATCCTGTATTAAGTACCTGTCCCAGCGTTTTCATAGAGTGAGCATAAAAAAAAATTCTAAAAAAAAAAAAATGTTCGGATAAAACGCTTTTAGGGCAGCCAACCGGGTTACACCTCCTTTACTTTCCGAAGAGAAGCAGGTACATTCTGCCCTATTACCCAGGACCCTCGAAGCCAGTGAACAAATCACGGCGACTGTGGTAAACAGGGAACCATGTTGTACACACTTGATGCCAAGCGAACTCGTGCAAGTGTCAGATTTCTAACATGCTAACCGCCAAACCGATACAACAGTTTACAATTTTGCCATTTCGCAGCGCTCGTTTTGCAGTGACGTACCGTGTTTTGGCCTGCGTGAGACAGTGACCAACATGTACTCTGTCCCAGATAAGTTCAAAGTACAGAATATACGTTGCCTACACGTAACATATATTCTGTACTATAAACTTGTCTAGGAAATTTTTAGTTTCTGCTGCCATTTTACGTTCATAGGTTGGTCGTGTATTTGCGGCATGTTTAAATTTTATGGCTTAAAATATCGCGTCGGCCCAATGCATGGGAGTATCTCCTGTGTACTTAGTTCCTTTTAATTGAAACTTACATTATCATTTCAAAACATTACTTAGTTTTCAAAAACTAAACTAGAAGAATTAAAGCAAAAGAGAAGAAGGGGGCAATTGCACCTCCCCCTTTTGATATCCACCCCTCCCTTTCCGAATCGCCAGCAATGGTGAATGCTTCTCACATAAAACCCTGTTCTTTCGAGCTTCAACTTTTTAAAGGTGCATAAGAACGACATCGAGCCAACTTACTCCAGCTATTGGATCTGATTTTGTTTTAACCGTTGCTGACAAACACTCCACCTTTATGACTAGAACTTAATACGAAAGCCCAGGTCCAACCTAACCTGAATTTACATCCGATAACAACACACACATGTCTTACTCGGAATTAAAAACCCCTAACTATACCATGGTAACCCGTCAGGAACGCATTGATACTAGATGTTAAGACATGAAAGTGGGTGATGTTTATTATGGAATAAGAACACACGGAGGTCTGAGCTGAATCCAAGCAGAGCTTTCCGGATAACTCATACATAAACAGTGAACCGATTGTAGCTTTTAAGTCATGTTAGTAGAAGATGTTTCGAAAAAAATCACTATCCGTATCTATTATCATCTTTCTGCATGTTATACAATAACTGTGACAATTTCAGATCACTTGGTTGACGAATCCTTTGGAAAGGGATCACTTGCATTCACTGGATTTATTTGTTTCTGTTTGAAAGGGCGTGGGAAGTTAGTCAGACAGCTCTTAAAAAAACTTATTATAAAAAAGTTTTCATATAGTTGAGACGGTTCGTACCTAATTTTTTTTAGTTAAGTTCCTGTTAACTGCGAGGTTGCAGTTATGATTTCAAAACATGTATTGAAAAACAGTATAACTGAATGGAAACGAGGAATAGAATGCTGACAGCTTTTACAGCAAAGAGGAGAGAGAAGAGGATGTGAGAGTTATAAACTCTACAGAACAGTGAACCTCGCACTTTTATGCATATTAAAACAAAGAACAATACAACGCAAAATCTATAAAGATCCTGGCGCGTGCGTGAGCTGGCAAATTGAAAAGACGGTGTGGGGGGGGGGGGGTATGGGATATGGAGCACACACCAGCTGTGAATCAACCTATTCCCGAGTCCCAACAAAGAACGACATATTTTCCTTTGGAACTTTCAAATCCGTGGAGTTTGGTCTGATACTAGCACAGAGCAGGAATGAATACAAGTTAAAAAATTTCAGAAAACAATTTCTAAAAACGTTTTGTTGCTATTAGAATAAATTCGTAATAAGCAAATTTATTTTTCGATAAAATCACGTTCTACTGAAAAAAACCAAATAAACATAGGCCTACATGTCACTTTTTAAACTGCGTGTCTAGCAGTACGGCTACAAATTCTCTAACCAATGTTGCGGAGATGCACCTGACAAAGAAAATCAGTGCACTTTTTTTTTTTTTTTAGACAATGACTAATTCGCACGGATATTTACATCTGTGCATTTTATTAAGTCCATTATCTGACAAAATATATCATGAAATTCTATCTATTCAGCAGTTCGTTGTCTTCGATGTAGGAGGTTACGACTGTGTAAATATAGATGTAGACAACTCAGAATACAATTATTTTTGTTAAATGCGAACTATCACGAACACATCAAAAGTGAGACACACAATAAAATAATGTTTATAATATTATGTCCCACATTGGACTATTGAGCGTACCACTTTGATTGTCATTACTACATTTGAAATGCGATGCATCTTTTAAGGTAAAAGTCCACATTTTCGACAAACACACACACACAAATCCTTAGAAGAAACAATGTATATACCTAGTATCACTATTACAAATACTGTAACATAAACACGTTCAAAATCAGAATTTTTTAATTTTGCATACATAGATGTTATAATATTTAACTTTGTAACTAATTAGCTGACTTATACAAAGCTTCCGCAGAGACCCGGTTTTGAATTCACAAAACCATCATAAAAGATATTAACAGCCTCACGCTGGATGACACGATATCCCGACGCCATGTGGAGCCGGGTGCCTAAGGATGTGAATACGTATAGGCTATTCATAGTAACGTGAGCACTTTTGAAAGCACTCTCATTTAGAATAAAAGTCAATAAATAGCTGCTATTTTAGCATTTGACATTAACTTCCGAGTGTGGTGTAATATACACACTGTGTTTTTTTTATTACGTATATGTCAATACGTATATAAAAAGGTTTTTAAAGGATAAACAATGGCTGGAAGAAAAAATTAACTAGGGTCTCAAAAGTGCTCACTTTACCGTGAATAGCATATACATACATAAGCTATTAACGGATAATTGAGCACTTTTGAAATCAACCATAGAAAAATGTCACTGTCCCTATCTACATGTATTTTAACGGGCACAACTGACTGGCGTACAGCCATTAATGTTCATAATGGCGGAGGGAAAGTAGTTCCATGTATTGGAGTTCATGAAGAAGTAAAGTGGATCTCCTTATAGTGATGCAACCAGCATCTCAGTAAATGCAGAACTCTCTAAAAAGTACTACAGAAACTTCCAAAATTGTCAAAAAAATATAGCTTGGTATTCAAATGAAAGATAAATCTTTCATTTGCCTAAGTTCATATAAATCAATCGGAGTAACGATAGCATGTCGAATAACCGTACAATCTTGGAAATACTGAAATAATTTATTTTGCTCTTTCCTTAAACGAAATACTATTCTAATTTGTGGAATTTTAATTTTTATAATAATTTTAGAGTTTCACTCACCTGACACATGGACAACGTGATCAGGCCCACGGCCATGTCAATTTTACACGCAGGGGAAGAATGCACTGTGTACATGCAAGTAGATCTTAAGAAGTGCTGTCAAAAGTGGTCAGTTTACCATTAATAGCCTATAGAGAGTTAGCGGTTAACTGAGTACTTCTGAAAACCCTACATAGGATCTAGCCTACTAATTTCCCCATTCCGTATCTTTCCGCGCTGTGTATAAAATTAACTTTGCCACGGGCCCGTTCACTTTATTCATGCGGAGCTGTGAAATGTTTGACATAAATGTGACGCAAAAATGTCAGTTCGAACACATACATAAATCGAACAGAAACAAAAAAAATATATGTAAATTCGGTAAACTCAAATACACTGGTGTAAAATGGAGAATGAAAACCCGGACGCAATGGTCCCACATGAATGGAGGTTTTATTGAATAATTAAACAGGTTGTACACTGTATATGATAATGATCACAGGGTCGTACACCTAAGGACCGAGGCTACAGAGTGTCCTGGACAACAATGACAGTATCTTGTGTATTCGCCTTTAGGGACGATGCAGTCCTGAAGTCGTGCGTAGAGACGGTCATTAAGGTGTCGGATGTCATCTTGGGGAATAGTGTTCCATGCTAATTCCGCCTGTTGTTGCAATTAGTGTAGGTTTGTGACCAGTATTGCAGGCCGCACCAAACGCCGTCCCAACACATGTTCAATTGGGGGACAGGTCGGGTGATCGTGCTGGCCAGGGGAGTTGAACGCCTTCGAGAGCACGTCAGGTAACACGAGACGTGTGTGCACGGGCATTGTCCTGTCGGAAGAGAAGATCTCCTTGGCATTGTAGGAACGGCAACAAAATGGGCTGAATGATGTTCTGGATGTAGCGTTCACTGTTCCCTTAACAAACGCCAGAGGCGTACGGTCATTGTAGGCTATTGCTCCCCAGACCATGATGGCGGGAGTTGGTCCTGTATGTCGCTGCCGTATACACTCTGGTTGTTGTTGCTCGTCTGGTCGACGGCGCACTCGCAAACGACCGGCACTGGAGCCACGGCAGAATCTGCTCTCATCACTAAACATAACACCGCGCCATTCATCCCTCCAGTTGCATTGTTCGCAACTCCAGCCGAGGCGGGCTGCAGGGTGGTGAGGTGTGAGAGGAAGCCTGGCGAGCGGCACCCTTGATCTTAGCCCAGCGTCCAGCAAACGGTTGATGATGGTCCTGCCTGTCACCCTGGGTGCAACAGTGGCCCTAATCTGTGTGACGCTCACCGTCACTTTACCGTAAACATCCTATATCGAACTTACACATAGGCAGTACGCAATCCATTCGCAACTGCAATAATGTTTGACTCTCAATAAGTGTGCCACTAGCAATCACACTTATAAAATACACAACATAAAAACGAGGACAAGGCAGAGGATGCTGTCAACTGAGCTATTCGCTACTTGTGGCTTAAAAACATTCATTTTTACTTCCTGTACGATATCGTCAGTACTCATTGTTTACATAATATTGTTTCCGTCACCTATTTTATAAAATCCCCTGAGAGTGTAGTAATTGCATGAAAAAATTCTTCACCAGTACGATGTATACCAGCTTGATTAAAAAATTAATTTAAAGCCAATTAACGGAATATTACTGCTGAAAAAAAATTGCGAAGAACGATGGTTTTTTAACTAGCCGACACACGTCCTACCGTCATAAAAAAATCCCCTACGGCGCTCGTTAACAGCCTTCCGCGTATGTACATCACATATCAAAATTCTAATTAAAATAGAAGTTGTGTGAGTTTATGTTGGTAAAATACCCGTATTGCCCCTTTTATCGATATTTTAATTTACGCATAACTCACAATGTTGAAAAAAAGCTTCGTTCACTGATTAAAACAAATGATGATTTACACACTTTGAATATCAGGGCTTGTTTTAATATGTGTACTGATAGTTTTTATACATTATTGCATTTTTTAATAGCTCAGTACTGCGAGTGTATGAAGTGTAATGAATAACTAATTTTCCGAATGTCATTGAGAAGGATAAAAAAAAGTAAATAAGCTCTCCAGAAGTGTCAGAAAAACCAAAACTGTATTTGTGCCGCTAGGCGGCGCCACAGTCGTCGTTATTTGATTGCTGTGACCAGTAGACTCTGAGAATCGATTCATTCGGCGATAGTCCGGTTACCCCCTTCTTTTCTCCTGTCTGTTCCCCTTCCTACCTTATCCCTCCTTCCCCCAGCGCCATGATTTTCAGGTGTCAGACTATGTTATAAAAAAGGCTTGCACGGCCTTGCTCCCTCTTCTTCGACCTTTGTATTTAATTGTGTTCACTTGGGTAGGCCGGCGTTCTACGTCGTCATGCTGAGGGTATATTGGCATTATTATGAACACCATGGGCAGACAGCATGTATGACGGCCGCGGTGCAATTTCGCCAAAGGTGAGTCGTGGTAGCAAGGGATTTTCTCTGTGTGTGCGGCGAGATGATGCCTATTTTAATTCAGTGTGATGAAGGGCTTATTTTTTGGAGTTTTTGGAAATTTAAGAGGCGTGTGTGAAGCCTGTGTAAGACTTAATGATTTTGCCTGTTATCCCCGCTTGACTTGCTTGAGGTAAGAAATGTGTTGCATAGATGGAATCGTGGCACCACGCCTAACACCTGTCTGCACTGGCGGCATATAGTAAAAGGGTTTAGGAATGACCGTTTTTAAATATTTTTAGCTCTAGGCTAGTGATTAATTGAAATATAGTACAATTTACCTCGGAGCTGAAGTCTTATAAGGGCCTTAAATATTGGGTGGGTTTGCCCTTTCTTTTAATTTACTTCATATAATTTGTGGTAGTCGGCTGCCAAATAATTTGTGTGTTACAGGTCTCACGTAGATTTTTAAAATGCTCCCCTTTTAGAGCTCTCAGCACCTATGAAGAGATTTGAACATGTTTTTTTAGCAATGCCTTATTTTAACGTGAGATTTGCTGTGTAGAAAATGTTAACGGGCTTGATAGTAAATGGTAACTAATGGCAACGCAGGTGATTATTTAGAGAGCCACCCCAAAGGTTATAAAAGTGTGCGACATTGCGAGCCAGATGATTTAAGATTACACCCAGAGCATTATTTTGATATTTGATGTAACTCTGAATTTCGAAGCACAGGGGTTTTGGTCGGCTTTGGTAACAAATGTTTACCATTGGTAGCAACAGTACTAAAGTATGGTGTTAATTCATAGTTGTAAAGGTATACGCAGTGTGGTAGCGGTTGTAAAGAAGCATTCAGTGTAATTAAAATTGCATTTACTACTGTTTTGATAATGAAAGAGTGGAGTTCGGTTATGAACGGTAACATTTGTTAGATGCCGTTAATGCCGACATTCCAAAAATATTGTCCTTTTGAGGCTCCAAAAGAATGTCACATTGTAAGGTTTTTTTAAGTTAGAATGGGCCAGTGTTAAATGTGTGCATTTCTAGTCACACTATAGTAGTAAAAAATCAAGTGGTAACAACAGGTCACTGAGTTAAATAGTAGGTTACCGCTCATGCGTGACCACTACGTTGTATATGAAAAATTGGAATTGTTTTATTGTGCCTGTAATATAATCACAAAGCTTACTGTTAAATTGAGTCGCAGAGACCTTGATCTGCCAAAATATAAGGGCGCTGGACGTCGTATGTAATCAATTTATAATCGCTAGAATTCTGTATTTATCAGCACATGTTATCATTATAATGTATAATACTTTTTGTGTAATTCATATAGTTCTGATATCAATCTAATATTGATTTCGAAAGTCAGAAAGCTGGCAGAGAAACATTTGATATCTGCATAGTCTAATTGCTTTTGGAGGATTGGACCTGTTTTGAGTGACAGTCCACCTTAATTTGGCAAGGCATAAATGTCACATTTTCTATATAAAATTTTTTTGTAGTTTATTCTGTATATTTTTAAGCTGATGGGTGCTTGGAGAGATTATCAAAGTGTATTTTGCGAGCCGAGTGGTTTTATAGTATTGTGTAAATAAAGTGCCCAACTTGGAATGATATTTTTATGCCTTTATAGCCTTGTACCCCTTAGGTACAGTATTAAAGTTAAGTTTGTCCCAATTTTCCCCAGCGGTAAATTGATCAAATCCAACCTTTATGGCGCATTTCGTTGAAACTCCAACTTACGCTGCGAGGATTTGTGGGTTAGAATCTCGCTGTAACACTACGTGTGTATATACTCATACTACAATACGTACCTAGGTTGTAGACTAATTGCAAAATAACACAAATGTAATGAAGTCAGTTTTTTTCCAAATCAACTCATGAATTATATCAGATCTCTACTCATTACTTAATTTCAACATGAGGTCTGAATACGTACTAAATTATATGAGTAAAATCTACACAGTGGCAAACAGCAAGCGTTTCGTTACATACAATTATTTCATAATTTACTTCAGAAATAAATACGAATTGTGCATTTTAATTGCTTTGAAAAATTTGAAATCTAAGTTACGCATGAAAATATCGCGTGTTTTATGATTTAATTACATATGTTTAAGTTTGCTAGGCCATAACTGTCCACGAGTATCCGCAATTTTGTAAAGGTATGAAGCGATCTTGTCAAGTCAGTGGAATTCAGATACCGCAATAATTAGCTGATACTGGTTTATAGTGGATAAATGTTCGCTGGTTTTCATAGCAACCATTTGTAATGTGTAATGTGAGACAAAAGTGGATATTTTGAATCAACACTGGAAAAAAAAAAGAAGTTAAAGCACATTTCGAAAATTGGACTTGAGAGCTGTACATTTAAGGCGTGGTTTTATTTCATTTTATAAATATCACTGTAACCATAACCCAAACGGATTGAAAAAAATAACTGTAAAAAAACTTTTAAAACTCAGCTTTTATTTATAAATGTACTAAAAAGAGAAAAATAATTATAGTAGTTACACAATTTGTAGAAATTGTAAGATGTGGTCGAACAGCCGTAATAAACTTTACTACAAATTAATATGTTTGTATAAATTTACATTTAGTATATACAAGCTTGGCGCAAATATTCAAGAGCCTTACGCAATATATGGGATTACTACGCTTACGCAAATGAGGTATACGTTCTATATTGTGCCAAGCTTTTGTATACTAAATATAAATTGACACAAACATATTAATTTGCAGTAACGTTCATTACGGCTGTTTGACCACATCTTACAATTTCTACAAATTGTGTAACTATTATAATTATTTTTCTCTTTTTAGTACATTTATAAATAAAAGTTTGGTTTTAAAAGTTTTTTTTACAGTTATTTTATTTTTCACTTGTTAGTTTCATCAATTTTTTGTAATATTGGTAGCAATGCACATCTCGGAACAAAATTTACGTCTGTTAATGTGCATTGCTACATAATTGCTGCAGACCCTGGTCACCATGTACAACAGTCAAATTACTCATCGAGACAAGTCCGAGGCCAAACTCGATACGTTTATTATGCGAGGAGAGAAATTAATTTAAATACGCATTTCAAAGACATCGAAGTTTCTCATAAAAAATTTCCCCAACATACTAAAACATTTATGCAAAATGCAATAGTTACGTAATATGAAAAAAAAAAACAGCATTAATACACTAGATAATGACGTAACTAGACACATCTTCTGTTGGATATTTCAACAAAAAAATCTCAATACCTTCAATATCCTGTTCTATTTCCAGTTTTAAAATCATGTCAAGTCTCTCGATTGTGGTTCTGGTAGAAAACTAGCCGTTTTAGATTCAAATTGTTTAACTTACTAAAATAAGACTGCAGTTTTTAAACATGTGCATCGATAAAGTGTCACTGCCAGGTTGAAAATATTTTCAGATGCATGTACAATACTTTAAATAAATTATTGAGTGTACCCAGCACTAGACAGTATCTTCAACACAAAGCAGCTATACTGCGAGACCGCTGGCTAAACACTGTTACATCTATGCTGTGAGCCTGAATATTATATATATATAGCCTTGATACGTTTTGGGAATAAGCTTATTGCATGCGAGTCACGCTGGCCGCGATACGGAATGTCATAGAAGCTGCTAGAACTAAGAGGGGGACACGGGTTCGAATCCAGTACCGGCCGTGCTGATTCATGTTTTCCGCGGTTTCCCGAAATCTCTTCAGGCGAATGCTGAGATGGTTCTTTTCCTCAGTACATAAGGCCTGTTTCTTGCCCGTTATTGCTCATCTGCGCGATTTTCTCCGTCTCTAATGACATCGCTGACGACGAGGCGTTAAGCCGTATCTACCTCCCTGTCTATCTCGGAGGCTTAAAACACTGTCACCGTTGCCAATCTATATTAAACGGCCAAGTAAATGAAATGTGCAAGCTTGCTTTCAGGTAGACGAGCCTCTCAATTCCTCTACCCTATTATATTCACAAGGATTTTTCCATGATCTTTTTCTATGTAAGTCTAAACTCACATACATTACTCGTATATTACACACTGTATGAACTCGCTTGCTTCTATGGTATACTGTAAGAATGAATTACGCGTGAAATGAAGGTATTGTAAATCAGAACGAAACAACTCGTCATCTCTCTTTTACTAAACCGAAATCCCGGCTGCGGCACAGATAAGGCAAATTTCTGGGACGGGAGGAGTTTCGTCCCTTTGCGACAGTCCCAACTTCGTCCTCTATCTGCGTCTTTCCACATGCCCGCATTTCCCATCTGATTGTAGATGGCCGGCTCCAACACATGCTTTAACATCCTCGCGCATATGGCTTTCCCCAGATAACGTGAAATCACCGAGTAAATCATTAACTTCCATTTAAGATACCATAAGCAATACAACTTTGACCAATAAATATTTTGCAACTTGCAACATATTTAGTTTGGCTCTCTAACAAAACAGCAGTTTACCTTATTTAGTATCATAAAAGAACGAAAACCCAATATTAGGCTGAAATGCAAATTCGAACACGCATTTCTATACTTGTATGCGGGTACATAAACACTTCACAAAACGTTTGGTACATACATAAAGAAAGCAAAAAAGTACGGAGTATATTTAAAAGAGAATACAATTTAGACGTTACCAACGGCATCGATACAAAATGCGAAATTCAAAGTGCTTGTAACAAAAAAACATCTGTTCAATATCACAACATTAACCCCATGGTGTCTCTGATTAGGGAAAGTTTCTTTCTTCTCACTGCAGCTTAGCACCGTGTATGGCCTTTATGTGCACTTTATAGGTCCCTAACACGCTGTGGTATGCTTGTAATCAGTGTGTAGATGTCATCTTCCGGAAGAAGGTCCCATTCTATCTGGCCAACTCCTATGAGATCTGGAAGTGTTTCTGGAGGTTATGGACGATTTTAAACTGCTGTTTTCAACTTGTCCCAGCCATGTTCAATGCGTTGGCGGTTTCTGTTGATCATAAACGAATTACGTAACTCCTACCACCCAAACTGCCTTATCAGACGATATTCCAAACTAAACGTGAGGTGTACATATGCGTAAATATGTGTTTATAGTGTATGCGTATAACTCATACATACGTGCAATTTAACCGAGTTACAAAAAAGGGATGATCATCGGCTTTCGGGCCAAGGGAGCAGTATTTCAGAAACAGCTACATTCGTGAACTGTTCACGTGCTTATGTGGCGAACGTGTATCGTGAGTGGACGAATGGCATCCACTGGGAATGAAAGTCGTGGAAACTGCGGAGCTCCATGCGCCATTGATGTCCGAGGTGAACATTGACTACGATGGTGCGTGCCAACCAACAGGCTGCAGTGGAACAGCTCAGAGTCCAAATGAACCAGGGTGCACCCAGACACGTGTTTACCGCAACAGTTCAGCGAACCCTTCTGCGAATGAGGCTCCGAAGTAGACGGACACATGTGCATCGACGAAAACGACTGGAATTTGCTCGACAGTATGGCGACTGGACCGCTGCTGATTGGCGACGGTTAGCCTTCTCCGACGAGTCACGTTTTCAGCTGCATAGAACGGATGGACGTCAGCGTGCCTGGCGAGAAACGCCAGAGAACTGACACCCTGCATCCATTGCTGGACGAACACGAGGCGGTGGGGGCAGTGTTATTGTCTGGGGAATGTTCTCGTGGCATTGTCTAGGTCCCATCATCCGCGTAGGAGTCGCTCTTGATCGATTTGGTTATGAATCCATCCTCGGCGATCACGTCCACCCGTACATGATTGTCTTTCCTCGGGGGGATGGGATCTTCCAGCACGACAATGCGCCTTGCCACACGGCTAGAACTGTCCGCACGTGACTGGAAGAGCATGATTAAGACTTTAAAGTTCTTCCCTGACCCACAAACAGCCCCGATGTCAATGCAGTTGAACGTCTGTGGGACCACCTCGCTCGTCGTGTTCGCTGTTTGTCTCCTCCGCCATGCACCTTTCAACAGTTGTGGGACGCACTGCAGACAGTATGGCTCCAGATACCCGTGGAGACCTATCAGCACCTGACTGAGCCACTATCAGCTCGTCTAGTTGCTGTCTGCGCGGCGAAGCGGGGTTACTTTGGATACTAGCAGGTGGTCATAATAATGTGATTCGACTATATGTGTTGTATTATATATATATACACACACACACATACACACAAATATATATACACACACGCATATATGTATGTAGTATTCTTAAGGTAGGAAAGTGGCTTTCAAAGGAGTACTACACCAGTATGTACAGCATGTATAGAAAATTGTATTGAAAACTCTAAATAAGGTAATTTTTTTTATAATATTGTGAGATTTTAAATTGGACTTTGGAAATTTCCATAATGTGGATTCCAATTCCACTAACATTCAATCGTAAATTTAAACTGAGTTGTGATACACACGGACTTGCCGAAAGAATTCGTGCAAACCAGAATGCAATTGCGGTATCATTGTTTAATTTTCCAAATATTAGTCAAATCTGGCCTGATGCAGATTACATAAATTGACGCACCCAACAAGATGGCGCATTGATAACACCTTGAACTCGCATTCGAGAGGATGAAGGTTCGATTTCCGTTTTGGTTTTTCGATTTCCGTTTTGGTTATTACATAAGGATTTCCTGGGTGTTTTTCTAATCCATGCCATGGCCGATTCCTTCCACGTTACAATAAAGTCACATGACTTCTTAGAACGTGCAATTTCACTTCCCACTCTTTCTAAGTGCTTTGCTCATGCACATGAGTATAATTTGTTTCCTGAGTAGATCAGCAGGTTCCATCTCGAACTTACCTTGGACGTGAAAAGACGTAACAATTTTCTTTCTTCATGTTCTCTTTAATTATTTCACTTGAGATTTCTGGACAGTCCAAACCAGGGGGCAATTCAATTGTGCTATTTCTGCAGCAGAATGTTAACATTAATTAGTTTTGTGTTTCGCTGTACTCAGTATTATTTTCGTGGAGCTCTTTCGCAGTCAAACATTAGAGAATCAGAACGCATACACATTTATCACGCATGTCAGCTGAGTAAAGGTTGAATGGAAACAAATGGGTTCCCCAGTGCTGTCTTGTGCATTAGCACCAGAGTCATTTCTGTTGACACAGACAAATGGACTATCACGTCGTGGCACAAGATACACAGTTTTATCTTGACAAATGAACTTGACTCCAAGGTTAGCAGTTTAAAATCCTGGAAATATAAATTACTAACAAATAAAATAATTATTTTGGGACAATTTCCCAGAAATGATCCGTTGTGAAGTATCTTATAGTGAAATAGTGGGATTTCTGGCATACTATGAATTTTTAACAATTGTAGGAATTAATACATATTTATTTTCCTCACCAAGAAGTGTTATAAAAGTTGAGGATACTATAGCCATAAATGGCTTTTGGCAGTCGAATATTAATTATAGCCATTTTTATTGTTTTTATAATAAGAAAATACTAACTCTCAATACAGTAATAACATGCTAGCAGAGCAGGGAAATTAATTGATTATTGACTTTTCTATCAATCTGAATGTATAGTTTCATGTTATTGCAGCAGACTATATATAAGTATCAACGAAATCATTTACTTTAGCAAATTTAAATTATATACATTGTTTGCGAATGCAGTGCCGAATAAAAATAGCGTAGTTGTTTTTCCATTATATTTTTATACATAAGGCCTAAATATAATTGCATTCGCATTTCATTTGGGATACGTATTAACTCCCAAAGATTTAAAGACATACAGTTAGCATAAATCACTCTGGATTTCAGAAATTTACGGAGCTCATGTGTGATTTTTTTTTTGTTTATGGTGTTGCCTGTTTATTATATGCTTCACAGAAACGTGTCTCCAAAGACAAATCCTAGAGGCTTTCATGAGGGCGAAGTTATGTCCAAACCAAATTAAAAACATTAAATTATATTTTCGTTCAACTACAAAGTAAATTAAAATCTAATAATTTAAAACAGAGCTATGAATATTTGAAGTTTAAATTGTGCAAAATAATTTTACGCAAGAATATTGTTTTCAACTTAAAAATATATCTATAGTCATAACATTGCCAGAATGGAATCTTACACCTGTTAATATTGTTTTGGTAGCATTCTAAAAGTGTTATTTTATAACTTTTGTGTTAAGTGTTCTTGGCACTAAGGTTGCTGAATAAATGACAAACTCGTTGGGCGTATGAGATGAATGCACGCTAAACTTTGAATGGTGTCAATTCTCACTGGTAAGATTTTATATCCATTTCTCAGACTTAAATTTACTTAAAGAACAAGCTTAATGCTTTTCTCAATTTAAATGTTTATTCGGCATAATTCCTATAACAATTAATTTTTTAGTGATTTTGATCTGACACTTCCGTTAGCATTTACTTTTATTGGAATGTCATGTTTAGTAATCAAACTTCCGTCCATGTTGTTCATACTACTTCTTTTAATAAAAATACTCCTAAGATATTTAATTATATAAAATAATTTTTATAGGCCTATATAAACGTATTTTATAATATTTTCCGTGTTGTGTATTTATTGTTGACGGTTTTTGTACCAAAGAAAAAGATCGCAGGAAATATCATATGAATTCTGCGAATAAGTCGAAGACAGTAAAATCTCAAATAAATTAAGATACTGAATACATTAAACCTGATGTTTGGTTCAGCCAACGAGAACATTCTTTCCAGTCAACGAACGACTTTAGGAATAAGCTTCCTTCATGTCAAAGTGTTAGTGTTTTCGAGCATAATTTGAAACATCGACAGACAAATCTGCCGCAGACTACCATACGGCGTTTGTTTGGCTCCATTCCAGATGGCATTGATGCACATAATCAAGGTGCACTAGGCGGCCCGAAGAAGTATAAAGGTGCCGTTCTTCTTTACCGCAGACGGGCGGAACATTGTCCTGATACAGTGATGCTGTAATCACTTTTTCTTCTACCTGTACCATCACACTTATTTGTTGGAAAATATTTATGGCAATGGGTGTACATTTTCACAAAAGGCAATTATTCGTCTTAAAATATACCTATGTTCAAAAGACACCGAATACATTTATTGTGTATAATACGATATTTTAAGGGATTGAATCGTGTTAACAATGATAATCCACGAAAAATCTCGTGGATCATATTAAGAAACTAACACACAGCCGATTCAAACCATCATTGACGCTTGAAGCAGACATTAATTATAAATATAACTTGACCTACACATACCTTTACACATAGTTCACACAAAGAACTGCTGCCATCTGAATATAAGTTGCCGGCAAGTGTAAGGTGTGTACTATATCGTCTTCCGTGAGGTTGTAACAAATAAGTAATATCATTGGTTATAAGAATAGAAATTCAGAGCCCACGAATTCTTCTCTGTAGACTAAGACCCATCAAGGAAAGAGTTTCAAATTAATAAAAACAAAAAGTCACAGCTATAACTAATCAGCCTTCTTTCCTCTAAACACACGTACGCAACTAATGAGGTACACAAAAGGGTAAATCAGGATCTTTCGTGATATAAATGACTCAACACACGGAGTTTCACGCCAGATTTGACACAATTATGTCGAGTAGGTCTTGATATATAGTGTTAGGCCTCAAAGAATTTTTTTCAGCTGTTGCACATTCTTTCGTAAATGGTACGATTGAAACTATTTCTTAGTGAATTTAGTACACATAGTAAGCCCCAAAGTACAGCGTATACACGATAAAATGGGCACTTTTGAAATCCCTGCATAAGATCTACTTGTATACACGTTGTGTATTATTCCGAATCATGTAAGGTTAACATTGTCGGGGGATTCATCACTTTATTCATGCGTCGGCCAAGTGAAACTGTGAAATTATTATAAAAGTAAATATTTAAAAAATCTGCCCGTTTTAGGCTTCGATACATTTAAAAAAGAGCATAAAGCTAAAGAAATTATTCAAGTTAACAGAATTTGTTACCTAACACTCTTTATTCGACGTTAAAATACTGAACTACTTTCCCATCCATCGTTACCAACTTACTGGGTGTATGTAACTCAGGGCGCCCTTAAAATGTATGCAGGTAGGAGCAGTGACTTTTTTCTAGTGTTGATTTCGAAAGTGCTCACTTTATCGTGAACAGTCTTTACCACAGTTTCAGCGATATCGCCGCAATACTACACAATCTTAACAATTTTTCGTTCAGATAATATTATATTTCTTAAATATATATGAATCTCTGTGTGCGATGTGGGAGTTACTTCAGCATATCAAGGATTATTTTAATCAGTTTGATGGAAGCATGGAAGCACTATACAACACTACAAAAGGGCAGCAGTTTTGGTAACAAGAACCCAGTTGATTTAACTCTGTGTTTAGACTGTTTGTACTACTTCTATTTGAATGTAAAAAATTATGGAGATCTGTTTTGTTAGCTCCAGATATGTGGTATAAAAGCAGTTGATTCCAGGTGACACTATAGTACAAAATAGCGGTTAGAAGAGGAAATAAATTCGCGAAGCTAATGCTCACCTATATGTCGTTTGCTTACTCATTTTGGTAAAAGTATATCATTACTGGCGACCCGCCTCGGCTTCGCACGGGTGCAATTAAGATAAAATAACTGCTTAACCCGGCGTTAATTAGGTTGGGTAAACGCTCCTAAAGCATTAAAAAAGAACATTATAATTTAATAATTAATTAAATAATTTATAATTTAAAGTTTTTTTGCTATTTTTATTTGATATTTTTTTACTTTTTTATAATTTTTCATATTATATACATTATATTACAATGCAATTTATCTGAGATAGAAGTATTTAATATGTTATTGGCTAAGACATTCTCTGTAGACAATGTTTGACGTCCTGTTATTGTTTGGTAGCAAAATGTACTGTTTCTCGGGCTTCCAACTCGTGATAAACCAACATATAGTTTGCCATGGGAAAAACACTCTTTTCGTAGGTCGATTCCAACCAAAGAGAAAGTTTGACCCTGGGACTTATTAATAGTAATCGCGAACGATGTTTTTACGGGAAATTACAACCGTTTGAAAGATATTGGCAAATCCGTGGGAATCATGGGAATCCTCGGGATGTTTGCCAGCTTGCCGGCTGCTGGACCGGTGAGGATGGTCGCGACAATCAAATTTTCTTTCAAGTCTTTAATGAGCAATCTTGTACCATTACACATGTTAGGAGGGCTTATATTCCTTAAAAGCATAATAGGAGTACCGACTTTTAATGATAGTTCGTGAGGTGGCAAGCCAGAAGGATTAAGCGAATTTAGAAAATCTTGAGGAAAGTGGACGACATCGTCAACATTGGTGACTGTGTCAATCGACTTATAGGTTTTGACTTGGCCGGGAACTCTTTGTATAATGAGATTGTTGATTTCATTGATAGTGTCGTTCCTAGGCGATACTATTGCCCTGGAACACAACCAGTGAAAGTCTCTTTCTAGTAAATTTTCGAGGCCCGGATATATTGCTTCTATAAGATGCTGCAGACTGTGGACTATCTGACCTAACGTCTCATTTAAAATGATTTCAGCAGAATTAGTGCCCAAATTTAGAGAAGGAAAAACTCCTTCTCCAAGTCTGAACAATTGTTGTGGGAAATTTTTATGCGTGTCTCCACCAAGATAGGCTCTCATATTCGTTCGCAAATTTAGGTGTTGAATAGAACTCCATAAGGGAGATGATTTAAGACATGCTTTGATGATATCTGCACGCGTTCCTTTTGTAACTACAGGGAGTGTCTGCCGAAAATCCCCAGCAAACACAAAAGTAACTCCCCACATAATGGCAGTAGAGCTTCTAAGGTTGGCGCCGTACGCAGCACACATCATGTTTTATTTTCCGAATCTGTCGGTCCTGCAAAGCCGTAGTACATTATTTTGTTCTATCATCAATAGTTTCCGCAGCGCACGCAATGTAAGGAATTTTGTAGGTCATTTATTTACACTTTGGGTTACGATTATTGGAGTTTTGTAGGGATCCCTGTTGATTTTTAAAATAAAATATAGCCTATGACACTCAGTGATAACGTAGCATTCTACTGGTGAAATAATTTTTAAAATCGGTTGAGTAGTTTCGAAGATTACCTCCTACATCCAAACACACAAAGTTACAAACACTATCTCTTGATAATATTATTATAGATAATTGTTGGTTATAATGGCGTACTAAACTAAAATATTTACAATGCCACTATTTTGAAAATAAGTTTAGCGGTGTAACGTACCACTAAGTACTTAATGCAAAGTTTGGTAGGAATGATTTTTGTATCTTTCGAGATATATTCTAAAGGTTTATTTATCCAGGAGCGTCAGGTGGCGATATCTATACAGAACAATAAACATATGAGGTATGGTAGATAAAACATAGATATAGGCTGGTCACGGTAAAGTGGGCACTTTTTAAGGTCCCTATGAATTTTCCTTTCAATTAATTTCTACCTCTCCGCCACTTTTTATTGTAAACATTGTAATATGACAAACACAGAGTATACATTTCATCACTCTCAAAAGTAACGTCTGAGACTGCAATAAAATATATTTATTAGGGGTTAATGCCTTTTGTGAGTGCCTCAAAAGGTGCTCACTTTACTGTGAACAGCCTATATGTAAGTAAACGTAGAGTCCATACCATAGCATTAGTAGGAGTTGGTTGAGCAGTTCCGAGATAAAATTCAATCAAATAATTTATTCAGATGGTCCATCTTGCAAAATGGCGAACTAATGACAAGAATTTCTGATTTTCAGGCTAAGCTTCGACTGCAGCGATAGAGTGCATACATAACATGTACGTAATTATATCTATATGCATCTATTGTAGCTGCTGTGCCCACTGAACAGACGATTGTGGGAGATATTTTTTTAACACTTACTGTGAACAGCATGCACCATGCATCAATGAGCATTTGGTACTGAAGCTGCCTGACTCTTTCTGGCGACAGTTCGTGTGTGATTTTCTGTAGGAAGTATTGATATTGCCTTCGTGCGAGGAACTGTATCGCTGCCGCCGAAAGTTTTACGTGAGTTTTACACAAAAATTGTGAGTCCATGGCAGTTGCAACAGTATGACCATTTTTGTTAATTAGGCCATACTGTTCAATAAATCAGCACAAACGTTCTTAATTCTCACTGTAAAAAAATCTGTATGCAATAAGAAGGTAACCACCCCTGTTATTGTAACTACAAGGGAACGTATAAATGAGAGTTTTCCCTTAGGTTGAAGATCCCGATAACATAAACCAATATTAGGAGAATTGTAATTTAAATTCACTTCCTTTCAGACACGCTGCACAAATACTGCTCAAAATCTCGATTTTCAAGGGATCATATCCCCATTAATATTCAATTTAGGTAGAAAGTGACCTCAATATTTTCCTTTTGATTTTACAGAAGGAATCGCCTCACAATTTGTGTTGGTCGAATACCACCCCACTTGTATATTATGGTGACATAACTTATTCATAAAAATTTCAATTTACGCTAATTTTATTATACGTATAATCAACTGAAATTAAAAACACGTAATTCCATTTTGCGCGCAAATTACCATTTGTTTTTCACTGTATCCCTTGGTCATTACATACTAAAGTAAATGTTTGATTTATAGAAAAATATGAATATTTATGTTAACACTACCTGAGGAGTGGAGCGATTTGGGCGGCTCTTAACAGCGTGGTCTCGAGAGCCAATGAAGGTGAAGCGAGGAGAGAATGGAACAGCATCGGAATGAAAGGGCGGGGGAAACAGGATATCCCCGAGAAAACCCGGCGACCAGTGACATCGTCCGGCACGATTCCCGCATGCGAAAGTCCGGGAGTGACCCGGCCGGGGATTGAACCAGGTTCGCCAAGGTGGAAGGCGAGTAGTCTAACCACTACACTACCTGAGAGTACTGTGTTTACTAACGCGTGTTTTGCAGCCGTGCATTGCCTGCAGTACGTGGGTGTATGTACTCGCTCCAACATCTGAGGCTCGAGGCGAAACACGGGTGGGGGTAACTTACTGGTCGGCGATGCATGGCGCGTGTGGTCAGCGATACCGCGGAATGTGCGTCGGGCTGGACCGAGGTGGGACAGGGGCTAGTGACGAATGGGCTGGCGGGGCCAGAGGTCATTATCGACTGCGCTGATGAATGGAGCCGACCATCGATCTACCCTCCCCGTATCGCGGCCGTTGGCCAGGCGCGGAGAGAGGGCGGGTCGAACACTCTCGGGCAGGCAATCGCCGGGACGATAAATACGCGTGAACCGCGCGGAGGTACCCAGCACTCCTGTAGCATTTTCTAATAATGCATGTAACCATTTCTAATATTTTTCCGTCGACTGGGTTTTCACGGTGCCTGTGCCGGCATTTTCCAGCCCCTTCTTAGTTATAGTTTTAACTATAGGTACACTAAGGGAGGTGGCCATGGCTGTCCAATCCCTCTCTGCCGCGATGCATGCCTCCTTGGATGGATTCCCTCCACTGTAGGCGTAAGCCCTGAGACACAATAGTTCCCGTCCCTACCCCGGACGTACAACTAACACATAGAATTAGGGTAGGTTAGAAAAAAAGAAACAAAGTAAAATCGGTAGTACCCAGCACGGCGACGCTCGTCCCGGGTCACATTTGTCTCTCCTGCGAAGAGATGACAGCTGTGTCGCCGTATGCTTTCGTAGTGTGCTGCTTCCGTGACATGGAAAGGCCCGGGCTGCTTGAGAGCCGAAGAGGGTGAGGCCATGTGCCGGAATGCAAGGTTGGGTGAAGCTGTAGGTCCCAGAGTAAACCCTCCGACCAGCGTCGTCGTCCAGCACAGTTCCGACGTTTAATAATTCTGGGAGTGGCGCCGCTGGGTATCGAACCCGGTTCGCCCTAGTGGAAGGCGAGCTCTCTGGCCGCGGCCTCCTTTAACAGATTGTCTTTGAACATGTGTAGCCCTAATTAGTGCAGTGGCTTTACCAACATATGCCAGTTAATACCTTCTACTGCAGAATCACGGGTTTATCACCGTAGCATAATTCTGATGAAGATCAGTAAACCACAAGTTTCTTGGCCCGGGATGTAGCAGACCTAGACTGAAAGCGACAAATTTCAAATTAAGACTATAAGCAATTAATTAACTATCAACAGTTTCTGTGCCAAATATGGACACGTAGAGACCTTTTATTCCTCTAACATTAAAATTTCTTCAAATGTGTGACGGAGTGCACTTCGGCACATTTAATTCATTTTTCCAAACTGGCTCCATCAGTTTTCACAAGATATTGGCAAATTTTTCTTGTCATCTGAAGTTTTATATATATATTACAGCGAGTGTGACGGGACATTTGCGAGAAGCAAACGGAAATTCTGCTCCAATCAGCTGTGTGTTCAAAGAGAATCACAAAGAATGCATCGCCTGATTGCGCTTGTACCTGGCAAGTAGCGGTACTATGTCGGTTGCTGCATTCAAGATCACAAGAGGATTGTAACTTAGTTTTTTTTTTAGCATACGTTCCGAAGCAAATATAGACTCACGTAGTCATCTAGTTGTCTGTCTGGAATGTATCCCCCCCCCCCTTTTTTTTTTAACTTTCAAACCCGACAACGGAATTTAACTTAAATAATTTTCTAAATTTTCTATCAGGTCGTTACTTATTTTAAAATAGCTGCAAATTTGACATTTAAGTAATTATGTTGTATCTCGGGAAACGATAAACTGATTTAAGCCAAATTTATTACATTGGCAGTGCATTTTATAAGAATTGCATGTAGAAAGCGATAAAGGTATTAATTACTACACCATTTCAGAAAATAGCGCAAATTGAAAAATATAATGCTTTTCCATTATAGCTTTGGAGCCATTCAACCGATTTAAACATAAATCTTAATGTTTGCAGTCCATACTGTAAGCATCGAATTGAAAAACCGATAATGTTAATAATTTACCACTTTGGAAGATCACGAACATTGGAAAAAAAAAAACCTTTTAAATTATATTTCGGAAACCATTTGACGTATTTAAACCAAACTTGTTATGTTGACAGTCCATGATGGAAGCATTTAATAGTGATACTGTTTTAATCGGCCATTTTAGAAGATAATGCAACATGAAAAGTAAAGATTTTCTGTTATACCTCACCAACTACACAATCGATTTCTGCCAATTATGGTACATAAATAATCATATTGTAGGGCAGGTACTTACATACAATCTAAACGAAAAATGACACTTATTTTTAAATGACGGCTACATTAATATTTTTTGTTTATTTCAATATACACCGTGCTGTTTGTCCGATTTCTACCAAACCTGCTATACTGAAATTATCGTTCACAAGTATCAAATGTTTGAATACATAGCCTTTGTAAGACAGCGCCACATGAAAATAAAGTTTTAATGTTATATCTCTGAAAACAATCAACCGATTCTTACCAAATATGGCATTCAAGTAATACTACGGTAGTTCTTGTAAACGGAAATATTTTAGTGGGGGACAATATTATTTTCAAAAATGGCGAGCATTTAAAGAATTCAAATTATTATTCTATATCTACAGAATTATGCAGAAAATTTAAACTTACTTGTATGCTGGCATTATCTATTACAATCATAAAATTTGTCTACCCAGAACCTGTTTTCTCCCCACTCTGATTCCTATATCCGATGGCTAAAACTTCCGTTTTGCATGTTCATTGATATTGGCTGCTGTATGAGAATGATAAGCTAGTTTCCGGGTGACCATATCGCAGGCATGTTCAATGGGCGACATACCGGGCGAACGTACAGGCTTGGGAATAAACGGCATCTGCCTTGATGTATCATGAACATCTCTGGCAACATTCGTTGGTCCTTTTTTGTGGGAATATGGCTGCAGGAGCGTGTTGAAGGGAAGGTACTATTTTAGGGGAACATTCTCCTTATATAGGATACTTGGTTTGTTCAGCTTGTTTCTACTTGGAAAAAAAATTTCAAACTACCCCTAAACCGAACTACCTATTGAACTTACACAACAGTGCCGGCATAAGGCTTGAACTAAACGATGTTTATAAAAAAGTAAGTACTTTTGAAATCAACCTTAGAAAAATGTCACTGCTCCAACCTGTATATCTTTTAACGGACGCACTGAGTGAAATGCGCCCAGTAAGGTTGGTAACGAAGGATGGGAATAGTTCCTCATATTAACGTCAAAGAAAAAAATCTAGGTAACTATTTGTGATAACTTAAATTATTTTGTCTATGGCTTTCTTTAATGCATCAAAGTGTAAAAATAAGCAGATTTGTAAAATTTTTACTTTTCTAATAATTTCACAGTTTCACTTGACCGACGCATGAGTAAAGTGATGAGGCCCGTGGCAATGTTAATTTCTCATAAGGTGGAAGAATACACAACGTGTATACACGTAGATCTTAAGCAGGGCTCTCAAAAGTGCTCATTTTACCCCGTGAATAGACTATACAAACTCGTATTTACGTCCCAATATTGATTTTGCAAAATTTTGGCAGAATTAATTTTGTGACGTAATATAAAGGCGTGGCTGGTCCTTTGATGCTTGCCTACTCATACGCTGAATGGCTTCGCGAGGCTCTGTAAAGGACCTTGTGCCATTGTGTCTCATTGGTTACTGAGCGCTGCCAAAGACATTCCCTATTTTTAGAGCCCCTATTATTCCGCGGATTGATGTAGCAGCAAGCAAGACTCGATAGTTCTCTAGACACTCGAGATACTATATCGTTTGCTTATTGGTTGCTGCGATCAAGTGAGGCCTTTGTACAACACTCTTCAACACTCACTCACTACTGCTTCCTGATTATTATTGGCGCGCAGTTAAGCGGGGCGTGGCTAAAGTACTGCGGTTCAATCACAGTGGCAGTAGAAAAGAACAAGTGTCTGAAGTCTACCTCGGTACCGAACGAATTCGCGAAATACTCGGGGCTCTACCTCATGTTTGGGCCACTGGCTGGCAAAAAAGTTGCGGGCCAGTGACGTCATATTTCCGGCGTATGCAGCTAGAGTTATCGGTACACGTGGCTGTTTCACCGCTGTATTATTTTGTATTGTATGGCAAAGCAAAATACGCTGGAGCCTGCGTGGTTGCAATCAACTCGAAATACTCGGTGTAATAAATTGAGATCGTGTGGAGAAGTGGATTGGAGAGATATGGGCGTCTGTTAACGCCGGGGTCTTGCGATTCGATGAGGGCGGAGCGAGGTGAGTACGGAGCAGCTTCGGGGTGCAAGGGCGCGGGGGAAACGGGAGTTCCCCGAGAAAACCCCGCTGGCCAGCGGCATCGTCCGGCACGATTCCCACGTGCGAGTGTCGAAATCTGGGCGCGAGTTTTCACCGATCGGGCGTCCCTCGTCTTAAAAATAAATAAATAAAAAATAAATAAAAAAATCTTATCACCCGACGAAGACTGCGCTCTTGTAAATTTTGCAGTTTTTCATGTCACGTGTTGTTAGGTGTTACAACGGAAAGTTGATTTCGAAAACATTAGTTTGTGATTTCAATACTCGATTCTTAAAGTGGGAAAATTTTTGTCCTAGCCATCAATCATGAATTAAATATAATTACGAAATTATTCAGTTTCAGTTAGTACGAAAGTAAGAATACCATTTTAAATCCACTCTGTCCATTGCCCTACATAATTTATTTCTAGTGTCTTGATTATATTTTTTTTTTCATCACTGGATCGAATCAGTTTTAAATAAATTATCCCAAACTACCTTTTGACCATGGAAATGGCTACAGCACGTCAGCTAGGTAACGGATATGTTGACAGCGTGTTAAAGCTAGTAGCAAAATAGGATACGAACTAATCCTGTACTACAAATATTTTGCTAAATTTTGGGGCATGAAAAACGTAGCTGATCACAGCTCACCGCGTGTCACTTGTCGAAAACCAGTATACGCATATGTTAGAAGCAAAACAGTGGCAGTGATATGTAATGCCTGGTTCACAGATACGCCGATCACGCAGAACAGACATAGTGGAAAACTAGAACAGCCAATCAGAAGCCGTCCCCGGTTACCGCGCGAATCGCGCAGAAAGGTTGAGCTCACGTCTATATTTTCTGCTCGCGGAAAGAGCTGACATCGCGAGAAAATACCCAGAAGTCAGCTGGTTCATCGCATATTTAATACTACTAATTTCTTGAATAATCGACGTGTATTGATGTATTTATTTATAATGAAATATGTGAATATAAAATTTAAATGTATTCAAAATTTGTATTAAATAAACGTAGTTCGAAAATGAACCAAAAGGTAGCACTAAAGTGTAAAATATTTATGGATGTACAATTAAATTACAGTCTCTTGAAAATTATTTAGTAAATAAATCGCACAATAATATAATTAATAAACAAGAGTAGAAAGACGACAATATCTAGTTTATCTATAATTTGTTTTAGAATCTTGGCGTTAAAAATGAGGAAGTAACGTGAACGCTGGTGCACGACGTCGCTACAGCATTACAGTTCGCCGGAAACTGGACATTTCCGCAGCAGTGCATCGACCGTGCAGTGAATATGAGGTAGAGTGACCACGCTAGCTGCGCAGAGACAGTCTCCGTATCCCAACATTGAATTGTTTCTCCGCCAATGTGGCTATAAAAACGACGTGGATATGATTTCAGGTTAGACCAATATTCATGTAAACAAATGCTTTTAGATGTTTTTGCACTTTCTCTACTAAATTCAAACTGAAAAATTAATTTCGTTCATATAAAAGGGCATGTCTTTTGAAAAAATACATACTCCAACATTAGTAGTAAGGACGTGATGGTTTCATTGCACTTCGATTAATCAAATTATATAATTGATATCAAAAGGGTTAATTCTTAATCTGATCTTAATCCGATTTTAATCCGATCAAAATTATGTCATTTATCCTTAATCCGATCTTAATTCGATCGATTTAAAAAAATTCAGATCAGATAAAATGTAATGAAACTTTGACTGATTGATCCAATAAATTTAATTGAATTAATCAATCAAAAATTGTTGTGTGATAAGTGTATAGTTTGTTGTACTTTCTTTCTTCCTTTTTTGTTTGTGAGTGTATATTTCTATATTTCTTTCTTTCTTTTTTGGGTGGGGAGCAGCTCAGTCGTATAGTTTGTTGTACATTGTTTCTTCCTTTTTTGTTGGTGTATGTGTGTATATTTCTATATTTCTTTCTTTCTTTTTTGGGTGGAGAGCAGGTCTGGCATGTACTTACCCTTGGAGCTCTGGCATCGTACTGAGGTGTGGTGTGTTTGGGACTGGGTGTGTATATATATAGTTTAGTGCACGAGTGGTATAAGTGTCTTTTTTGGGTTCGGAGAGCGATATTGCTCGTATATGGTGTTGGGAGATATGCGACTTTAAAAGATACTATTATTCCAAATGAAACAACAGCGCTGATGTAATACACACGAGACATTACGGAGTCTTTAAACGAATATTACAAATATATTTCAAACGAGTTCTACATATCACTATAAATAAATAACCAGAGAGAAGTATAACGAACATAACTACTTGAATAACCTGGTGTCGAGAAGTGCTAACTCACTAAATGATCACAACTACGTGTATGAAATTAAATTAACGAGCTACAACGAAGCAAAAATGTCCCTATAAATTAAATGGCGCTTTTCCTAAACACAAGAACAAGGTATTTGAAAACACGAAAAAAAAATTTACACTACTTGACACCTCCAAGTTCTACATGTACCTGACTTGATTTTAAAACACGTTCGTCCGCCTGTCAGACTGGTGAGGAACTTCTGAAACAGAATCCACATGTTAAAATTAATTCATTTATTAACACGTGTAAAAATGAAAATGTTTAACAATCAGAGATTTTAATATATGTCCATTGGCTTGGGAGGTCGCTGCAGCACAGACTTGGATATACCACTGCGTCAACTTATAAGCTAAACGAGGTGTTGAGCGAAAACAGAACCTGTGTGTGGGTCGGCCTATGTTTTGTTATAGACTGAGCTGAAAAACTCGGGAATAAACAAAGAGATAGGAATACAATTAACGTGATAAATTGATAAAAATTTTGTTTATAATGCATGTACTAATATATAAATTACACTAGTAGATTAAAAAAACATGTAATGAAATCGGACAAGTACCTCTCCCAAAACAAGTCTGTCTGGCTTCGAGCTCAGTGAAGCAATGACTGCAGTGTACGACATGCAGAGACTTACAAGTGTGGCTTACGTCTGTCCGGCTGGGAGGTCAGTCAATGGATGAGACTTGGAGCGTGGTTGACGTCTGGCAGGCAACAGTTGAAATTACATCAAAAAATTGGAAACAGTCTAAATTGTAATGAAGTAGCAATTAAACGAAAAGAGATTTGAATACACTACATCCAAAAACAGACAACGAAACAATTTACACACTTCGCATAAACATTCTGAATTATATCTAGAAAAAAAGGCCTCCCTTCCAAGCTACTATTAATGACGAACAATTTGATCATGTTTTCCTGAACGTTTCACATGAAATTTAAAAAAAACTTACCCAAATTTTTTATGCAAATTTCACTACACTAAGAAGAATTACATTCAACACAATTTCCATGGAAGCATAAGGAGACTTAACTCGGAAAAGCATATCCTGCAACACTTTATGTAACCTTCATTGAAGAAAAATTATTTAAAATAAAGGACATACTACAAATTTCCATAAAGTCTATGAAATAATACCACACATGGTAACACAAAAGTGAATTGAAAATTTTCACGGCACTAGTTAACGAAACAATAGTAGTGAATCCTATAAACTTTCGTCGGCCGAGCTCAGAAACCTGGTTTACATGATAAATGCTTATAAAATTAATTTTAAAATGGATGTACTATATCTGCTTAACGAGAAGTGAAGCCCACTGACAGTCTGCCCCTTAGATTGTTGCACAGGACCCCGGCAGAACGCTGCGACAAATGAATAGATGTTTCAGAGTAAAGAGTGATATAAATGTGTATCTATGGTGAGGTTTGGCATCAAACTAACATGGCCCTGGTCAGTGAGAGATTGTCAGATCACTTCTGCCTGCTAACACACCCCTCCCCCGCCCTTCGCCAGCCCACGTGTTCAGTTTGCTCGAGGAATGTTCTGCAGCCCTTGGTGATGGGTCCCCTAACCCCTGTCCTTCCAAAAATGTGCTTTCGAATAGTTCGAATACTGCCCTGTCCACAAAGAGTGCTATGCGCCCCGTGCCCCGACTATCTCCCCTTCCTCCACCCCCAGCCCAGAAGGCATCTTTGTCCAAAAAGAGTTTCTATCCAAGGCCACACACCCCTTCAGCCCAGAGCAAATATCTGGCTAGGAGGAACTCTACCCTGTCCATGGAGGGCGCTACACACCCCTGCTATCGATCCAACACCGAGGTCTCCAAAACCTGTCCAAGGCCATGCACCCCGTGCTCCTCCAGCCCAGAACACATGTTTTCTGAGACAAGAGCTGCCTCGGTTACCCATCCCCCTGCATCACAACCCCAGAACACGTCTTTATGTACCACTTTGGAGAGTCTCCGACTGTCAGACATCCCTCGGACCAGCGAATTTTGAACTGACCCTGCCTGGATAGTTCTCCTCTCCCCAATACTCAACAAAATTTCACTTTAGCTCGGGGAACTGACTTGTTCAGCAAGAAAGATTCCTCCTATTTTTCGAGATGAAAGATCCTGTCTTATTTCCAGCGAAATAAAATTTCACAAGTCCCGACAATGAAATTTATACCCCTGAAGCTAAAATTAATTAAATCCCCACATAAAATTCCAAGGAATTTTTTTAAAAATATTTTCGTCCAATAAAATTTAAGCTTAGACCAATAAAATTTACGTTTATTCCCGTAAACGTTGAGAACAGTTTATCAAGTTTTCCAGCAAAAACCTTTACACTTAGTTTAGGAAACTAAGTATATTTCCATACAAGAGATATTTTCACTTGCTATTTTTTTTAGTAATGAATACATGTATCTTTCGATTTAAGGAATAAACAAGTTAAACTTTTTTCAACAATTGAAAACTTATGTAAAAAAAAACTCATGTTAAAACAAAATGTCTTTAAATTCAGGGGAATAGTAAACATACATATTCAGTGTGTTTTCAACATTTGTGCATATTTTTATGTGCAGATTTCTCCCGGTAACATTCCCAGCTGGGAATTTCGACTGTACTATCAAGCATAAAATGCATATATTTGAACTTATTTTATTTATAAATACTACTTTTTCGATGTAATATTACTGAAATAGCACAAATTCAGCTTCAAACGACTGCTATTGAAGCTGAAATCTGTTAAATTTCATGATATTTCAATTTAGTTTCTAAAACTCTTCAAATTTAACCAAATTTAGAGTAAATTGGTGGCCATTTTGAATCTGTTTACTATATAAGGAGGGATTAATTAATTTTTTCTCAGTGTTAAGTCGTCAACTGTCAAGGTCACTTTGTGTGCTTGTGTGCATGCATGGGCATTGCATTAGCAGTAGTGAGACTTAAACATCTGCAATAGATCTGAGAACAATACCAAGCATCTACATCGAGAACGACGTAAGGCTTCCACATCGAGAATGCCAGACACTTACTACAACATCTACATCAACACTAGGCACCCACTGCTATGGCAACCATAAACTACATCATCTAGATATACAACACAGAATCTACAGGAGAATACATATCTCTCCACATCAGTTTGCTTCAGGTATAATGCATCACGGACATGTTGTGCTGATTGTGGTGAGGAATGTGTTGAATTATTCAATGCTATGCTAGCATATTGGAAGGCGAAAACCTTACTGAGTTTAGACTGTTCTCTTTTTATGGGTGTTGCCGAAAGTTTTTATTATAGCTGTTGCAGAACACAAAATAAAGTTAATATATTAGTTACTCCCTGAACATTTACAAGCTGATGAGGATATTTTGTCATATTTGCCATGTGAAAACACTACACTTCTCACGTCATGCCTGCCTTAGTTAATTATGGAAACAATCAATATATGTGGAGCAACTGTATGTCGCGCAGGCTCGAACAGCTTTTTTCAAGCCAGAATTATCTCAGATATAGTAATGGATGATTCCGGAGTTGATGAAGTGTATTCCGAGATGACAAATGATATTTTATAAATAAGATGACTGAATAGTTTTTGTACATAGTGGTAAAAAAGAAATAACATAAAAATGATGTGCTATGTGCAACGTTTCGAAAACTACCAAGATAACTCCTTTGTAACTAAGGAGCTTGCTATTCCTTATGCAACTGATGCTAATGACTCTAAAGTACTATGCTTTAAATCTCCCGACCTTGGTTAACTTCAAAACCTCAAGTTAAAATTATGTTTTGGGAACAGACTTACGGGATACATGACTTAAAATGGAATTCTTGTGTCATAGCTTACAAACAGTGTTTCCAATTTGTAAACGACGCACTCCTCGAATATTATCCAGTATATGTGCTTGGAAAAATGCAGAAGGAAATTTTAAAATGTTTTACCAATGCAGAAATAATAAATATCAGAATAAATCACGACTGTTCGAGTGTTAATTCAATAGTTAAATGCTATAGCGTGAAAAAAAAGGTTCTGTTCCCAATGCAAAAGCGAAGCTTTAAAAGAATATTTGTACCAGCATCCTACCTATGTGTAAAGATATTAATTTGGAAAACTGCTTTGTTACCTGCATAAGATTTCGAAAAAAAGTTGAGAAATTCAACCCAGAGAAGACATACTCCAGTATTACTCGAAGATACAAGAAAGTATGGTTCCAGTTTCTAAACAACATATACTTACAAATACAGATGTGCAAAGGAGATGACCACTGGAATTTTGCTAAACATTTTGGAGGAAACACGTATGCAGAAAGAGTGTTATGTTATGAAGAAGAAGACTGTCTGGTTTTTAATATGCACCCTGACAGCGAACTGCCCTGTTCTTCTTGGGACCTGTGTTTTAAAAATAGAAGTGAAGATATAACCATGGAATCAGGTTTTCATCAAATAAAATATTAATTGAGAAAAGAGTTTTACGAGAGACCCACCCTATGGTCTGCGACATGTAATAATTAGGAACAAATCATGCAAATGCAAGGTAGTAGCCGGCTACAAACATCACTTTGTAGAATGTGAGACTGTGAAGTTTGGAACAGCAATGTTTGTGTCTATAAATTTGATTTAACCAAGTTAATGTTGAAGAACTAATATTATCTCAAATCTGAAGAAAATTAAAGTACATAGAGAGAGAGAACCTTACACTGGAGCTTCAGTTGGGATGGAGAGGTTCTACTCATCACTTCCTTAAGCCAGTGTTACTCCAGGTTACAGGAGAGTGTGGTTTCGAATTGAAGATGAAGATAGACCACTACAGATACAGATGTGCAACAGAGATTAACATTGGTGTTTGTTGTTAATTAGTCCTGATTATAGTTTAAAAGTTTTCAATGTATGTTATGGGAGAAGTTCTTGTCCTTTGAATAGTTTACATCCTGACATCAACCTACCTTGCAATGACGGTCAACTAGAATTTGAAGCTCAAAGTGAATAAATCACTAAACATATGCCCTACAATAAAATCAAATATATCATGCAGAAGGAATGTAGTTGCTGCTCTTTTACTACAGTTTTAACAGAACAATGTAACAACAAGCAACATTTTACATATATTGGTGACCAAGAATTAACTACTCCCTGTGGCATGTGGAATCTTAAAGTTTGGCTCAGCAAGAACACTTAAATTTGAGAATAAGTGATGACACAACAGCTATATAACAGAGACCATTTAGTATTAGATCGGCAGTCATGGCTAGCATCTTCAACCCTACAGACATATACAAAATCCTGCAAATAGGACACAGAAGAGTTTTCTTTAACCCATGTGGTTGTATTCTACAAGTTCATGTCTACAATGATATAGAACATTGGTGCTATACTTGAGATAACAGTCTCGAAATTCACTTTGCTGAAGTAATAGCATGCAATGATTGTGCTGTGAGATATCTTTGTCCCGACAGTGACTTACCATCAACATTAGAATATTTGATGATTGCCAGTCTTAGCGAGGAGATAGGAGAGGAGCGTGAACATGGAGTAATCACCTACCAACTCACCAGACCTCACCAGGTAACCACAATCCTTTGGAAGGAGATCTGTGACGGGGACATCCACAACTTTATTTTCGAACAAGGAAGATTAGTTTTTCTTTCCATGTGCAACTTATATGCATGTCAAGTGGGTAATACAGAATAATGTTCTTGCTTAAATACAAGTATGTGATTATTCATAAAGTGATTCCATAACTTATAGCATAGCTTATTCATATTTTGTTGTTAAGGAAATGTGTGAGTCAGACATTAATTTCAAATGTACGTATTTCTTTCAATCTTTGACACAGCATAGTGAACCAACTAGTTATGATTCAAGTTTAACTTACTGCAATAGTTCTAAATGTCTTGTAAACCAGGACAGATTGCATATAGAATATCGAAAGCATAAACTTAAAGGCGAGCACATTGTAACAACATTTCGTGGGGAAAAAAAATGTTTGAAACATCTCATTTATACAGAAAATGTTTCACCCTTTTAATATCTCGAAGAATGTGATAATATTCTTCATACTTAATATCATTATCGCAAAAACAAGTTTGGCTACACAGCTCATACCGGATGTGATTCATCAAATGTTATGTGCACTGAGCAATAAAATTAGCAAAACTAAAATTTAGCTCTCAAACACATTTTAACTTGCAAATTTAGAGAATTAATTTATCAATATACATACATTGTTCCTTGCTAATTGTTCTCAGTCGGTTATTAGATAGCAAACAAGTAACATGACATAATTTCATCCTGAAAATCATTACATCAGTGAAAACCACGAAAGTCTAAAGTAACTTGCACACTATGGTGTACCAGAATTGTCTGTGAATTTACGGATACTTGTGACAGTGTATTACATTTTAAAGTAATTTATTTTCGCCTGGAAGCAAAAAAAGCCATGAATTGATACAATGAAGAGATAACATGAAATGTTCTGTGTTTTACTTGACTTAAACAACACCTCTTCCAACTAGTAATGCAGATGTTCACTCACATTACTTCAAACATACCCAGATTTGATTGAAAGTATCGTTTTACATTCTCCGGAATTTAAGGACGTATTGTGCAAACAGACAGGTTAATGCCAGGGTGTAAGAAATGCTCCCTCCTTGAAAACAGAGTTCAAGAAGGCAATCTGGATCCAATATTAACAATTTGCCTGAAAACCTTGTTTACAGAAGTTCTTAACAGTTTATAAAAAAGTGCTGTATATATTTTGAATATATCTGTACTGATTTGTGTTAAATTTTTTGAAACAGCTTGTGTTTATATATATATATATATATATTATTATATATATATATATATATATATATATATATATATATATATAAGATATATATGATATATACGATAATTGTTTGATATGTTTTGTAGCATTCTGTATTTGCTAGTGTTAAAAAATGCCTTATATAAATTGTGGAGCAAACTGTACTTGTTTGATGCTATGTGTGATAATGTTTGCTATGTTTTGGGACTCACTTGTGTATGTTTTGTAACATTCTGTAGTGGTATAACAAAGAGATCGTTCTTTTCAAAAATATACATAAATTTGTGAAACAAACTGTGTATATATATATATATATATATATATATCCTAAAATTAATTAATTCATATGTGTATTTAACCTATCAATTTTTTAAAAAGTGAACTTTTCATAAGAGAATAAAAATATTGATAAAATTGTCTAAACAAGATATATATACATATATATATTAAGTTATAATATTTGAGATCTTTCAAACTATGTTGCATTAACATGTATTAATGTTGTAAAGAAAAAGGCAGATAACAAACAAACCCATTTCCTTGAAAAAAAAAAGTAACTAAAAATATTTGAAACTGTCTCCTGGCAAATATGTCCTGGGTTCGAATCCCGAATAAGGCATAGATTATATTGCTTTATGGGTTCGAGTCCCAGTTAGGAAATGCAAAATTGTAATCTAGTTTCTGGGTTTGAATTCCAGATAAGGAATTGTTAATAAAAGTTATTTTCTGAGTTCATGTCCCGGTTAGGACATGACGATTGTAATCTACTTTCTAGATTCGAGTCGTGGGAAAGGCATGGTTAATATAAGTAAGTTTCTGGGTTAGAGGCTCGGATAGTTCTTGTATGAATGTAAGGCAGTAACCATAAGACATAAAAGGAATAGTGAACGAATTACATAATAAAAAAATGCATACAATAGATTGATAATCGTTGTTAGTGTATGTTAAATAGTGTAAATGGTGTTGAATCTTAGTAAAATGCATTAAATTCTGGGTTAGAAACCTTGTATTGGAATTACAATTCTTAGTAAACAAAATTGTTAAATAAGAACGTAATTTAAATTTAGTCACTTGAAACCGAATAAATACACACATTCAAACATATACATGCTAAAATTAAAAAAAAAAACATGCTAAATCCTTTACATTGCTTTAGAATTGTTTTAAATTTACTTAAAAATGTCTCAAATACACAATTGTTTAGTTTTATGAAGCTTTGATGCGAATTACGAAATTTAAAATTGCCCAACAATGGAGAGTGTCTTGCCTATAAAAAGGGGATCCAGCTCACAGGTTGGCATTTGCTGCTCTGACTTCATGGGGCCAACATCTCCCCTCCAGTGCACGAGAGTGTCGTACATTCATTGAACCGGTACGTACTGCCTGGAGTCGATTTGTTTGAGGACACGTGCCGCCCGCTCGCCGCTAACCTAGCTCTGCCTAACACTCGCACGAGTGCTTATTTTGGTCGAACTAAAATTGGATTAACAATTTTTCGTCGGATTAAGCTCTGATTGAGGATTAACCCTTTTGATATCAATTTGATGTCATATCAATAATCCGATTAATCAAAAGTGAAATGAAACCATTACGACCCTACTACTAACATTATGTTTCAGATTTACCACATTATTATTATTATAAGTATGCATAGTGGGAAAGAGCATCTGGTAAAGTTTTATCCCATAAACACAGTTTGTCTCTTTCTCATTCATACACTTCGATGTAAAGAAAATATCCTTGCGTTTATGATATTTAGATTAGTTTATCTGTGTATTCTGTTCAACAAAAATATTCTGGGCCATTGTTTTAATGTATTAGGAACAAATAAATACTTAATACAAAAAATGTAACACAATATACAAATGGAAACTAAAGCAGTCACACTGTTATAAGCCACGTTGTTATACATACAGTTGTCACAATAAATGAATGAAACCCACAAATCATAACTTCTAGTATCTTGTGGAGTAGCCCTTGGCTTTGTCAACTGCTTGGCATTTGCGCTGTACGGAGTTGATTAATCTCTCTCACCTTCCACAATTATTTATGCTGTACCATTCTTCAGGCATTATTCTCTTCAGCTCCTTCTTGGAAGCAACGTTTAGACTATGTACTCGAGACATCATAAATGCCCATAGATGTCTAGGGGTGGTTAAATCGGGAGACTGAAGGTTTTTTTTATTATTATTTTGGGATGTTCCGAATTAACCATTTGTTATTAATATCAGCTGTTTTCTTCGGGATGTTGCCATGCTAAAAATGCGGGAAGGTAACTTTCCCAATTATTTTTCCCACCTAGCTTCAGATTTTTCTTTAGAAGGGTTACAGATAGCTTCTCTTCTTTTTTCTTCTCAGGGACTGCGTTTAAGAGGGGATATTTTATGCACTAGTTCATAGAGTTTGCTTTTATCTGTAATATACACAACTTTCATACAGTAATTTCAATAACCTAATGGTAAAATATACTATTTTATAATGGTTGAGGCTGTATATAAATAAAAAGGTGACATACTGTTTATTGGCAGGGTTCGTAACTTCCTTAGAAAAAACGTGAAATTAGTAGCAATTCCGTATTTTGTATAACAGTGATACTAAACATTTGTGTATTTGCAGTCTGATTAATATAACTATTTCTGTACAATGTATAGGTTGAAGAATTCCATTACAGATGAAGAAGTTTGACAGAAATTGTTTACAGTTTAAGATATAAAAAAACACATTCATTACTGTTCACCATGTGATTTCTGACATTTGTATTGGTACGGGGTACGACAATGTTGGGTACGTGGTTCAGAAGACGATACTCAGAATACTTTATCCTTAGTCTACGACATCGACAGTGGAAGACCCGTGTCAGACTGTAATTTCAATCATCTTCTGGAGTACAAGTGTGGAACTCTCACTGCTAGGTTCCTCATACATTGGCATGGGATGCGTTAACGATAGCTGCTATTATATTGACGCGGTAGTGGTGTGCCAAATTTTACCGCTCGTGTAAATGCAGCGGTGCGGCAGGCGAATTGGGTACGACAAAATTAATTTTTACGAAATAAAATCATTCAGAAAGCAACGAATCTATACTACAACTGGTTTAGTATAGTTTCAGTAAGCGCCCCGTCCTCTTGGAATTCGTAACTTAAATATTTAATATTAACACCTATCAATTTCACGTTATTAATTTTTCAATAACATAAGATATTTCAATTGATAATATTTTTAATTAAATCTTATTTCGTTTTCAGCCACCGCCAGCAGTAACGTAACTTTTTTGTACAGAAAACTTAGTAATTAAAGGAGACGGCACTCGCGATTAACTACTATGCAATCAGCATCGGTACTGGCAAAATATTTTCTCATAAATTTTGCACATTTTAATGGTTTTGTTTTTCCTATAGCAATCCCCAAAACAAGCAAACTTCATAAAAAGTCTTTAAAATTTACTTATCTCCCATGCTGTGAATAATATTTTTTTCTGCCATACCCATAAATCGTATAGAAACAACAAGTTACTGATATAATTGGTGTGCCTACTTCCCTTTGCATGCGTGCAAATAATTTTTAACGAAGTTCTTAAAAGCTTTGCCGGCAGGTAGGCTCTGACGTCTCGTTAATAGGAATATCATTACAGAACGAACCAGATACGCATGCAGCAGTAGTGAGACAATGACACACACACACACGCACACACACACTGGAACAGAGAAAACGTACTATAAGCTAGCGGGCAATTAACTGCATTACGGAAGTTGGATTACGAGCCTCGACTTCGGATGTAATCAGTCTGATGTTTTGAATTATAAGCTGGGCTAACCTAAATTACTTACATTGCCGTCATTTTTAAAATAAGTGCCTAGGTAACACAAAACACTAAGTCTACATTATCCACCATAGCGCGACTCGTATGAAGAATTTGGTGGAAATCGGTTGATTGGTCCATGACATATGGCATTATTCTTATTTGGTGCTCTATTTCAGAATTGACTAAAAAATATTTTTTGTATGATGCTTCTAATCGATACTACCACCATGAAACCCTTCATTGAATTTGGTTACATTGTTTAATGGCGAAATTATCAAAATACACATATGGCCACCATTCTGAAAATCAATGCTTGACTCCACTTAAATCATGCAAATTTAAATGGTTTTCTGTAGCACTAATGGTGCACACAATTACGTGAAAATTAGTTGAATTATTCCCGAAATAATGCAGGATGTTCAACTTTATCACCTGCGCTATTTTACAAAAATACCAGCAAAAGAGGATTTTTGGAACATAATTGGGTCTTATAATGAATACTGTTAGTGTTCAAAGCTTGGTTAAATTCTGTTGAATTGTTTAGCAAATATAACGTACTTAACTAAATTGATTATTTTAACGCCATTAAAAAAAAAGGCCAGCCACAGCTAAAATATGTTATTTTACATACATATGGTGGAAATGGTTGATTGCTCCTTGTGATATGGTATAAAACAGCAATTTTTTTCATATGACGATATTCATAAATAGAGGACCAAAAGTTTGCGTACTAGCACATTCGATGATGGCCATAGATACTGAAAGTGTAGGTACAAAGTAAAAATCGGTTATATAGTTTCGTAGATATATCACTCCAATCTAAAGTGATATTATACTTGTCGTTCTGAAAATAAGTGCTTGGCACAATTAAAACATATAAATTAATATGGCCTACCGCAGTACATCTTATTCTCCAAATTTTGTGGGAATCGGCTGATTGTTTCCCGAGATATTACATTAAAACGTAATTTTTAATTTGGGGCTTTGTTACAAAATGGCGGGGAAATAAGGCTCCGTGTAGCCTAATTTGATGATTATAATAGATACTGCTAGGATAAAAAGGTAATTTGAAATTAATTTTGCAGATTCGTAGACATAACATAATAATATAAAATGTGTCTGGCCCACTCAAAACACATAAAATTTTCATGGCCTGCCGTAGTGAGATATTTGTTGTACATACAATAAATGATTATCTTGCAAAAGAAGTTGGTAAACATGCGAGGAGGCTAGGAATTCCCAGGTCAAGACGGGAATTCCCCGGTCAAGACGGGAATTCCTAACCTCTTCGCGTGCAGATCTCGCACCTACGGGAATTACCGCTTCGACCTTGCGGGTCGTCTACTGGTATAAAATCTCGACGCGCACTGCCTCCTCATCGTTAACTGCTGCAATTGACACCTCCTCTCCACCAGCCATGAAGTTGACGCTGTTGCTCGTGACGTCGCTCGTCATGTTGGCTGCCTGCGGCGCCACCCACCCTCCGTCTCACCCTCCGTCACAAGAGTACGAACAAGGTACGTAAGGCTGTCCACTGACAACGCCATTTTTTACATTTTGAGGTTAATTTTATGGTTTCGTGACACAACATCAGCGACAAATTGATTGTAAAATGGAACCAAATCGTTTAAAAAACTGCATTCATAATTCTTTTTTCATTTAAATAGACCTACAAGAATTTTGATTTAAATTCTTAATTCGCAAGATTTAAGAAAATATATAAAAAATGAGGTGTGGCTGTGTTGAGGACATGACCGTTTGTTATGCGTGAATACGTCTATATTGACGCGCTCGGACGCCTTGATGAATTTTTTTACGCTCCCGGCACCGCTTAAAACGATAATACGGGGTTTTATGGGTATCACTGGATTGCTTTTGAGATGCTCTTTCCAACCGTATACGATTTCTGTATTTCGACTTGGCTTTTTAACGAGTATACGCCGACACTGTGTTAAATTTACTTAATTTTTTACATTATATTCGTACAATTTCTTCATAACCACGCCACACAAATGTTTTTATGTACGCAATCTATTTATATTGACGAAAGCTGTCGATTGAAACAACTCAAACGAGCGCCATAGCTTGCCCTAGTCGAAAGATACACTACGCGGAAGTTATGAGACGCGGCGAAACGAACTAAAAAATGCCCCCCTCCCCCTTCTCATCATAAGAAAAAAACCCACCGTCGCCACGCGCGTGATACTTAGCAATTCTCACTCAACGTAACAAACTCTTTGATCCTTTGGAAATCGAGTGGTGTAATTGAATTTTGAATGTAAACGATAGATTCGAAGTTGCAATGCCAAACTGTATCCCCCGATTTTGTTATCATCGGTTTTTCTGGATTGCCTCCCACTATGGTCGCAAATTTAAAGACGTCACATGTGTAGCGTGTTGCAGTTAATTTACTTTGAAACCTGACGCCTGCTTCACCTGTATATACTTAGCCTATTCGCGGTATATTCTCACTTTTTGAATCAAATATTTGAAAGAAAAATAACCTAGTATGACATTTATGGTTGTTTCCTATGTACGCCATTTATCACAAGAGTTTTATACTTCTATTAAAGTAGGATATTTTTTGGTTAAATTGAACTTTTACTTTTATATAAAAATTATATTCATTTATAATATTGAGGTGAAAAAAAACCTAAAGAAAATAGGCGTGTTTGTAACGCCTAGTAAAAAAATTAGTTATGCGGCACGCTGTCCTTTTTCGTGTAGGTAATTTTACTGACTTGTTAAGCTTTGTTAGCACGAGGTGGAGGAATATTCTGTAAGTAGAACTATAGCAAGACTTTAGAAAATTTGTAAGTAACGGCGAATGGGCTATAGCTCCTGCTATTTTGACTTCAAATTTGATCTCAGAATTTAAAAATGAAATACGAGCAAACCACATAACAAATCTCCAAGGAATATTGTTTCACGACATTCTTATGACATCAGGAATTGTTTCCAGCAGTATGATAATATATCAATTTGGCAAAATGTTGAGATTTATAAAAAAATTTATACAAATTTAAATGTTTTAAAACTTATTTGATTAATTTTTTATTTGATTAATTTTCGAAAAGTTGGTTTCCTACATTGTCGACTCCTCTTTTTTCGTTCTATTAGTTCGTATCACAAAGCCAAGAATGTAAAAAGCTAAATATATACTAAATATTTCTACGCCCTCGAAAGTCTTTCCAAGCGATAAAAAATAATAATTTCACCAAAGTTCCTGAAAGTATTCATTAGTAATTTCTAGGCGAAATTTTTTTAATTTAATAAAAGATGAAGATTTAATTTCAGCTAAGTAGTTTCATGGAATTAAAGCTTCTTGGAAATGCAGCACTTGGTTAGCCCAAGATTAAGGCTTTGCACTTAATTGTAATTTTTTTTTATCTGCATTAAAATGTTACAACAAAACATGAAATCAATCCACAAGACGAGCCACGTAATTAATTCACAAGAAATGTCTTCATCGCAATCTAATAATATCAGAAAATTATTTTAACCCGTTCGGTTACATATAAGACAGTTCTGGGTTCAAGTGTTACCATGGCGTAATGTTTTGGCATGCGCTGTTCTGGAGTTAAGGCTTTATGCAAGCAATTAACGACGTGCTACTTGCTCAGCGATGTGTCAAAAGAGGAGTAAAAATTCCACACATCAAATTGGCCACAAGGAATACTCTCAAAGTACTGTTGCCGGCAGGTATCTGGACGCGTGAGCTCTCGAGGCTTGAGTCGCCGCCGATTTTTCATCATTGAGGCTAGGCCTCTCAGCGCGGGGGAAGTACAGACCGAGGCCCTTGTCTTCCCAAGCGGTAGTCATTTGAATGGATCAGGGTTAGGGGCAGCTAACCCACCCCGCCCTGATCCCCCATAGTATAGGCACTTTAACCTGGCACGCGCGGCGCTCGCATGTCAGGAGTGTGGTTTTGTGACCCAGTATAGCCCCTGAGCCACGGTTGTTCCAATCCTTTTTCCTCTCATTTTTGCCTACAAAAATGAGGGGAAAGGCGGTGGAGTTCCGTTCCCTACTGGCACGGAATTTTGAAAATTAAAAATGTAGGTCTTTAAAAGTTAGGTAAAAATCTATGAAAAAGTTGGTTTTATTAATTTATAAAATATTCCCGTGAAGTTAAGCAAGATGTCAGGAAGAGGCAGAGGAAGCAGGGTCTTGTTCTAGCTATGACGTTAATAATATATATATATTTTTTTTAACTCTGTTTGGTGTATGTGTGTGTGAGTGTGTATGTTGTTATTAAATGTTGATATATAAGGTTGTATTTGTGTGGGACAGTGGGTTAAAGGATTTGTCGGTTTTTATCGGGTTCGTAGTCTCCTAGCCGTTTAATGGCGGGATTGGAATGCGAGAGTAGTTTATTGTAATAATTTATATTGCGGTTTAGTAATAGTGTTTTTATAGTTGGAATTCTTAAACGTTCATGTATCGATAGGTTGGTAGTGTAGGGCGCTGCGTTTATTACGATTCTTAAATATTTATTTTGTATGACTTGAAGAGAGTTTAGAAGGAATTTATTTAAGTTCCCCCAAACTTCGTTGCCATACAAAAGGGCTGATCTAACTATTGCTGTGTAAATTAATAGTTTTAATCGTCTGGGTAGATTGGTGCTTTTTAAAATTGGATAGAGTTGCGGTAGTTTACTCAGTGCTGCCTTTTTTACTGTTGAAATGTGATTGGTCCAGATTAGTTTAGAGTCAATTGTTAAACCTAGGTATTTCGCGGTTTGTGTGAAGGGGATTGGAATATTATTTACAGTTATTTGGCGTGAAGGCTGGATTCTGCGTTGAGTTAACAATAATGCTTGTGATTTAGTAGGATTTGTTTTAATTTTCCATCTTTCAAACCAATGTTCTAAATCGTTTATTTGAAGTTGGGTTAGGAGGATAGCATATGGCAGTTTTTTTATCGTGAGTGAAAATTATCGTATCGTCCGTGTACATCTGTACTGAGGCATGGGTTATGGGAATGTCTGACGTAAAAATATTATACAGAAATGGGGAAATTGCGGAGCCTTGTGGGACACCTGCTGTAATTTCGCGAGTAGTAGAGTTTGCATTATCAATACTAACAAAGAATTTTCTATTTTGAAAGTATGAGGCGAGTAAATGTATGTAGCAGTCGGGAAAATTGAAGTTAATTAATTTTTGTAGTAATCCAGGTATCCACACCTTATCAAATGCCTTAGCAATGTCTAGGAAAATGGCTATTGTGACTTCGTGTTTTTGCATTGCAGTTAAGGTGTCTGTGGTGAATTTCGTGAGGGCGTGAGTGGTGGAATGTTGGGCTCTAAACCCGAATTGTGTTGCCGGGATAATCTGTTGTAATTCTGCATGTACTAATAATCTAGTTAGAAGCAGTTTTTCGAAGACTTTACTAAGGGAGTTGAGTAGGGAAATAGGCCGTCTATTTTCTGGGATAGAGTGATTTTTGCCTGATTTGGGAATCGTGATAACTTTGGCTGTTCGCCATGCTATAGGAAAATAATTGAAATTTAATATTGCATTAAACAGGTTGAGTATTGCAAATAGTGCATTAGCTGGGAGGTTTTTAATAATTTAATAGGTAATTTTGTCGTGTCCTGGAGCTTTTTTGACGTTAAGTTTTTTAATTAGTACAAGTAATTCTTTAAGTGTTATTGCTTCTGGTTTTGCTGTTATGGTTCTGTTGAGAAAAGCTGTAATATTGGTTTGTACATCTCTGGAAAAATTTGGGTCTCCTAGATCAGCATTAGGTGAAAACTGGAACTGATAGCAATCAGCTATTGCATTTGCTTTGTCCTCTGGGACGTATAAGAGGGTTCCTGCTGAGTTTTTGATGGGCTGGGAGATTGATTTTTTAGTTTGACCTCGCAATGTTTTTGCGACGCGCCAGAAATCATTGTAATTATGGTTTATGTCGGTCATGAAAGTTTCCCATTTATTAATTTTTAATGTGATGAGTTTATTATGGAGTTCTTTTTTTAATTTATAATATTTTTCTTTGTCTCCTTGGTTTCTAGATTTTTGATAAATGTGGCGGGCGTGGCGTTTTTCAGCTAAAAGAATTTCTGCTTCGGGAAAGGAGTGTTTTAAAAATTGTCGACGGTTTAGGAAATTTGTGTGTTTTTTATTTATTTTCAATATTGTATTTTGAATTAATTCAGTTGCCGAGTCGATGTGATCTTTAGATGGAATGTTTATTTGGTGCGTTTCAAATAAATTTTCTAGGTCTAGTTTAAAATCCTCCCAGTTAGTTACCGGAGTTTTTAGAAGAGTGGCGTTTGGGTGTTTAAGTATGTTTGCTTCCAGCTGACAAAATATAGGTAAGTGGTCGGAATCTAATTCTGCGAGGACTTCAAATGAAATATTTACATTATCTAAATTGGTAAGTGCAATATCTAATATGTCTGATTGGTATTTTGTACAAGAAGGAAAGTATGTCGGTTCTGTAGGGCCTGTAACTAAATAATTATATTGATTAGAATGATTTGCAAGTATTCTGCCTCTTTGATTGTTTTCTCTACTATTCCAGGAAGTATGTTTCGCGTTTAAATCTCCTGCTAAGAAAAATGGGTATGGCTGTGTTGTTATTTTATCTAAGTCAGCTGGGATTAGCGGTTTATTGGGGGAATTATAAATAGCCGCTAGAGTGATGTGACCTGCTTGTGTGCGAATGTTTATGGATGTGTATTCTAAATTTTCTAGGACTGGGTCATTATTTAAATGGTGTTGTATGCGGTTATGAACTAGTATTAATGTGCCACCTCCTTTAGATTTTCTGTCAGTTCGATATGCCGTGTAATTTTTTATGTTAAATCTTTTTCTAGGTTTTAAATGTGTTTCGTTAATTAGTGCAATTTCTACGCCGTAAGTTTCTAGAACTCTTTCTAATTCGTAAATTTGATAAAATATACTGTTGGCATTCCAGTAGAGAATGGAGAGGACACAGGGTCTATCTGTGTGTCTAGGCTTGAGTGGTGTACCCTTTCCCCTTTAAGAGCGTTTTTCCTTTTTCTCCGGCTACCCCGCTAGAAGCGCTGAGACGCGTCCAGATAACTGTCGGCTACTGTACTGGGCACTGATGTCTTGCTGTGTATAGGCTGTTCACGGTAAAGTGAGCACTTTTTAAGGCCCTGCTAAAATTCTCCTTTCAACTAATTTCTAACTTCCCACCACTTTTTAATATCTACATTGCAATACGGCTAATAAATATAGTGTATATATTTCACCACTCTCAAAACTTAACGTCTGAGGTTGCAATAAAATATATTTATTAGGGGTTAATGCATTTTGAAAGGGCCTTAAAAAGTGCTCACTTTACCGTGAACGGCATATAGATACAGTTCTTGTCACCACTTCAACGCATCTGCAACATATCAACCGTCGTGGACACGGTGAGTGAACTGTAGCCGAACATTCGAAATTCGTTTCCACAAAGACATAAAATTAGAATGTCCAAGATTCCAGTAAATTTACATTTAAAAATAGTTTTTATTTATTTTTGTTAATTTTTATTGGCTCACCAATTAATGCCGTATCATAAAAAAAAAACAACCAATACGCAAAAAATTGTAATTTAGGACTATCGAAAAACAACGAAATCTTAAACAAATTCGAGTTGGCTTCGCAACTGACAGATTTTGGAGGGGTTCAAGTTAAGGTCTCTAGCGCCGATGGCGTTGAAGAGAAGTGTCATTGAAGCAGCCACAGACTCCAACAACAATACACTGGTTAAGGCAACGTCTGCCACGTTACCCACTTGCGAAATCCCGAGAATATAGCCAGATCCGCCATGTAGGGAGACAAATGTTCTGCCCACTACAACTTCCGCGGCTTCGTTTGATACTAAGCACTTGTGCAGCAACACTAGCAGCATTATTAGCAGATTAAGCTGGATATGTATTGCGTGGACGGTGTTCGAGAAATAAGAAATCGTTAAGATGGATCCGCAGTCTCCAAGTAGCGTGCGTTACGTACTTACTGTACGAACGGTTGAACTCTCTGCCGATCAGTGTCCAATTCAGTAAAACATGTATTATTTTTAATAAAACAATAATGATAAAGACGTGTACGAAATTATGTTTTCTTGGCCAATGTTATAAAATTGCATCATGTTTAGCACAAAGCTGGCAAAAACCACATACATAATAATAACCTCGCATGCTTCGTAAAGTTACGTTTTTGTTTGAATATCTTTTAACAGAAAAAGTTAGTACATAAGTTACGGAGCGATTTTGAATCCGCCTTTACTCTATATTTTTTTAATAGATGTATACAGGAAGCAGAGGAAATAAATGTCGTAAAGGGAAACTGGTGTGTGTGTGTGTGTGTATATATATGTTTATATATGCACACACACACATTCATATAGAAATACTAGCTGTTACCCGCAGCTCCACAAGTGTACAAAACATAAAAAACAGACAACCGACCAGGTTGGTGGCATATTTTATATATTCCCTAAGAAACTTTTTTTTTCCGGGATGAAAACTACCCATATATGCTAATCTAGAATATAATCTACCCCTGTACCAAATTTTTATCCAAATCCGTAGAGCCGTTACGACGTGATTGAGTAACAAAACAAACATACAAACTTTCGCATTTATAATATTATCATGATAGGTAAGCCGCGAGTTTTCATTGACTGTATTCAAGACACATTATCTGAATTGTGAGTCGTAAATAAAAAACACTTGGCTCCGTGTGCGCGATTGGCGATTAAGTCTTTACGTCTTACGGCATAGTTTTCAATTGTAAAAGCAGACTTATCCACATCTCAGCTCATATATTGAACTGGTTCACAGCAGTCCTCCGTCCTAATTTCGTGTCACTATATTTTATTATTTTAAAATACGGCAGTAGGAGCCTATACTAGTCAGTTTAATTTGACACGTTTTATGGTTGGGAAGAACCACTCATTAGTCAACAGAAGTGTGTTGTTTCCGCAGGTAAATAGACTGGAAAAATGTTCAGTAGTTTCGTCATAAAAGTGGGTTTCGAACGCGCTGCAAGGAAGTTGAAATGCCAGGCATGAGACGCTGTAGGCGTCTACAACCTGGAAGCATCTCGTACAGTAGGAGAAATCCAAGTACTTTACAAATGGATTTTATCAATTTATCGTTCTGAAATGCGCCTCTCAGGAGTGTTTACGTGATGAACGAGGAAGGGGGAAGATGACTTGCAGATTGCTTTCCGGCTCGACCTTACTCGCTAATGAATTTTCATTCATGCGACATAACTCTACTGCCAATAAAATAACTGAATATGTCTTACTATAGCACCTTTGCATTTCACAAACTCATTCCAGTGTCATCGCCAAATTTTGTCCATACCTTACCTGTTAATTGTGAAATGGCATGAATGCATTGATAATTTAAGAAATTATGCTGCACTAATGACAAAAGTTAAGAATTTGTGCTTATGTTCCATGTGGCATTTTTTGGTTGTTCCAACGTTATTCCAACCTTTGCCTGAAGGTTGGGCCAACGTTGGAAAAATAACGTTGGTTGGACATCAGAATGACACTCGGAACTACGTTGGCCCAGTCCAACATCATGTTATGAGTTGGATGCCAACCATAATCAGTAATATTTTTACAGCATGACAACCAATTATTTTATACCAGTTTCCAACATGAAAATCTAATATGACAGAAACCCAACCACCAATTAACGTTGTTATTACGTTGGTTATTTGTAGTATTTTGATCATTTGCTAAATAATATTCTACGTTGGATAAACTATCATTTATGGTGTGTTACACACAACCAACCATTTATATAAGTTGGTATTGTGTTGGTCAATGCCATGACCAGCGGCCTGCAAGTAAACCTACGGAGAGGTGCCGTGGATTCACGGACATTTTTGTAAACTGTCCGTCATTTCAAAAAACAAAGTTTCTGTAATATTACGAAGATTTCTGAACAAATATTTACCGGCACTTTTCCGTAATCTCACCAACGATTATACTTTTCTTTTGTTTTCTGCAATCCCTTTCATTGCTAGCAACTTCGGACTGGATTGTTTATTACGTATTATGCCACGATTGCAACAGACGCTGGAGTCAACTACAGTTTTGTTTGTTTGTATTTGAATACTTAACTCATTATCGACTTGAAAAACGCGAAGATTAAAAATAAATATTTAGGTGCAAATTGGCGTCAATTTATACCAGAAATGAGGGGTTAATATTGGCACACAGATGAAAATGTTTTAAATACTGTAACTACCCATATGTTCACTTATTTTAAAATACACACTAATTATCAAAGACCTTTTTTCAGATCCCATGTAAAGCTCATTTGGTATAGCACTGATTTAAAATGTTTCAAATGCGAGCCTTTCTTAATTTAAGTGTGAACACAGCTATGATTTTGAACAAAAATTCGACACAAAGTTAACCCGCAGTTAAAGTAAAGAGTCCATGTTAACGTCAATATGAACCAGCCTTGAGGTATAGTGCCTGCTAGCGTTGTAAACCACAGCGTGTAGGGATGTGGACGTGGGTCGCAGGCTCTACCAACTCGAATAAGGAAAAAAGAATACTTGCCGAAGCGTGAAGCCGAGCTTCTACAGTCTTACATATTTGGGATTTAAAAATGTTTTTCTTTATTTAAACCATATATGTACAACCCGCACATTGCAAACATATATACTGAATGTCCGTAAATAATTGACCCAATTTCAAGAGACCATGAGGTCGGTCACATAGGTGCCATTAGGAAACTGGTTTTTGAAATGTAAAGCAGACACCGACAAAAGTTCACCAGGGTCCAGACAACTTCAACGTGGGCACCATTTGTAACTCGAGGAACTTCCAGCCGAAAGCCGATTTCGTTCCATACGTTGTGCAGCATGTCTTGTATGATGGAAGCTACCGCATCTTCAATCCGCCGTTTAATTTCCCGGACATCGGTGAACTTCGTTGCATACGCCCTTTCCTTTACAAAACCCCATAAAATGGATTCGAGTGGCGTAATGTCTGGAGATCGAAGGAGACATTAAATGGGCTCTTAATCCAACAGCCAGGGAACAATACTTCGAGAAACAATCGCACTTCCCAACCCCCAATGTGACTGTCCTCCATCTAGCTGGAAGAGCACGTGTGGCTGCATGTCTTCCAACTGCAGTGTGGCGTGCAGTTCAAACATGTTTAGGTAATTGGTAGCCTGCACTGTCGTCTCCAGTGAAAAAAAAAATGGTCCAATTACACGAGCTTTGGAAAGAGCACACCACACGTTCATCTTGGGACTGTCATGTTCACCACATGCATGTGGTTTATCTGATCCCCATATGTGACAATTGTGTCTGTTGACTTTTCTAGACAAATGGAATCTCGCTTCATCACTGAATACGCATTGTCTAGAAACTGGTCATCTTGATCTATGCACTCTAGGATTCAACTTGCAAACATTCGCCGTATAGGTTTATCATTTGAGAATAGTTTCTGTACTGTTTGCAACTTGTAGACGTGGAATTTTGCTTTCTTTTGAAGCACCTGGTGCTGTGTTATTAGCTGTTTTTGCAACTTTCAGCTTGCTCGGCGTATTGATTTCTTCGGACTACGGAGAAATACCCTTTGAATTGCAGCTGACGTTTCTGCAGACACGCGAGACCTATCAGCTCCTTTATCCTGTAGCATACTGCCAGTTTCTTGGAATTGCTTCAGCCACCGATTCACTGACTTTGTGATCAGGGGTTTCTGACACTGCTTCTGAAAACGTCTCTGTATTTTGTTTCTCCACAACCACAGCGCAAACATTGCTTTCTCCTGTACCATAATCATTGTCCTTTATGGGAGCAATGTGCATCATACAGCAACTAAAACCTTTAACATTCCAGGGTGCAATGTAAAAAAAAAGTTTTCAATTCCCTTCAAATATGAGCCAGTTATAACGTCTTGAAATAGGGTACATAATTTACTGACATCATATACCTACAATAATCAGTCATGTAGTTTTTGTCTTTAGATATTGTAGAGCCAAGTTCTTGGTTTGCATACTTATTTATGATGGTAGAACAACCTTGTTTGCCCATATGACTTCCACATTCCACAGTTTGTGAGCGTGTATTTTTATAAATATTATGATGAAATAGTATATAATGAGGCATTTTACCTCCAAAACTACGATTCACTGTATATTTTCTCAAATGCATTTGTGATATGAAACATCTGCCTTAAAACGACTCAAACGATAATTCTATCCAGAAAACGTATCCCAGTTGTAAAAAAAATTAAACCTGCTATCGACGTTAAGTGCACATTTATAGATTGATAATTTTTCTAGCATTAGCAGTTCTGCCACACGTGATACGACAAACAAATTAATACGATAAAGTTATCTTGTTATGGTTCGTTCACAATAAAAGCCATATGCACAAGCCATAGTACATAACACTAGAACTTTGCACACGACCTTATGCGAAATTGATTCACTACCGAATTATTTTTAGCCAATGAAATTTTGCGACAAATCTGACGTCAGTTCGAAGAGTTAGTAAATAACGTTTTTATGTTTCGACTTTCTTGACATACAAGAAAACTATTGACAGATTTAGTGTGATTTGTGTTGAAAGTTAAAAGTCATCTAAAACAGGTTGGCATGTTTGCTTGTTATTAAAATCTTGGCTTTTACGATTGAAAAGCTGTATATAACATTTAGAAATTTGTACTAGTATGTTGTTGACAGTTCTTTTAACTAAATTTATATGGTGTGACAGTTCTTGGTTTTTGCAGCATAACTATGACCCTCCATTTTTAAGGCTAAGGAAACAAATTTGTAGAAAATTGTCTACTCTGCTCTGACTGGCTGTTCCCTTGTGCACCTGCATAAGAAATGCAATATAATCATTCCCTTTATTCACTATGCCAAGCCCTTTCATTCACAACCTGTTATGCGTAGTTGTAAATTAATGGGTTCGAAACCATAGCGGTCAACTCTTGTGCGTGCGACCTCAGTTATATGTTTACTGTTATGATTTCGTAGTAAACTGTGCTACGGCTGAGTTGCGAATGTTCCTTAGTATGCTGTAAGTGTTGGCACAAAGCATAGGGCATAAAAGTAGAACATTCACACAGTCCGGACTCTTGTGCGAAATTGATTCGCAAATGAATGTATTACATTTAGCCAATTAAATTTTGCAGCCAGTGTGATCTATGCTGTGTGTTGGGAAAACGATGTTAATGTTTTGGTTGTCTTTAAACATATAAAATTCATTTTAGTAAAAGACAAGGATTAAAAATAATTCGATCTTTTTCTTTTCTTTAAAATTTTTTATTTTGCGATCGTAAATATTCCTGCTAGTACACTGTCGCCAGTTCTTTCCTCTTAAGTTATATCTTGCTACATTTATTCATTTATTCAGTATAAGTGTTCCTCCATTTTAATTAAAATACGTCGAAAATTGATAGGCTGCTGCCCAATGCATATGCGAAAGAAATTAAATATAAACATTTCCACACTGGCTATGACAGGATCTCTCATGTGCACGACCTGTTAGGCGTAGTTGTGAACCAGAAGGCTCGAAAACGTGGTAGTAAATTCTTGTGCACGTGATCTGTGTTCTATGATTACTGTTACGGTTTCAATTGCGAATCAAACTTTAGGTTTCAGGCAATAGTGGGGTTTGCGTGTGCAGATTTGGGGGTTCACTAGTGAGGGATGTGTTTGTAGATGTGAGGGTGCAGTAGTGAGGGATGTGTTGTGTGTAGGTGTGAGGTTTCAGTAGTGAGGGATATGTGCCGTGTGTAATTGTGAGGGGTGCAGTAGTGTGGTATATGTACAACATGTGTAGATGTGAAGGTGCAGTAGTGAGGAATACGTATGTGTTATGTGTAGGTGCAAGGGCGCAGCAGTGAAGTATATGTGTTGTGTTTGTTGTGTGAGGGTGCAGTAGTGAGGGATATGTCGTGCGTGTAGGTGTGAGGGTACGGCGCGCGACCTGCGACCTCCTGAGTATCAGCACGCCCTGGGGATCACTGAACCACGCCGCGTGCGCAGCACACTGCCTCTCTATGCGCCGTGGCTTCCGTGGCGGGCGCTGCAAGGCCGGCATCTGTCACTGCAGGAAGTAGACCAAGCCACGGCAACTAGTGCACACTCGAGTGGCGGCCACCGTGGCAACGACCTCTCACCCGCCTCACCAGCCTGCCTCGTCCAGACTTCACTCCCGGCGGACGTGGGACAAGCCAACTGCATCACTTCTATCTCTACAGTCATGCCACGTGCGGTGTTGCACTGCCATATAAAATAAGCTCGTGGCACTCTTGTTTACTGCCATAGTAGCTTTAAACTCACGGCTCAGTATGTAATTAGAAAAAAATAATGTTTTTTTTTTTTTTCACAGAGACTAACAAGCTGACAAAAGAAATACAATGAACGTTTGAAAAGTTAGTATAAGTGAGACTTGATTACCAAGTTTTGTCTGTGTCTACAGTCCTCTTTGCACATCTGTACCAAAGACAATTAATAAAGCGCTCTCCACCATTACAACGAGTATTAACTATCACCTTCCTCCATTCTTCTCACTGATTTCCATCAAATGTGTCAGCGTATCATACTGATTAATTATAAATATTTAAGGATCATCATTGCGAAACTTCCTAAACGGCTTACATAAATAATCGCAGAACACTAACGATTCCATACCTATGATAATTTATGCTCCTGTGTATTATATTTGCGAACATTTTTTATGCCTGCTCTACATAAGCCCATAAAGAATTTGTTTAGTTATCACAACGAATGAGATGTAGTCTTTATGTTTGGCTTATACCGGTTGTGGTATAGATTATTTATTTATTTTCATTTTTTTTTAATATTTCTTAAATGTACTTTTTTGTTTCCTTATTGTTTATAATACCGTGAATATTTTTGACCTATATTTCGAATGAGTACCTTCGCTGTAATTCGGAATCAGGGAATATTTACCGACTGCCAGTTGAAACCACTCCATCCGGAATCAGTAGAAAAAAAATACTTATATATTTATTTTAAATTATCCTCTAATTCAAACTGCAGAAAGTCCATTATACATAGTTGGTGAATAAATAAGCACCAGGATAAATCTTAGTGCAATACAATGTGAATTAAATAGATTGCAATCGTTCTGTTGTAAAACTAAAATATTAACTATACAAAAATTTCTGTGGACGTGGTTAGGATTGAGCTCCGCCCAAAATGCAACGCATACTCCGGCTGCAAATCGTCTTACCAACTTTGCTACTGTTATCGTATATTACATAACAATGGCGATAATTTATTATGCCTATTTTTATTAATGATTTAACGATATTAATGGAACGATGGTAAATTTTCTCCGACCCAGCGGCCTTGTTACATACAACCAACGAAGCTCCCGTGTGCATTACATTGTGAAGGAATAGGACTGTACTGAAAACCCACGTTAAATATAAAATATAGCCTGTTCACGGTTAAATAAGCGCTATTGAAATCAACCTTTGAAAAATGTCACTGTCCCTAGCTGCGTACATGTTAATTAACGGGTAAACTGAACGGCATGCGCCCGTTAAAGTTAATAACGACATAAAGAAAATGTTATTCCATTCAATAGCGTCGAATTAAAAGAGTTACGTAAACATTTGTGAACACCTTGTGTATATTAAGTGTAGGAATCAGTAATTTGGAAAATATTTACTTTTCTAGAAATTCCAATGTTTCGCTTGACCGACGCATGAACAAAGTAATCAAGCCCGTGGCAATGTTAACATTATACGTGGCAAATGAATACACAATGTGCATACAAGTAGATCGTAGGCAGGGCTTTCAAAAGTGCTCGGTATACCGTGAGAAACCTATAATTCTGAGAACACCTGCAGAAATATTTGTGAGAAAACTCTTAATTCCTGGAGGTAGATAGCTTCTTCATTTAATCTTTTACGTCTCCTGTGAAGTAGTACGTTATTAGAGGTGCCAGTAAGAGACGAATAAAACTAACGTATTTTGATAAAGCCAAGCTAAATTTATTTTAATTATATTTTGTTTAAATATTACTCAAATTGCATTAATTACACATTGAAAGGCGGCAACTTTGAAGATAATAACTATTGCAAATTTTGAGTTTGATGTCTCTAAGAGTTCTTTGCGGGAAGCACTTACCCTTGTCTAATCTATTCAGTATATACAGCCATATTTGACCTTATTGAATTTTATTAAACAGTCTTCCCTAGCATTTTGGTATTTTTCATATGTAGTTAGTTTATAATTTGTACCGTTTGATAATGTCTTAACTGATTTATGAAGTATGTTATGTTTTGTCTTGCAAGAGTTTTTTTTCTATGTCACGCCAATTTATCAGCACACATCAAGAATGAGTACGCTACTGAAAATCCCCCAAGAGAAAAATTTGTTAAAAAAACATTAAAGCTGACGAATGCGTTTCCATACACTCCATAGTGAGGGAAATCGTGCATCTAGAAAAATAGATCACTTTTTTTTTAAGTTGACAGGATTATTTGCTGTCATTGGTTGCTGTGAAATACGGTACATATCCCAGACCCACAACAGTTGCTAGCTTTATTCGTGCAATCGAAGAACTAAGTTAGGTTGGGTAAAGTCAAGTTAGGTTAGGTTCAGTTAGTTAAGGTTAAGTTGCACTAAGTTGAACTGAGTTGTACTAGGTTCCACTAAGTAGCATTATGTTAGGTAAGGACAGCTTAGTGCAGCTTAGTTTAGCGTAGTGCAGCTTTGCGCAACTTAATGCAACGTAGTACAGTTAAGTGCAACTTAGTGCAGCATAGTGTAACTTAGTGCATTTAACTTAACTAAACCTAACTTAACCTAACCTAACCATAACAACTTGACCTAAAATCACATTATCTAACCTAACATAACTTAACATAACATAACCTAACTTAACATAAACTTACTTAACATAACCTAACTTAACACAATCAAATTTAACATTTATAAGTACACTGCAGTGCAACTTAGTGCAACTAAACCTTACTTAACTTAACCTAACCTATCTTAGTGCAAGTCAGTAAAACTTAGTGCAGCTTAGGGCAGATAAGTGCAGCTTAGTGCACCTTTGCGCAACTTAGTTCACTTGACTTAACCTAACCTAACATAACATACTGTAACATAATGTATTATTACCTAATCTAAACTAACCTAGCCTAACCATACCAAACATAACTTAACCCAACACAAACCTATCCTAACCTATCCTAACCTATCCTAACCTAACTTTAACTAATCTGAACTAACTTAACCTAACATAACCTAACCTAAACTTACCTATTTTATACAAACCTAACTTAATCTTAGTGTTGTGCAGCATAGTGCAACATAAATAAATTTAGTGTTACTTAGAGCACTTAACTTAACCTAACTTAACCTCACTTATGTAGTTAAACCTAACTAAATCTAACTTAACATAACTAAACCTAACTTAAACTAACTTACCCTAGTCTGACCTAACTTAACCCAACCTAACTTAGTGCAACTGGGTGCGACATAAATCAACTTAGTGCAGGTTAGTGTAACCTAGTGAATCTAAGAGCAAGTTAGTGCAACTTAAATCAATCTAGTGCAGAAGAGTGCAGTTTAGTACAACTTTGTGCAGGTAAATGTAGCTTAGTGCAACTTTGTACATCTTAATGCACTTAACTTAACCTAACCTAGCATAATCTTGCCTAAACTAACCTCACTTAACCTAACCGAACCTAATCTAAACTAACGAAACCCTACCTAACCTAGTCCAACCCAACTCAACCTAACCACTCATAACATAATCTAATGTAACCTAACCTAAACTACCATAACCTTACCTATCCTGATTTTACATAACCTAACCTAAACCGAACCTAATGTAAATGTAACCTAATGTAATGTAACATAACCTAACCTAACTATCCTAACCTAACCCTTACTTAATCAGACCTACCCTATCTTAACCTAACATAGTCCAACATAGTGCAATATAGTGAAACTTAGTGCACTTGGTGGAAATTAACTAACCTATCTTAACCCAACCCAACATAACCTAACTTACATAACTTACTTAATGTACATAACATGCACAGTGTGTGCAATGCATGCCATGTGCACAACTTGCACAACGTACGCAAACTGCGCAACTTGCGAAACTTATGCAGCATGTATAAATTGCACAACATGCACAACTTGCATGCACAATGTACACAAATTGCGCAATGTGCAAACTTGTGCAACATGAGCAAATTGCACAACTTGTGCAAGTTTGGCAATGCGCGCAACTTGAGTAATGTGCGTATATTACGTAAATTGCATAAGTTACATAAGTTGCATAAGTTATGTAAGTTACATAAGTTAAGTAAGTGACATTAAGTAAATTATGCATTTAAATTGCATTACATTACGTTACATTGTGTTAGCTTACATTAGGTTACATTAGGTTGGGTTAGGTTAGGTTGAGTTAGGTTAGGTTAGGTTGTGTTAGGTTAGGTTCTGTTAGGTTATGTTGTATTAGGTTAAGTCAAGTGCACTAATCTGCACTAAGCTGCATTAAGTTGCACAAAGTTGCACCAAGCTGCACTTATCTGCACTAAGTTGATTTAAGTTGCACTAACTTGCAATAAGAAAGATTAGGTTAAATTATGTTAGGTTATGTTATATTAGGTTACGTTAAGTGCACTAAGTTGTACTAAGCTGCATTAAGTTGCACTAAGTTAGGTTAGGCTAAGTTAGGTTAGATTAATTTAGGTATGGCTAAGTTGCACAAGGTTGCACTACAGTGTACTAATTTAGTTAAAATTTGGTTAGGTAAAGTTAGGTTAGGTTAAGTTAGGTTAGATAAGGTGAGGTTAGGTTGTTATGGTTAGGTTATGTTAGAAAATTAGGTCTAGTTAGATTTATTTAGGTTAAGTTAGGTTAAATTAAGAGCACTTAGCTGCACTAAGTTGAACGTAGCTGCACTAAGTTTGCACTAAGCTGCTCTACGTTGCACTAAGCTGCACTAAGTTAGGTGAGGTAAAGTTTAGTTATATTAGGTTAAGTGGCACAAAGTTGAACTGAGTTGCAGTAAGCTGCACGAAGTTACATTAACCAATGAGAAACATTGGTGGTGGATGGAGGTCTGCCATTTAATTAGCGAACACGAGGAAGTAACAGATTAAATAACCAATTAAAAAATTGGAGAGGATGATGGCGGAGGAACCTGCAGAAATATAAATATTTTTAAAAAAATTTTGTAATAATAATTTTTAAAATTAAATTTTTTTTTTTGGGAATTTTTTGTATATTTTTTTTGGGTTGAAGGTAATTCGAGGTTACGGGCATTGGGTCAAGATCAAGGTCATGGATCAAAGTCAAGGTTAGCCAGATCCAAGATGACGGTTGAGTGACGTCACAATGTGACCGCCGGCCGGCGCCGGTGCTAGTATTGTCCCATTTAAAATACATTATGCCAGACTCATCTAAATCATTCTACTAAAAGCTGTTCACGATAAAGTGAGCACTTTTGAACTCAACCTTATAAAAAAGTCACTGCCTGTACCGGCATATATTTCAACGGGCGTAATGTGTGATATGTGTCCAGTAAAGTTCGTAACGATCGAGGGGAAAGTAATTAAATGTATTGACGTCGAACAAAAAGTATCAGGTAACCATTTGTGATAGTTAAAATTATTTCTCTCGCCTTCTGTATTTTTATTTTGCATCGAAGTGTAAAAAATGAGCAGATTTGTACAATATTTATTTTTCTAATAATTTAGCAGTTTCACTTGACCGACGCATGAATTAAGTGACGAGGCCCATGGCAATGTTAATTTTACCTAAGGCGGAAGAACACACAACGTGTATACACGTAGATCTTAAGCAGGACTTTCAAAAGTGTTCATTTTACCGTGAACAGCTTATATCGTGGTTAGCACCCTACTCACTCCAAAGCAATTTTACGGATTCTTAAGGATTGGGATGTATTGTAGTTCCTTGGCTGTTCAACTCTGCGTCTGTTTGCTGTCTGCGCGGAAAAATAATAACTGGAATGATGCCTCACCTGCTCGCCTTCATGCGAAGACTCGTTTTGCGTTTTTCTGGGATGATGGCTAACTTGATTTACACAGCAGACCCTTTTTTTTTTCCGCAAGTACGTATGCAGGCGGGAAAAGGGCTTAATTTAAAGACTATGTTTTTTTTAATTGGTAGTGAATGTTGCATGTATTTGAAATCTAAGTCTTTCATAAGCAAGGTCGTGTTTCAGCAGAGGGTGCAAGAAGTGTATAACAAAGTTTACTGATTAAGGGATGGGACTTTCGAATATGTAAGTTCACATTCCTGCTCAGAGAGTAGACGAAGCGTATCCTTGGAAAAGTGTTTTTGGCAGAATATATGTGAACAACGTTACACCTCGTAAAAACTGGGGTGTTCAAATTAAAATACTTGCTCTAGAGCAATGCATTTTTGTATAATATAAGCACTGGAATAAAAAAAAAAAAAGTACTATGGAGTTTCGATAAATAAATTTCTCTATAGACATTCATTTTTACAGAATATAAGAGACGATTTTCTGCACGCAAAACTGAAGTTTTTAGATAGAAAAATATTCACGCATTAAAGGGAAGACAGGAGAGTTTGTGTGACCCAAGATTTACTTATTATGGATGAGATCTGGTCTGTGCCTAACAGCGAATGTGAGACGAGATGTGGATGAAGCTGTATAGAAATGCATGGTGTAGGAAACGAAATCATCGCATTGGAACCTGGTGGCTAATTTCTACGTGCACAGATTTTCTCACACTTGGAAAAATTTAATCCGGCCTGCTAGGCATCGAACCCGGTTTTTTCATAGTAGCAGACGAGTGGTCTAATCACTGCACCAACGCAGGTTCAATATCTGTGGTGCTGCATGGGATCGTGAATGACGGCTGCCATACTAATACATTGGGTAAAAAGACAACTTTATTTCTTCTTGGTTTAATATATGATTCATTTGTTTTGACGGTTGTGGGCTCGCAGAATGGGAAACAAGATTCCGTAGCCGAGTGCCCAAAACACTATGTTACATGGAATGTTTTCTGGAACAGGGGAAGAACATGGAATAATAAAATTAATAAAACACAACACTATGTAACCCAAAAAAAAATATATTTTTCAAATATTCCATACATCAGATATTTGCATTTCTCAAAAGCTTTCTGCTTGTAACGATTGTAGTCTCGTCAGTACACAGTGTGTTTGACGGAGGTGTCAATGCTAACACAACTGGCGTTTTTAAGTACGAGAAAGTACATTACCTTTGCAGGAACTGGTGTGATTTTTATTTTTTTTTTCCGAAGTATCGCCACACGGACGCAGCGCAGAACAGTTACTGCAAGAAAAAAAAATTGTACGAGGTTGATTCTTGAAATTCTCACTTTTCTCATGTCGACGAACGGTGTAGCCGAAGTAATGCCACGGTATCTGGACGATTACGTGAGGAAGGTGTAGATCTTGGGGTCCATATTCGTTGCAGTCAATCGTAAGCCTTCATACAAACTTTACATTTTCAAAAAATTGGACGAGAGCGCTAACTTCCAAATCGATGCCTGACATTCAAATGGTTAAAAGAGAAAGACGCTGCTGGTGTCCTATCACTTCTCTATATACACACTTGTCAGTCTGCAGTTTCATATTTACAACCAGAAATTTCTTCTCTACAAAGCTGCACCAAAAAGCACGTATACTATCTTCGCGTACGTGGTCTATTAGCAACTAGATGCCATGTTCTGATTAGGTACTTCTTAAACTAGTTTTAACAATTCCAGGTTAAAATAGTTTCAGATTAATGCAATTGCAGCTTGGAGCTTTGTGACTTTACCATCGTGAACCGTAACGCCGGAAAAATTATAACTTAATTAAGATTTAATGTGAGTATACTTCTACGTATGTTTGGTATTTGTTACCTTTCTGTGTACTAGGATTCTGAATTTTGTTTGCAGGCGTTGCTTAGTTAAATAAACTAACAACATTGTATTAAATTTTAGGAAATTAAATTGGCATCCCCTGGAGAGCATTTCATTTAAAGATAACTATATGCTATTCACGGTAAAGTGAGCGCTCTTTAAGGTCCTCCCAACAGGTATCAACGAATAATAAGTATATCTTATTGCAGCCTTAGGTGTTAAATTCTTAGAATGGTGAAATGCATACACTGTGTTTATTCTCACATTGCAAGAATTATATTAAAAAGCAGCAGGAAGGTAGAAATTGGACGAAAAGAAAAACTTGGAAGGGCCTTAAAAAGTGCTCACTTCACTGTGAACAAAATATAGCAGCTGGTAATTCGTGGCGTCCAAAGAAGCTGTTAGTAAACGCCGCGTCACGCGAACTCGGAAAGAAGGAAAACCTATTACTTTCCTCAAGAGATGCTCTTACGAACTGCAGGCACAAATGGATAAACTGACCAAAGGATCAGGGGTCGGGTAGATAACAATTAAATTTCCTCTTACTGGTATCTTTCTGGAGGAAAACTGGATGGTCACGTTGCAACAAGACCTGCCGCGAAACCAATATGCAGTTATTTTGTAGTTAGCACAAAAGTGTAGTAGTCAGCAAAACATATTTTGTACACTGTAAATCTGAATCAATGTGAATTTCCCTGTTTCAATCAGTCAAACGTATCTGACTGATTCAACAGTCGCTTCAGTGAATTTAACTGATGAATCAGTGAAAAAATGTCAAATTTCCTTCGATTATTGATTCAGTGACATTTTCCACTGATGCATCAGTCATTTTTTTCACTGTTTACTCATTGGTTTAATTTTTACTGCTCGATCAGTTAAACAGCGTGTAGAAACGGCCGTTAAACAACGTGTATCAAGTGAAATAACACAGAATAAACTAATAAAATCAATAGAAATTACTTTCTAAAAACAGTTTCCTCTTTCAAAACACCATTTTACGAGGCAATATAAACATACAATCTTTCATTCCGTTTTTGCGTCTTTCATTTATTTTCATGTAATCGTTACAGCGCCCTATTTGAAGATTTAAACTGTATATAATGTGACGAAGAGAGTGCACTCACATATGCTATGCGTTTTAACAATCGTAACGGTACCAATTAAACCAAAAACGAAAAGTAAGAGCATACATTTTAAATCTTCACGATTTCAGGGTGAAACTATAAGGCGTATATTTTCCCCTCATCGTTTAAGCTTGGCGAGGTAGCGCAGATGTTAAGGTAATAGCCTATAATCGAGTGAATTATGTGTGTGGATTCAATCGCGGCCACCTCCAGATATATTTTTTACTTTATGAAGTCACGGTAAATTACGCAATGTAAGTAGTAAACTATCGTAAATGTGTATTTCAAGTAATTATTTGGCTACATTCAATAAACATAATGTTTAATTCGCTGCTGTAGTCGGCTGTCACTTACTCAATCAGTGAAATAATTTAACTTCACTAATTCAATCACCAATTTTTTTTCACTAAAACAATCAGTGGTTTTCCACTGATTCTAAGTGGAGGCATTTTCACTGATTCAAGTAGTTGGAATTCACTGCGAATAAGTCATGTCCCCCTGATTTAAATTTAGAGTGTAGTCATCACAAAAACTAGTACACACAGCACACATTCCTGTGTCCACCACAAAATATTTTCGTTATGTCAATATTCTCAAAATATTTTGTGGCTACCACCAAACAGTTTTATCAGTGTGTGCGCTACTGCTGATGCACCTCCCACCAAGGTGAATTGGATTTGTTTCCCTGCAGGATCATCGTCCGCCACATTTCCTACTGTATACGGTAGGGGCGGGTGGGTATGAGTGGGAAAAAATGTACTTACGGCTGTTCGGAACTTGGGAAGGGACGATGGGAAATTAAGTCTGTAGTCTGTTAGCGGATTCTTCACACATTTTGAATCAAACCTTTGAAATATCAACCCATGTATGACGTAGCTGGTTGTTTACTAAATATATCATGTATCAAAAGCATTCTATACTTGTTTTAAAATAAAAGCACCTTATTTTTGTGTTAAATTGAACTTTTATCTATATATTTTATAAATAATTTATAATACTTCATTTATAATGAATGTGCATGAAAAACAGGGAGAATACAGGCGCGTTGGCAATGCCTAGAAAGAAAAAGTTCTTGTGTAAAATATTATTAAAGTGAGTGCGCACGAATTCAGTGCGCTGTTCCTTTGGTGTAATTTTCTAAACGTATTTAAGCTTTGTTAACATGAGGCGGAGGAATATAATGGAAGTAGAACTTTAGCAGGGCTTCAGAAAAGTTGGTAGTAACCGCGAATGGACTATATAAGGAATGCCGAAGCAGGCGAACTAGAACTTCAGTGTTCCCCCCTATTTCGAAATACTAGCGCAGCTAGCACAGTTCGTGCAAATGGCGGAGTTTGAGCGAGGCCACCCTGTCGGTCTTCGTAAGGCAGTTTGTGTGTGTGGCTATATATATATATATATATATATATATATATATATATATATATATATATATATATATATATATATATATATGTGTGTGTGTGTGTGTGTGTGTGTGTGTGTGTGTGTGTGTGTGTGTGTGTGTGTTTTAGAAAGACCTCTCAATCTTAGTAACTTTTGCATTTTTACATAGAGCTCTTGGCCATTATGGCCGGGCCGGTTGCACCAACATCTTCCCGATCCGAGATCGAATGATCCTAGTTCCGAACCAGAATCAATGGGGGAGGCGGATCGCGCCCTCTCATCGCAGGTGACCCTAATTCATGCCTGTGTTGACCAGATACAATGCCCCAACATGATTCACATGCACATCAGAAGCCACCCTACCACAAGGTTCAGAGACCCTCGCCCTCAGATACCCAGCGTGAGGTTTGGCCAAGGTTATATCCATACCCCTAGTGCCTCTCCAGGGCACAACCGGAGCGGGTTGCCGCTCACCGCCCGGTCTTTCTTTGAGAGGGGGGATCTCACCGAACCTCCTCCAGCTTGCGGAGTCAACCACTGCCAGCACGAGTCCAACCACAAAGATCGGTCACCAGAGAGAACCTCATGGTGGGGCCAACCGATCGTCCCGTGATACCACTTAATTTCCATGGCACTTGTGGGTTATCGATGACCGACCGCTCCACCGAAGGTAATTTAGGCGAACAGAGGCAGTCCCTTCCACATACTTGGTTGAGAACACTTTAACGCCTCACCGGGCATGAGCCTTACACCCATTACAGGCGAGTTGCCCACCCTTCCACCCTGGAGCCACCCCTATGGAAAGCGGAGATTTACCATGGTCCAGAACGGCTACTTCCCCGATGTCGCGGTCCACCGGGAAGCAGACAGAGCTGTCATTCCCCGGTGTCATGGTTTACCGGGAAAAGCAGCCCTCGCTCTGATTATGGAGGCAATATTTAATCAATTTTTCGTAAGTCAGAACTGCACAGCGAGAAGTTCCAGCTGGGCGTCGATGTTGGAGCCACTGTCTAGAGAAAGTCACGTATGTGTCATACGCCCGGTTACTGACAGCAGCTATGTACGCTGAGACAGTGGCATCACGTATCATGCGAGAGGCCATAATCAAAGGGTTAGCAAAACAGTTCAGAGGAAGTGTTGCACAAGAACTATGTGGAACCATATGTTGGAACTGGGGTGTTATCACGGATGCAGCTAAACGCATTTTTCTAGGTGTTCGTCAAATCCATTGGTCACCACTGTCATTAGACCTGTCTCCCATTGCAGAGGCGACGAACACTGCCCAGCTCCTCCACTACGTGTGGAATATGCATGGAACGCCATTCTAACAGATCATGATCTGTAACTCTACGATCGTCTCAATGAAACAGTTGCCACCATGATGGTGGAAGGTACAAGAAGTACTGAAACAGTTTTTCGATACGCATCACGAAATACGTACTTGAGACACGTGTCTGGCCTGTGCGAGTGATTATGTGGTATACTGCCTATTGTGTGTAAAAAAAATTCCATCTTCGACGACAAGGGCTAAATTGCTATTTGTTCTTATTTTTCTGTGTTTAACAAACACTATTATGCTGATTTTTATTCAAACGTTTATGGAACTAAAACTAAATAATCTCTATGGCCACTGTCTTTAAAATAATTGTAACTTGTGCAATTATCTCAACATTCATTGAAAGAAACCTTAATATACGGTAAGAAAATGGTAATCGAATACAACCAACTAAATTTAAATATTAATTTCATATTATTACTTATAAAAGTCTAGTTTAAGGTGTTGAAGTGAAGGAAATATGGTTTCATATAGAAACGTAACTAACAATTAATAACCTTTCAAATATCGGTACATCAAAATAATCACCGTAATTACAGGATGCGAAAATTTGTATGACAATGAATGTATAATATTAAACGACGTGGCAATAGCCTGCTAATATAGTAAAACATCAAAGTATACTATACCCCAATGCATTTGAAATTTAGTAACTTTGACCATGCTGTTTGTTTGTTACTAGTTATGGCATCCTCTTACCTGATGTGCGTTTCGCGCATCCGAGTAAAATAAAAATCCTAAAAATAAACTACCGAACGTGATCGCAACCTGTTACAGTACGAAAAGAAATGATACGTCAGTCTCGTCCGGAATATATCGCATACTACAAAAATTAATTCGAGGCTCTTTAGCACAACAAAAGCAGCATTTCACACTGTGTGAAGATGTTATAATATTGTTAAGCGGACACCGTGGAATTTTGCCACCGACTTTTGAACCATAAAATCACAAGTTTATCGCTTCTGGTCTCATAGTCGCACGTAGCACGACGGAAAGTATGTCACCCAATACAATACTGTGCGCATTGGGGCCATGGTGTATTTGGTTCCCGTGTAAGTGTTGTTCTTGTCGCCCTATCGCACCCTTGGTACTGTATCTCGAATGAACTTTGGAAAAGGAATAGTGGTAGTGCAATAGTCAGACCACACTCACCACCCATCACGGCGAACCGTGGTCGATTCCCGGCGAGCTCATTCCTGTTCATGACATGTAAAGAACGTTGCGAACGATTCCTTTAAGTTGTATGTTTTGTGGAAGTAGTCCCCCCCCCCCCCCAATAGTGTTCTACCATGTAGCAAACCATATATGCCCCATTGATGGTTTACAGTGTGATGCCAAGCCGGCGAACAGTTGACCAACAGCTGGCATGCACCCGGCACTATTGCTGGTCCTGAAGTGGCGCCACTAACTAGCCATATTCTGATCATAACTGGTCCATATGATTACAACAGCAATGGCACATCGATGTACCATTTCATAGCCATCAGATGGCCTACTGATGGCCAGCCATGGTTTCACCATATGCCTAACACTATCTCAATTATGTTTACTATCAAAATCATCTTTTCTTCATTTTTAATTTCCTTTACTTCACTATTAAACACATATGACAAGAAAGTCTAATGCGTACCATTGCGGGTAAGGGGGGGGGGCTGAACCTACCCCTTTACGTTGACAGCCCAGCATACTAACCATTGCTCCACTATGTATTCTTACATTAAGATGAACTAATTTTGAGTATATTCGGACTATAATTATTAACAAACACTGATATAATATGAATTACACCAGTTATCCCATAGCCTTAAAATTTTTCCACGAGAACAAATAAGTTTTTAAAAAGATGCAGATAAAAAATTACTGTCGTTGAGAGAAATCTTGTTACATGAATCGCGATATTAACACAAAAACTTGCTTTTAGTGTAATCTTTCGCAGTACGTAGTCTATGTCACTTGGATGCAATTAATCTGTTTTGAAATGCAGTCGTCAGTTATGAATATTTTAGTGATGTGAAACAATAAAAGCCCTTCAATGTTAATTTTCTAAAGGTGGTTATATATTGGGTTATCTTCTTATTTAAATTAAATGCGGTAATACATGTAAAGCATACATAAGTCAAATTATTCAATATCAGTCCCGAAATCACACCTAATACTGTTTTTACAGCATTTTACCATATATATTTCCATCACTATATTGTAATATATTTACAAATAATCTACTTATTGTATCATATTATCTATAATTGTATTATATATATACATGTGTGCGTTTGTGTGTAGTTTGAATAAGATATCTGCGAAGAGTGGGAGTCATAAAAATCCCCATAATGAGCCAAATTGCACCAGCAATGATCCATCGATGTACCACTTCACAGCCATCAAATCGCCTCTAGATGGCTACCCATACTTTTACCAGCAATAGCTATGTGCAGCCGTTGATGGAATACAGTTGTTAGCCATTTATGGGCCATTAAAAGGTTATTTACTCTCAACCACCAGTTTCATTTCCATCAACATTCAATGAGTGGGCCATAAATGGCATGCCAAGTGTGTTTGGTGCCAGCAGTTAACCGTAGCTGGGTCAGTTGTGTGGGCATATTATGGTCTAGCAGTCAATCAGCAGTGCCAGCAGTAAAACCAGTCGACAGACTGTGGCTTGCTACATGGGCAGTTACTGCTCCATCTCCCACTCGCTTCACCTCTAACTATGAGGAAGATCCCGGTTTGCAAAAACGCCTCACAAATCACTCACTATCGGACGCGGGAAGTAACTGCCTCTATTGCTCTCTCTCTCTCTCTCTCTCTCTCTCTCTCTCTCTCTCTCTCTCTCTCTCTCTCTCTCTCTCTCTCTCTCTCTCTCTCTCTCTCTCTCTCTCTCTCTCTCTGCCTGTGATTGTGATAATATGAATGCAATAACAGTGAGCTGCAGCAAGGCCCTCACCTCGCCTACATGTAAGTATAAAGTGAGGGCTGACTCCGCAGTTTGACCTCACTGCAAGCCCCGCCTGCTCCAGGACAATATACGCTCCTTCCACCACCAGACGCTCTCAACTTCGTAGTGAGGAGATCAGCGCCTTCCTTCAACAGGTAAGCGACTTTCAAAACACAGCCTAAGTTAGAATTTAGACATATATATATATATAATATTTTCCCAACGAGCGATAACCTGGCACAACACAGATCGAACCTTTGAAAATCACCCCATTTATGATATGTCTGGTTGTTTTCCGAATATGTATTTTATCACAAGCGTTTCATACTTCTGTTAACGGGAAAGTATTTTATTTTTGGTTAAATTGAACTTTTAATTATATTTATTTATGAATTATAATATTTCATTTAAAATTAATAAGAATACACACAGAGAGAAATCAGGTGTGTTGGTCATGCTGAATATAATTGAACTGAGTGCAGGTGAGTACGGCGCGTGTGTAATTTTCTGTACTTGGTTAAAATATGTCTGCACCAAGCAGAAGGATAGCTTGCAAGTAGAACTTGAGCTGGGCTTCAGAACAGTCAGAACTAACCATGGATGGACTGTATTAAAACAACGTGACGATCACGCGGTAATGAATTTATATCGGCTGTTCACGGTAAAATGAGCGCTTTTGAAAGCCTGCTCAAGATCTACTTTGTTACAAGCATATTCTTCCACCTTATATAAAACTAATATTGCTGTGGGTCTCATCACTTTATTCACGCGTTGGTCAAGCGAAACTGTTAAATTATTACGAAAGTAAAATCTTTAAAAATCTGCTCATTTTTTTTTACTTCGATGCATTAAAAAACACAGAAAGTGAAATAATTAATTTTAAGGTATCACAAATGGTTACCTAACACTTTGTATTCGATGTTAGGATACGAAATTACTTGCCACCATCGTTACCAACTTTACTGGGCGAATGTCACTCACTGTGCCTGTTAAAATATATGCATTCGGGGGCAGTGACTTTTTTCTAAGGTTAATTTCTCAAGTGCTCACTTTATCGTGAACAACCTTTACCATTGTAAAGCTCCGGGTAACGGTATCATACGTTAAGATGAGGCGTGACTGGAAACACACGAACCCATTTCAAGGTAGAGATAGTTTGACTACAAGCTGAGGACTTCAGCAACTGCACAACATGCAGAACTTATGTAACATTAAGGGTTCCGCCTGCTTAGTACTAGAACTTTGTTGCAGAGTGTTTGATATTCTGGTTTTTTGACGCAGCTATTAAACGTTCCCCTATTGTGTTTACCTACGAAAAGAAACCATACCCCAAACAAGTAAGCATTGGTACTGTAAAGTCACCATGTACGCTGTAAAAATTATTTAGGAGCTCTCCAATATAGTTACAAACGGCTTTCCAGACTGCCGTATCTTAAACCATACTAGCCGGACACGAGTCAAAGTACGGTAGAAGCCTTATTAAACTTCGTTACAGACTTTCCATCAATAAAAGTCGCATAGCAACACTACGAAAAAACTGCACGCCAGTTCAGAAACCTGCGTGTAGCGGCGATGGCGCTCTTGTAGCGCGTGCCAGTTTAAACCTTATAGCTCCCGCGTTTCTCGGCCAAAAAAGGAGAAAAACGATGTAGGGAGGCGGGCTCCTAAATACATAGACCTAAACTACCCAAATTATCCGGAAAGTACGATCTGATATTGCGTATGAAAGAAGAACGCGTCTTTTATAACAATGCAATATTTTTTGCTAAAATTTAATATACCGTGTATCACAAGAGTTCAAGTATCTTATTTTTTTTTGGTTAAAATGAAGTTTCACAAGTATTTTATCCATAAATTGTAATAATTAATTAAAAATAAATATGAAGGAAAACGGCGAGAAAACATGTGTGTTGGTAGTGCCTAGTGAGAAGTAGTTCTCATGCAAACTAGCATTAAAGCTGAGTGCGCACGAATTCGGTGCATTGTCTTTTGGTGTAATTTCGCATGAGGCGGAGGAATATCTTGGAATTATAACTCTAGCAGGATTTCAAAAAAGTGTGAAGTAAGAGTGAATGGATTATACAATGCACGCCAGTGTCAGCGGCGAGCGAACTTATCAGTCTATTGTACTGACCATCTAGCGTTACACGTTCCATTCAAATCGCATGCATACAACAACACATCAAGTTTCAAAGCTGCATTTTAAAGTCAATATTTAGTGAGTAAATCTAACCAAGAACTTTCTAACAAACGTCCTATTACTACACGTGTATCTGTTGGTATTACAATATTAATCATGTGTTACATTACAACAGACGTTGGGGAGGAAATTGGGGTGGGGCTTGGGGGGGGGGGGGGTGTTCTCAGCCCACTTAACCCTTCTTAAGGTCATACTCTGATTATTGTTACACTCATTTTTTTTTACTCAACCAAGATGCCATCAATTTAACAATAAAATTAAAAAATATCGCCTAGTCACTACTTCCAGGTAGACCGTGAAGTGAAGGGAAATGTGAAGTGAGGCGAGGATGGAGCAGCACCGGAATGCAAGGGCGAGGAGGAAAGGGAGTACTCCCGCAGGCCAGTGGCAACGTACGCTATATTCCCCACGTGCGAAAACCCGGGGACGCCGCCGGGAATCGAACCAGGCTCACTTTGGGGAGAAGCGAGTATTCTGACCACTAACTCACCGCGACCCCACGAACGCATGAATATCGTAGTTCAAAATGTCTTATGTTCGGTAAATGATGGTTAAAGAATTGTGGGTTCTTCTCTCCCTAGCAGAAACATCGCCGTATTCTAACGACGTCTATATACGTTATCCACTGTAGCTAAACGTTTTACTTATGTACCAATTAAAAATAGTTAGAAACATAGTTAAAATCTGGCAGCTTCGTGAAACATTCCAACAGTTTTTAAACATCTCAGCAACAAAATGAGAAATTTGCTAAATATGTAGAAAAAGTTTTTTGGACACTTGACTGGTGTTACATGTTATTGTAAGCAGACATCCAGAAACATTGAGCAGTTTTTTGAGCGAGACTGTTCTTCACTGAAACCGTTGTCATTCCGGCGACCTGGACCGCTATCCCCGTTTAGTTTTCCGCTTGCAGGGAGCTGTCAGCCATAGCCAATTGGCGGTACGTACACACACCTTTTGAATAAAAACTTTCACAAATCGCTCCATTAATTATGTTTGTATGCAATGTATCACAAGCGTTTTAAACTTCTGTTAACATAAACTTATCTTATAATTGGCTACATTGTACTGTCACTTATATTTTGTCCGTAAATTATAACACTTCATTTATAGTTAATACGATTTAAAAACAGTGAGAAAATAGATGAGTTGGTAACGCCTAGTAAGAAAAAGTTTTTAGAGAAATATTATTAAAATGAATGCGCACGAATGATGTGCGTTGTCCCTAACTTAATTGTTGTTTCCATGAAGCGGAATTACAGGCGATGTCATGGAGAAAATGGCTTTGTGAATCAAACAAAGTTTGTATGGCACAACCACATTAATTGCTTGTACGAAGGCAGTGAAATATTTTGTTTTTGAAACCAAATTATTTAGTTCTTAGTTGGTTGCTCTATGCTAATATGCGGTCCACGCAACTAAAGATCTGTTAGGCTCTACATATATTAGAGAGTTAATGTTAATATTCAAAACTTGGGAGCACGACCGAGACTCGAACCCCAATCACGTGCAGCAGAGCGCCACACCATCGCAACTTCAGCTGACGTAACAACTGATCTGTAGAAATGTTTTATAACACAAGCACTCAAAATACTGAATAACGAGTGTAAATAAATATTTTAAGTTTACAGCTGTACGGTAATAATCCAGTATAGGGACTTTTCCGAAACACGAGAGAATAATACCTGTATATGGTATGTATGGTCATTACTAATCACACTTAGTAGATATTTATTAGACCTTCACGTTATTTGCGGTATATACCTTAAAATGTGATGGCGAGGAAGGCTATAGAGATCGGAGTGTTTATGCGGTAAAAAAAAAAAGTGAAAATTTATGTCAAATACTTTTCTTTTCGCCATCACAGAGATTTTGTTGATTACAGTGCGTATTTTGTTAGGTAAACAAAATTAATTGTGTTGGATTTCAAGTTTTGTTTGCCCAACAAAATATTTTGTTGGGGTAATTAATTATGTAAACATATTTTTGGCCCTACACAAACAAGTAAATTTTTTTCGGCAGGAGCAAACCTTTCTCTCAATACAATATTTGTATTTTGAGAACTGTAGTTGCCATGGCGTGACTTGGCTACTAAGCGGGAGAAACAATGAGCGTGGCTTGTGTGAGCATGTAGCAGACTGAAGCGCCAACACGAAGTGTATCTTTGGAGTAGACAACCAGTCATGATGTGCTCCTGGAGCTGGATGCTGCCCCTTACTCTGCTCTTACTAGCAGCGACGCCGAACTGCAGTGCGGAGGTCGAGAATACCGAGGTAAGTACTTCCTCTGAGCTGAGATACCTCCACCTACTTAATCCTTGTAGTCTCACTCTTCTGTCTATGGAACGTAGCATTATTACGATAATAGCGGGGTTGCGGTGGTGTACTGGTCAAACTACTACCCTGGTTGGTTTCGGAAAAGATATCCTGTGTACTGCTGTGAAGTATCTATCAAAGGAATTTGCCAGTAACTGTGTGTTAGGTCAATGTGGACATGAATCTCACACCTTGATACAAACGAAACAAATCTTCCGTAGGCCGCGGGCTTTCCCTGGATTTAATGGTTATATCATTCAGCTTTCTTGCATCCATACACAAATGTACGGAACCATCCTTCTTCCGGACGCAAACCGTCGGATTGCAAAACGGACTAGACGCATGTTTTACAATATGCCAGGATAACATCTGTTTTAAGTATTCTTCTGCCTCACACACGTACTTGACAAGTATAGGGCACGACTTACTTCTGCCTAACACACGTACTCGACAGGTATATACATCTAACAATAATTCAGGACACAATATTTCTTGATTATTAAGTATTTCATCTGCAGGTTCGTTCAACAAAAACTCTCTGTCAGTGTCCCCAACAACAACAGTATTAATTACTACTTCGACCAAATTACTAAGTTTTTGTACGGCCTCGATTACTTCCAGAGGCGTATTTCTGACCTCAAATTAAGCTTGCTATTAATCTCTATACTAGCCAAAGTATTAGTCTCAATATCAGACGCAGTGGTAGCGATAACAGACTGGCGGGTTAGTGAACGGGTCCTGTCTTCAACAACCCTTAGTGGTTTAACCTCGCATTAGAGGAACTTGCATTACTGTCTCGTGTATCTCTACGCCAGTTCGCATCCTGCGGTGGTGGGCCAAACACAGATACACGCTGATTTAACTGCCTCTCGTTACCTTGCCTGTTTCGTGCAGTTTCTTGATTGCTCTCATTTGCAGGTGCACTAAAATGCTCTCTCATACCGTCGCAGTGAGTATGCTGCCTAGGCGGCTCGCGTCCCTCATCACGATTGTTTTTGTGGGTAAAAGTCTTTCGTGCGGGTGATCGATGTGGGGGTGCTGCTTTCCGACGAAACCTAGCTCGGTCTCTTCTTTCTCCGTCGGAGAAAGCTCTGTCATTCCAGTTACTTGGATAGTATTTCCTATCCCTGTACGATTGCTGTCCCCTAGGTTGGCGATACTGTCTGGGAACCAAGTAAGGTTGGGTGTACCTCCACCCACACTGGTTTACTCTAGGTCCCTGATTAGGCCTGAAATTAGGCTGGCGGTATGCAGTGTGTGCTTGATAGGAATATAAAGTTGGTGGTTTATCGGCCGGATGGTTTCTGTCACTATCTCTGCCAAACTGCGTCTTCTGCAGTTTTTCAATTATTCCCTCTCTGAATGAGGTTATATCATGGTCCATTCTTCCGGACCAATGTGTCTGGAACCTGTACGGTAGCTGGTTTAACACCATTGCAATGAATTCCTCATCGCTTATGGGAGGCGTCAGGTGTCGTGACTTGTAATAGACTTCGGACAAGTGAGCTTCTAACGTTTTTCCTTTTCCTGGGTAAAAACGATCTGCATGTAGCTAGGCTCACAAATTACCAAACTTACAAATTCCAGTTTCCCTGTAGCTGTAAGACAAACTTACCACTGGCCTGGACAGAAGGCAACATGAACACAGAACATTAAATGTACCAAACGCATGTCACTTCAACTACTTCACTAAACGTCTACTGGAAAAAATACTCACATTGTAAAAATTCAAAAATATGTTTATTGCAAATAATCGAAAGGAAAATAATTGAAGACTGATTTTAAAATAATTATTGACCAAGAATAAGATTATTTGCAACGGTTTCAATCAATATTCAAACCAGTGTAAGTGGCCGTAATCTAAGTGTTGCTTTGTGATATGGTAGCCTTGGAATGCATATTAAGTTGGTTATTTCCAGTCTTTAAATTTTATTAAAATGCTTCTTCTTTTTAAATATTTAATTCAAACAAATGCGCACACCTTTAGGGAACTCAGATCTTCTTTAAATCGGGGAATTGTAGGTGTCAAATATTAGATTGAGTCTATGGTGTCAGTCAACAAAATGGCGTGGGCGTAGCGATGTATCGAACTCAATCGTCCGCCATCATATTAAAAAAAATTAATGCTTGAAGAGTTTCTCCATAAATTTCTGAACTAACTAATTCCGATGCCGCCTCAGCAGATTAATGGGAGTAGGAAGTATAGGCACTCTTCTGGTTAGCTATTTGTTCCTTTGTTTGGACACACGGGCCCTGGTACAACGATATAAAGCAAGTCCTTTCAGTACCACACGCGGAAGACTTGCTTGAATTTAAGTTTAACTGGCGAAATAACTCACTCTGGCCTCCTTCTGTTCTTGATTCCAACGTCCAGTATATTCTTCTTCACGGTCTGGCTTGAATCACTGCCACACTCACGGACTTTACCTATAAAATAAAAAATATCATCCTACGGGAGCGCAACATATGTTACGCCTGACCTAGCGCCACCATATGACATGCCAAGCTATCCTATAAGAAATGGCTTTAAAAATGACGCCAAGGACTAGCCAATCACAACGCGGCTACTTCGATTAAAATCAACAAAACTTACGTTGCCCCTGGCAACGTCTCTCGACCTTCCAGCTAGAATAAACAAACTCCTGTTGCCCCTGGCAACGGCCCACGGCCTTCTCGATACTTAATCACATTGACATAATAGAAAATAAAAACGATTGGAAATAATGGACAGTTACAGAACATAAGTACACAAATTAAATTTCGCAATAAAGAAAAGTGATTACAGCCACGAAAAGAAAAAAAATATTCAAACACATAAGACAACAATACAAAATAATAAATTAAATTTCCCTATCTCTAACAAAAATAAATGAAATTACCACTGCAATAATACATAGTCTGTAGGATGCATAATAAGTGATATTTTACCAGGCTTTACAAGGCCCTTACAGTTTTATTTTTAAAAAGTTCGCCAACTGATATTTAAGAATATTAATCAACTTTACGGATTTACAAGTTTCGCCCTTCATAATAAAAAGTTCAAACCTAATGCAGACAGTACTAATTAGCATTTCATCACGTTCGTCTTGAGAATGCCCACTTTGCATAGGTCAATCTATTGTTTATATGTACAACGTAAATATTACACGAATGCGCGGGAAATTATCGGAATTATTCTTATTTTCCTGTAACCTTAATATACACCAGGGGACAAAAGTTCAGTTATCGGAATGGGTTGACTTGGGACACAGGTTGACTTGGGACAAAGGAGGCTGGGACAGCGCCATGACGTCAGAGGGTCACGTGAACCAATCAGTGTATCCTTGTCTTAAGACTCAGGTTGAGGCAGCGCAATTGTAGACAGGCCTTAACAGAACCTGGCGTCCTACCAACTGCGCTATCTTAACATGTATGACAGTGTTTCATATTGCGGGTATTCTGTACAACATAACGACAAACTGCAGTTCTCTTTTTCGTTACGTGGAAATACGTTATGCTCTAGAAATATATGCATAATTGGCACACGTAAACTGCTATGCAAGGCTTGAGAGCTCATCTAAGCTACATTTAGTTCTCATACTGTAGGTACATTAAAATTTACATACAGCGGTTTCATTTTACGATGTCATCACTGTTCACTACTATCCGCCATTTTAAAACACCAAGTCAGTGTAACATTGAGTTGGTTGAATATTTCTTTAATGTCGCAGCAACACTAAATATTTTCTTCTTTCTGTTATTTTTAATGTAATACAACTTTTGGTTACAGCAACTTTATTTAGAAGCCATATTAATACTAACACTTCGACAGTATATCTGCATTAAAGTAATATGAATCTTTGTAAACGGTTAACATTATTACCTTTGCCACAACATTATAAACTTTACTGCAATATAAACGTTTAGTTAAATGCCTCAACAGTAATAATTGTTACAAGGACATTATACTTTTTCTCTGTGATATTTGCTGAGATCCATGTATTTTATTTTTACATATCCCATAGTAAAATAACTTACGAAATATTATAAGAGTATGATGAAGTAGAATGGTAGAATGTAATTATACTGAGTGTGCCTGAATGCGGTGTGTTGTCATTTTGGGGCCATTTTCTACACCTGATTAAGATTGTTTGCAGGAGGCGGAGAAACATCCTGAAAGTAGAACTTTAGTGGGGCTTCAGGAAAGTTGGAAGTAACTATGACTGGACTGTAGTAAGATGTTCGTACGTTGCGTAAGGACTTGTTCATTTGCAGTTGGAGACTATGCAGCGGAGAGTAGCAAGAAGCGCGAGTTATGACGGGGCAATTGAACATCAGGAGAAACGTAAAGTCGCAGAGACGCAGAGGCGATGTGTGTATAGGCTTTGCGCCTTTACGCTAATTTTTTGGGTAATAAGTGAATCATCTAATTTTAAAGCGAGTTTTCCTATTGCCTGTACTTATCACAAAATACCGGATGCCCCAAATTAATGTTTACTCTCTTTGTATGTTAATAACATAAGAACTATTGAATACAATCTGATATGGAATACTTACATGTATTTGATGCTATAAGGTCAATGTTGAGTGTGTAAGAGCACGTTTAGCTATTCAGCTGTTGTCAGTTCCATCTGCGGCCACGAGCGGCAGCACTACAGTTGTAGAGGAAATGGTAGAGATGGCAAGGATTTCTTTTTATCGAGTGACGCAAGTGGATCTTAAAGTGTTATTGAAAATATGAGAGCTTGATAGGGGTGAAGAGATGATTGAGGGCAGAATTAGATACTGCGCCACAGTCACATGTAACAATGACAGGATTACGTGTCAAGTCTGAGAGGGACGTAACTGTGTGTGCTGTGAAGAAAGGACGGCGCGGCAAAGATCGAGAGGCAACAGACGATGGAATTGCGGGGGCTGTGTTGCACAAGTTCATGTGTTCCCCCGAGAAGTTAAAGGTGCACGTGAATCTAGTGTCCATGTCATTTTAAGGTTGAAGTACATCAACTGCCTATGGAGCACTGCACCCGACTATATAACGTGAATAACTCACAATAAATTAGTATCGAAAACCATAAAAATTGTCAGAAAAGTGCGACTTATACTGTATGTGAAAGAAAAACGTATATATTTTGCAACATTATAAAATATTTTACTGAAATATACTTTTTAAATGTAAAATACTAATCGGTCGATAGAGTTCGCATTTTTAACAAAATTCAAGAGTAGTTGGAAAAAGGGAGTTCTGGTGCAACTGGTTCCTGGCTGAGCATAGAACATACCACGGCGCCAGAGTTGGAGGCGAAGGATATATCTCGCACGACGAGCGCTAGCGTCGCAAGTTGATGATACATGAATAACTAGGAGCAAGCAAATTAATTCTTAAATAAATGCGAACAAAAAACTTATTGAATGTTGCATTCCTTTAAACTTTGATGCTACGGCTGCCGCAGTTCTGATACCTGGACATAGGAAATGTAACATTCCCAGCTGGCGACTTGATTTGGTAAGGTCAAAATTAAGGCCACTCAAAACTATATATACTTCTTCACTCTATTCTGTAAGGAGGTGAACATGTGCTTTCTCAAGTGCGCAATATTTCTCAAACCCTGGTTGTTTAAAGATGTTCTCAGCTTCTCCTATCATACAATCCAAAACTTCATAGTATATCTTTCTATACAAGTCTTTTGTTGTAGAAAATTAATTGGCTCCTGCAGGACTTGTATGCTGGATACGTTTAGGTGCATGTTTGTGTCAAGAAAGTGAAGAAGAATGAGGGTAAATTCACTCATTTTTCATTCGATATTCGTTGAAGCTATTTTTGATACACTTTGCTGTCAGCTATTCGAGTATACTAAATACGTTTATGCTTTGTACTTCAATACAACATTTAGTTTTTCCCTGTCATCAAAAACTGATAAATGCACAAGGTACATGAAATATGTTTCTGCTTTTTAAATCTGGATGAAATCTATTGGATACTTCTTCTCAGCTTTCTGCAATTTCTCCGAGGAACTCTAGTAGGACTGGATACGATTCATCATGCTACGGGATATTTGTAGCACTTACAAAAAAATTTCGGAAACAGTATTTTCTTTGCTCTTTCTTGCCCCCTCCCCCTCCAAATATTCAGAGGGGAAGAAATATATCCTTGTCCCCTCCTATTGTTGCACCCCTGACCGATGGTGGACATTTTAAACTATTATTAACATTCGAACACTTCCAAAGTTGTCCTTATATCGTTAAATCAACAAGTTCCGTTTGAATGTTTTTAATAGTTTCTCTGTAATTCACGTTACAAGATTGTAGACAGTAATTTGGGACACCTGGTTGAACCAAAGGCACGAAACTATACAAAAATGCGGTTTTATTTTAAATAAACGTAATAATGCCACAACATAAAACAAGATTAAACAAACTTGCCTACTTACTATTTTGGCATGGTGTACGAGTGGAGGGGAAATCAAGGGAGGGAGAACAGGGAAGAAAAACGTAGATGATTCGAGCCGAGCAAAGCGCGAACCACCCCGTGGAGTTGAAACCAAAGAAAATGTCTCGTGCTACAGGCATTAGCATCGCAACCCCCACCCCAAACGCTGTACTCTGGCGACCAGTCTCCGAACATCTGACGAAATATCAATCACAATACACAGTGATACAGTTGGTAAAAAAAAAACTCGCTGACAAAGAAGTAGAAACTGAAGCGTAGAAGAAAAAGGTCCATAGACAGATTGGTAACTCCTACGGTCATAATAAAACAATAAACACGACTTAAAAAATACATGATAACTATTGACTTTTATCATTTATATAACCTTTTACACAAAACGTTTTAGAAGTTGTGTGTGTAGCTCAGCGGGTTCACGCCGCATAATTTTAGGTTTTAGAGTTCAAATCTCCGTCGCGTAAATAAATTTTTTTAGTTATTTTATGTGATACATTATTGCGGTTTATAATTTAAGTTATTGCCAGAAGGCACTTATTTCTAGAATATGTTTATCTAAAAGCAATAATACAAACACATAATACAAACCAAAGCTAAATAAAAAAACCACAGGCAGCCGACAGCACTGTGCAGTTATTTGCGGATTATTGCTTTTATATAAAGAAATTATATAAATAAAAGTTTTCAAACAATAACATAAACTTACAAACGAGTAGTGTGAAAGCATAGGTCTGATTTGATCTATGTAGCATGATTGATGTTAATCCACAAACATAAAAGCTTTATTATTAGTATTATGATATTTTTGCCTTCTTTTAGTCTCCTAGCCCTATAAACTTGTTTAATTACGGGAAACATCCATTGTACATACATATGAATTCATTACCTTGTTTTTTATACATAAGCAGTGCCGTTACTAATACCATTATCTATACATTAATAGTCTAGTACACACACTCAAAAACTAAAATGAATGCAGTCTTCATGAAAAAAAAATAATCTTTGTACTTTTTGGATGTACTACAAAGGACCTACAAATAATATTTTATTGCATTTGTACCCTTGCCAACTGTGGAATGTCTGTCATGCGACATGTTTTTGAGTGCCATTTACAATTTTCTGTTAGCACTTTAGGTAACGTGTGGGTATGAACTGATGGATTCTTTCTTCTCTTCTGCTACAGAAACTTTTATGCCTTCTGTTGTGCCCATGCGTACAACAGAAGGTAGCAGAAATTGGGTATCGTGTACGGACGGCTTTAAGGTTGTACAATTCCTCAATCTCAAAACTGTCAGCTTGGAAGCCCATCGCGGCTTAAGTTGTCTCTTTATCTCGATCTAGACGATTCCCCGCACTATCGAGTCTCGCCGAAAGGGGTAATGATCAGAACATTCTTTCCACAATAACCTCGGAAATTGTATCTGCTAAAATACGGGAACGTACTAGTCCTGGTAGACTTATGTCCACACACGCGGTGGCTCGCATTTATAAATAGTCGCGCGCTCCTCGGATTATCGCTCTACCCTTGACACACTGTTTCACTCATTCGAGAGAATCAGTGAGTCAAGGGAAGCGATGCAGACCAGCAACATGAGACAAATCGTTAGTTATCATTCCTTAACAATTTCATTTTTGTTATTTCTCACACCCCAAACAGTCGTCTCTCTTTTCCCAGTAAAAATGAACTTTTTGAAAGCACCTATCAATCCCCACATTCCTTAAATATTTTTATGACGCAGTTTACGAGATGAACTTTCTTTGTGGATACCCCTACCATAATCGCTGCATATGGCACACATTATACACATTAAAGCTATCGCACGTGGCGCTAGTGTATGGCGAGCTGCGTCTCCCCAATACAAGATGCGTTGACAAATTACGAGAACCTGTGGACCACCTTGGCCGTAGTTATTGCGCATGGTGCCGTTCCAAAATGTTACTCTGCAAGCAAATTTTACTTTCTGACTGTCCCAAAACTATCCGGGTATCCGTTTATTCGTATCTGGTGGTGTCCCAAAACTACAGAGCAGTTACTCGGAACATTTTTCGAAGTAAATTTTTTACACGCAATATTTCGGCGAATATAACTAAAGCTAACGGAAACCTTGCCGCCAAATATGAAACAAACGAAATTTTTTAAAAACAAATTGACGTCAGAAGAAGCATACTTTTACTTTACCGTCATGCACGCAAATAGCCCAGTAAAACTGATAGGTGACGAAATCTATGGTGATAATTAAAAAAGTAGTGCTGCTATAATATCTTTGTGCGTAATTTGGGTAGTTACGTAGATTATGTAAATGATATAGAATTTGAATAATTGCTACCATACATCAACACAAAATTGACTATTTAATAGTGCAAAGTTATGGCTAACGGATCGTCTATGCTTTGTATTAAAGAGAAAGTTTATTAACATTGAACACTGTCAACTTTATGCTTGTTACAAAACCATTTTCTCTACTTTTATTCGGTACTACTTCACTCTACTTTCGCAGTAACGTTTCGAAACACAGTCACTGTGTTTGTGGGCGGCCATCATTAGGTACTGGGCATATAGTATGTCCACGGTAGAGTGAGAACTTTTAAAGTTCCTTTCAGCTTATTAGTATTGTTACAGGTGGATTCTCTGTAAACGTGCGACGCACGGATGATTTATTGACGCGCGCACGCTTCGGCTGCAACCGGAGTCGCAGCAGCTTTTCACAAAGGAATGTTTACAAAACGTGTTTTTTATGCCTATCAAGGCGCGTGCCGCTCCGACCTTGGGTAACGGGTGTTTTTTAGACATCTGAAGAATGCTCTGGATTTATGACCTCGTTTCTCTCAGCTAGACTCGGGGTGCGGCGAACCTTGCAGGTCAAGGCCAGCGGCTATAAAAATGGGGTGTGGCTATGTTGCCGACACTGCCTTTTTTTTACGTGAATACGTCTACGTTGACGCGCTCGGGCGCCTTGATGTTTATTTTACGATTCCCGGCACCGCTTCACTCGATCATGTGGGGTTTTATGGGTGCTGTGTTGGGAACATAGCCGATTTTTTACGTGAATACATCTACGTTGACGCAGTCGGGCACCTTGATGTTTATTTTACGATTACCGGCACCGCTTCACTCGATCATATGGGGGTTTTATGCATATCACTGGATTTCTTTTCAGATGCTCTTTACAACCGTATACGATTTCTGTATTTCGACTTGGCTTTTTGTCGAGTATAGGCCGACATTGTGTTAAGTTTTCTTAATTTGTTACATTAAACTCATACAATTTCACCATAACCAAGCCACACAAATGTTTTTATACACGCAATCTATTGATATTGGCGAGAGCTGTAGACTGAAACCTAAACGAGCGTCGTAGCTTCTCCTAGTCAAAAGTTATACTACGTGAAAGTTATGAGACGCGGCGAAACGAACTCAAAATTGCGCTTTGATCCTTTGGCAATCGAGTGGTGTAATTAAACTTCTAATGTAGACGCTAGATTCGGAGTTGCAGTGTCATACTATATCTCCCGATTTTGTAATCAGCGAATTTTCTCTATTGCCGCTCTCTATAGTTGCAAATTTAAAGACGTGTTCACGTCAAAAGCGCGACGAGCCTCCAAGCCATGAGTTGATGTTGGAGTTGTTGAATGGATGGGTGGCTGGAGTTTCACCGATACACGACGAGCGAAACCAGCGGAGAGAGAAGTGACCAGCGGGAGTGAAATCTGCAACTGCAAATTTCAAGTAGTTAAGAGTGCGGCTGGTAGACTGTACTACTGGACTGGATGGGTGAGTGAAAGATATTATAGATGATGACAACAGACAGACAGAATGTGTGTTAATGATGAGTAAAGGCTGTTCATTAAAATTGAGCACTTTTGAATTCAACGTTAGGAAAAATGCCCCTGCCCCTATAGGCTGTTCACGGTAAAGTGAGCACTATTTATGGCCATGCTAAAATTTTCTTTTCAAATGATTTCTAACTTTTTGCCACTTTTTAATATCAACATTGCAAAATGAATAATAAACATAGTGTATACATTTAACCACTCTCAAACGTTAACGCCTGAGGCTGCAATAAAACATATTTATTAGGGGGTTAATGCATTTTGAAAGGGCCTTAAAAAGTGCTCACTTTACCGTGAACGGCCTATACCTGCGTATGTTTTAACGGGCGCACTGACTGACATGCGCCCAGGAAAGTTGGTAACGATGGATGGGAAGTAGTTCCGTATCTTAAAGTCGAATAAAAGTGTTAGGCAACCATCTGCCATAACTTAAATTATTTCTTTCCCTTTCAGTGCTTTTTAATGCTACGAAGTGTAGAAATGAACAGCTTTGTTAAATTTTTTTCTTCTAATAATTTCACAGCTTCACTTGACCGAAGCATGAATAAAGTGATGAGGCCCATGACAGAGTCAATCTTACATAAGGCGGAATAATACACAACGTGCATGCAAGTAGATCTCATGCAGGGTCTTCAAAAGTGCTCATTTTACCGTGAACACAGCCTATATGAGTTAATTGGCTATAACGAAAGAGAGACATTGAGAAAGGCGTTAATTAGAGTTAAAATAGACATTAAAATTGCGCTCACTGAGAAATAAAAAGAGTAATAGTGGAGATAGATAATATAATGATATATAAAAGGGCTGTGTGTCTAAATTAGAAATAAAATTTAATTCTTTTATTTTTATTAAGACCCCCCAACCTGCGCGAGCTCAGATACGACCCTCAGGCGTCTCGTAACAACATCCTTTCGCCAATTTTTAAAATTTTTAATAACTTTTAAAAATTGCTATGTGACTAATAAACACAGTGTATAAATTTTATAGCCCCCAAAAGTTGACAACTGAAGCCACAATAAAATATAATTGATTGCTTGTAATGCTTTCTGGGAGGGCTTTAAAACGTGCTTGCTTTTCGGTGAATAGACGAAAACACGTTTTCATCCGTCATTTTTTACTGTGGGACCCTAATTTAAACCAAGTGCCACTTATCTTCTGTACCGAGCGAGGTTGGGCGGTGGTGACACACTATGAATTCGCACTCGGAAGAACCTAGGTTCGATTGACGGTCCGAAAATTTTCATTATATATAAATTAACTAAAAAGATAAAAAATATGTATAGGAGTAGTTACAGAATTTGTAGAACTTGCAGACGTGGTCGAACAGCCGCAATAAACATTACTACAAATTAATATTTTTATATCGATTTATATTTAGCGTATAAAAGCTTGGTGCGAATAGTTAAGAGCCTTACGGGAGATATGTGCTTACCACGCTTACTAAAATGAGGTATGTGTTATACATTCCGCCAAGATTTTATATACTAAATATAAATTTATACAAAAATATTATTTTGCAGTGAAGTTTATTACGGCTGTTCGATCACGTCTTACAAGTTCTACAAATTCAGTAACTACTCCTACAATTATTTTTAACTCTTTAGTTGATTCATAAATAAAAGCTTGGTTTTAAAAGATTTTTTTTACAGTTAATTTACTTTCACTTTTTAGTCTCGCCTATTTTTTATTATATATGTAGACTATTTATACATTCACAGACTAGTCAGTAATCGGTATCGCTCGCGATCAGGCGAATTACAGTGCACTCTTTTCGCGGGAAGTTGAACCGGCATTCTGAATATTCACTATTCATCTTAAACGTGCGTGTATAGAGATGTATTTGACATCTCTATACGAGCTCCCGCAGATCGGAATACTCCAAACGGTATTTCACATACACACACGCCTTCGATTATTTAAAATCTTTCTTGTGTTTGAAAGTTTGGATGGTCTTTTACCCACACAACCATGTGAAAATAAGGACTTCCTCGGCCCTGGAACTCTACACGTCACCAGTAATCGACAACTTGTCCACCAAATACATCGTGATTACAAGTGATTCGGTGTGCGCCGGACAGACGCCTCGCAGACACCTACCGTACATGCGAAGAAGAGAAGTTAAATAAAAGCTTGTAAAAATTTGATAAGGAACCACGGTGATCTTAATTGCTGAGGCGTCAACACATGGTGAGAAGACTGGGGCCGCATGACTCAGTTTACAAGCAACAAGGGTAAAGTGGTCCTGAGCATGTTGTGATAGGCAGGTTTCCGTTTTCTATATTATTTCTGTACAACTTCCTCGTGACGTTACAACCGAATTTAAATCTTAATGTCTGTGGGCAAACTTTAACATAGAGGACTGGTTCCTACCTTTCTCAGGCATACATATATTGCATACGGTTTCCATGTTCTGCAAAGCATGATTCGCCGTTTTCTGGACTATCCCGTGTAGAAGTACTGCGCTATCTATTTGGGCACTGTAGGGATCGGACGAACACAACACAACCCCGAATGCCTGGTCGTGACAGGGAGCCTCCGAGACTCGGTTCAATACAGACGGCATTCGGAGCTCTCGTTTCGCTGGGAACCATCGTAGTATGAAGGGGCGGACGGGATAGAAGGAAGTGGGGGCGAGAATGGAAAAATTCCATACATCCCAACCATTTGCCATAATAAATGCGTCCCGATCGTGCGTTGCAAATAAACGACAGCCTGTTTATGCAAGTATGATTTGCACGTGGGCGGAAAAACCCTTCACTTAAAGTCATATTTCACTTTTTTAAATTTTGTTATCTGAAAGAGCTTTCGAAAATTGCCCCCTTAATTCGTTGTCAAATCATTTTAGTTTTCCAAATATAACACTCAAAAGCCTCAATTTCCCGAATTCTGCAGCATACTAGGATTTGCTCCTAGATATTTTTTTCCCCCAATCATATTGCATTTAATGCAATCTGTATGGTGTGCAGAAAATACTGATTCAGTATGAGTGCGATTTATAAACAGGTGAGGGAGTATTGGCAATCTGAAATTTGTTGAAAATAGGGGTCAGAATTGTCGTAAATATATTGTTGTTCATTCAAGCGAAAATGTTCACATTCACTTAATAAATAGTATAAACCATAAACTGTAGAGGAAAAGTGGGGTTTCTTCCTTTTGTAGCTTGTTATGCAAATGCAGCATGCCACGCTTAGACTCTCAATTCAAATTTTAGAATATGCCTATAACACACTTGTGTAGGAATTTGAGTGTTATATTTTGAAAACTATAATAAATTGACAACTAACAACTGCAATAAGGGGGCATTTTTCGAAACCACTTTCAAGTAATCAAATAAAAGAAGAGCAATATGGCAGTAGTAGGAGCATGTCACTTCTGCCCTACTTAGCACAAGAGTGGCCTAAGTCGTATTTGTTGCAAGAGTACACTAAGTACCAAATTATGATATGCAAATGAGATTGAGTAATTGTTTAATTAATCTGTTAATAAATTTAACGAATACATCATTAAATTTATTAATTCGATTATTCAATTAATAAAATAACGTTTTGATAAAAAAAATTGTATTAAATAATTCTTTGATATTAAAGAATTCTTAAATTAATTGGTGAAGCAGGATTGATGTGTACTTTGTGATTATTGGGGCCAACTGACGAGAGGAGTGGGTTGTAATTGTTTATATAGTAGTAAATGTTGGTGCAAAAACATTATAAGTGTAATTTTATATTTTTCTTGTTTGTGACTGATATCCGAATAATGAGCAGATCTGGAGGCATACTGAGGATTTAACTATTTTAGATACGGGAGAATTGTTTTCCTTTCGGTGAAGTAAATCTTTTTTAATTAAAAGAGACAATCTTTTAATTTTAATGTACGAATCGAGCAAATACTAACCATAATCGCTCCTCGAATACCATAAAAGGAACAAACTATTTCGGCGAAGCAAATGAAATAAGTATGAGTAATTAAAAAGTTACTTTAACCAAAAGACTTTAATCAAGTAACGTTAAACCGACTTTATTTGTGCAATTACCGAATGGAACACAAACAAAATGTCCAGCTAATATAAAATTACAACAAAAGTATACATACATGAATATAGATACGTATTTTACTCCATCCCTCAACGGCTCTCTAAACACGCAACAAAATACAGGTTAGACCACACACACACACACACGATATTCCACATAATGCCTTACAAAACGGAATGAATACGCAAAGAAATTAATTTAACCACATGCAACTATCCAACAAAATAGCCTCCCTCTTATCGCACGTTAAAATAGCAACAATTTCTCGAAACGTTTTCCGATAGCAGCGTAACTATCAACAATCAGATAATTAAATTAAAACTGAAGTATTTATACAAACATGTGAGAGAAAACTGTAAGTGTGTGGGACGTAATCAATGCCTAGTGGCTCACAATGAGGCAGGCCGACGGCTCATTTGTAACTGAAGGCTCTCGGAAACCAAAAAATGTCTCCACGCACCCTGGACTCCTCTTCCACGCGCATAACATGGTCAAAGAAATTGCCGCAAGTTCTCATGCTGCTCGAGACCACACATCTAACAGTTTCACCCCGCCTCCTCCAACACGTAGTCGGCAAGAGCAAGCCTCTCACGCCGCGCCGTCCAAAAAGCAATAGATTGTTCAGCTAACTATCTCGAGCAGATTGGAGACAATGCAGGACAAGAGCTCAGGCAAGGAGGAAGAGAGTTTAGAGTTTCGTCCGCTGCATGCAGAAAGCGCCGGGTACCAGAGACCGTCCCCTTCCCCGCCCCCGACATTCCCCGCAGAGTTCTACTGCTCATGCATGTTCCTCCAACATCGTTTACCAACCCACCCCATTTCCCCATGTGGACACCTCTGCCTGTGCTAAACACCACCCAGAAAAATTATGGCCGCCACTTCCCATCTCCTGCGTCTATCCAAGGACCACGCCGCATCAAGACACGCCGCCTGGCGAGCGACAATACAGCACCTCGCTATCGCCCACTGGATGCTCAACAAAGCCTGTGCGATACACACTCATACCACCTCCCCAGTGTGGCTCCCTGCACTGACGAAGAGTCAAACGCAATCCCTCACTGTGAGACAGGTGGGGAAACCATGCCGATTGCCAGAAGTTACCTGGCCGTGGAAACCAGCTCTCCTGACCAGCACACACATGCCTGGGAATGCTAGCACTCCACGGACATTTTAAAGTCTAGTAACGTAACGTAAAACATTCTAAAACTTTTACCCAAAAAATGACCCGCAAGCAAACCAATGTAAGATAATTCCAAATAGCGACAAAAATATTACGTTGTTCAACAAACAAAACTAAATATTAGAAAAATCAAATTTCCAGTCTTGAAACAGTTTTTCTACACAAACATTTTTGCTAGCAAACATTTTAAAACTACATGCGCATATATTCTATAGACACACTTTCTTTACGGAACTAAAAGTTTTTAAAGCCATATTCGTATGTAACAAGTTTATTTTACAAATACACCCAACTAACATTTATACAAAATGTATATATTTGAGTGTAATACCACATTTCAAAGTTTAAATTAACACATTAGGATACCGTATTTCGAACCCTGATAGGATTTTTGGAAGCTAATGAATGTATATTTTTTCTACAAACACAAATTCTGTCTGTAATAAGTTTATCTTACAATACCTAACACTAAAATATATTAGCAATGTGGATAATTGAACAAATGTGTATAAAAATACCACGATTTCAGGCTGGAATGAGTTTTCAAATGCCAAAAAACAGCAATATTTCAAGAATTTTTCGGAAATGTTCGATTTCAAGTGATTTCAACGCAAAACTGTGGCCATTTTGAATCCGCATAGTATATAAGAAGTAATAAATTAATTTTCTTTCAGTCTGAAGACAGCAGTTGTCGAAGTCAGATCGTGTCAGGAGTGTATCGTAGAGTGGTTGCATTAATCAACAGACTTCTCAGATACGTTCATCAGTCTATAAGCTTCAACAGCAGGTAATATGCATAATGGTCACTGCTGCGATAATTGCAATGAAGATTGTGTTAGATTATTTAACGCCATTTTAGCATATGGACAAAGCAAAATGCATTTAAGCTTAGATGTCGAGAACCTCTTGCTGCTACCTAAAGAATTTCTACTAATGTTTGCGGGACACAAATTTCAACACGTATCCATTCCGCGCGGAGGATTTAAGAGGTGATGAGTACATAGTCTCGTATTTGTCATGTGATGAAGATTGTCAGTATGGTACACCGGCTTTCTTCAATCAACCAAGCACAGTCCATTTGAGGAGAGATTGCACAATGCGAAGATGACAAAATGTAATGGTACTTGCTAATCATCCCATTTTACCAAGAGAGGATTCTGGTATTGATGAAATTGATTCGGAAGCCACAACTGGACTTTTGTAAACAATATTAGACTGGTTAAAACTCTGTGATTGAAACTTAGTAATTTACAATCATGATGTGTTTTGCAGAAGGATTCGAAAATTATCCAGAAAATTCTTTCATAATTAAAGAACTTGCAATTTCTTATGCAACTGACAATAATGAAATAACAGTGTTATCATTCAAAGCTCCAAGACCTTGGTATAATTTAAATCAGGAATTGAAAATGAGTTTTCGACAAGAAATGTATGAAGTACATGGTTTGAAATGGGACTCTGGTGACATAGCTTATGAAGATCGTTTTCAGTACGCGAGTGATGCACTTCTCGAAGACTATCCTGTATATATGCTGGGAAATATGCAGAAGGAAAATTTTAAAAATCTGACTAATATAGAAATTGTAAATATTAGAAGATATCATAACTGTAGAAGCATTAATTCGCTAGTAAAATGCTACAACACTGATTATTGTGATAGAAAAATGTTCTGTTCGCAATGCAAAAGGGAAACCCGAAGAGAATATTTGTACCAGCATCCTACCTAAGTGTAAAGATAATAATTTAGAAAACTGGTTTAATACAGGTACAGACCCGTTAAAAAACTTTCAAATGGAGACATTCAATCCAGAGAAGATGTACTCCAGTATTACTCCGGGTTACAAGAGAGCATGGTTCAAGTCTCTAAAGAACATATACTCCCAATTTCAGATGTGTAACAGAGATGAAAATTGGAACTTTGTGCAAATAAATAAATATACATAATAAGAATTGTGTCATGAACAAGATGGTTCTCCGATTTTTAACATTCGACCCAATAGCGAACTGCCTTGCTCGTCGTGGGATCTGTGTTTCAAAAACAGAAGTGAAGAAATAATCAAGGAACCAGGATTTAGACTAATTAAATATAAACTCAGTAGAGAGTTTTATGACAGCCGCACCACATGGACTGAAACATGTAATAACACGCTACACACCATGAAAATACAAGGAAGTAGCAGTGTTAAAATGTTGCCTTGTGGCAAGTGGGAATGTGAAGTTTGGCAGACTAATGTTTGTGTATATAAATTTGATTTAACCAAGCTGAAATTAGGAAAATTTCAAGATGATGATTTCTATACCTACTCTGTGGTACGCTCCTGGCAAAGCGTAAAAATGATTGATTCTTTATATATATATATTATATATATATATATATATATAATATATATATATATATAAGGAACAAACATACAGCAACAACACATCACTTACGATGGAGAAGTTTGACTCAACACCTCAATATGCTAGTGCTACTCCAGGTTACAGGAGAGTATGGTTGCAACATGAAGAATACAGTCCACTAGAAATTGAATTGTGTAACGGATAAGAACATTGGCATTTCTCATTAATTAGTCCGACAGAAACTTTTAAAGTGTTCGACGTTTGTTATGGGCAAAGGTTTTGTCCTTTGTATAATTTGCGACTTGACAGTACACTGCCTTGCAATAAGAGTCAACTACCATTTGAAACATTTTCTAAATTCATAATGAAATGGAAGTCTTGCAAGAAAATTGAATACTTCATGCTGTTCTATACCTATAGTGTGGAGCCAACAATATGACAAAAAGGAATATGTTACATACATAGGCAACCAGGAATCAAAGCCTCCTTGTGGTATGTGGCAATGCAACATTTGGTTAAGCAAGAACACTTAAATGACAGACTATTTAAGGAGAGCATTTAATATTAAAGTGTCTGTCATGGCTAACATCTTTGCATACAAAGTCCTGCAAATAGGTTACAGAAGAGTATTCTTTAAGCCATATGGTGGTATTCTACAAGTTCAAGTGCATAACAATATAGAACATTGGTGCTACACTTTCGATTCCAGTGTCGGCATTCGGTTTGGTGAAGGCTTAGCATGCAATGATTGTGCTGTGAGGTATATTCGCCCCGACAGTGACTTACCATCTACATTTGAAGATTTAATGCTAGCCATTCTTAGCAAGGAACTAGAAGAGGAGCGTGGTGACTGGGTAATTGCCTACCAACTCACCAAACCTCACCAAGGAACTACAATACATTGAAAGGAAACGTGCGACGGGGACATCCATAACTTTATTTTCGAGCAAGGGGGTTTAGTTTTTCCTTCAGTGTGTAATATCTACACTTGTGAAGTTGCAAATTCAGAATGATATTCTCTCCTACTTGTAAGTATGCATTTATTCAAAATTGTTTGTATTCTGCAACTTACAGAGCAGCATATTCACATGTAGTTGTTAAGAGTATTTGTGAGTCAGACATTAATTTCAAATGTTCATATCGGCTTGGTTTTTTAACAACATTTAACGACCCATGTAGTTAATTTTGATTCCAGTTTAACTAACTGTAACAGTTTGAATTATATTGTAAATAAGTGCAAACAGTACAGACTAGATAAAAAAAACTTTAAAACTAAGGGCGAGCGCATAGTTACAAGGTTTTGTGAGGAAGAATAGAATTTGAAATATCTGATCTATACAACAGATAATGTTTTACAATTTCAGTATTATGAAGAATGTGAAAATAATATTCATATATTTGTAAACAATAACAAAAAGTTTAGCTACTTATTATGTACTGGGTGTGTTTCTTCAAAGTTTTATGTACATCAAGCAATAAAATTAGCAAAATTAAAGTTTAGTCTTAAAACATGTTTTAACTTGCAAAGTTAGAGAATGAATTTATAAATATACATACATTGTCCCTTGCTATTTGTTCTCCGCTGGGTGTTGGATGGATAGCAAACACATAACATGGCGTTCTTTCATCCAGGAAATCCCTATGTCTAATGTATCATGTATGTTATGGTGTTCCAGAATTCTCTGCGAATTTACAGAGTCCTATGACAGAATGTTTCATTTTAAGGTTATTTACTTTCCGCTGGGAGACGAAAAAACCATGAATTAATTCAATGCAGTGATGTAACAAAATGTCCTGTTTTTTATATGACTGCAACACCACTGCCATCTTGCATTTATGATGTGCACTCACATTATGCTGAGACAAATACATATTTGGTTGAAAGTGTCATGTTACACTCCCCTGAATGTAAAGAAGTCTCTATTTAAACAGACAGGATAAAACCAGGATGTAAGAAATGTTCTATCCTCGAAAGTAGACTTGAATAAGGGCACTTGGATCGAATTTTATGAAAATGTCTGAAAACTTTGTTCACTGAAGTTGCAAATAGCTTATAACTTTTGTTACACCCTATACTTATTTGTGTTAAAATATTTGTGGATCACCTTGTGTTAAAATATTTGTGGCTCACCTTGTGTTAAAATATTTGTGGTTCACATGTGTTAAAATATTTGTGGGTCACCTTTTATAAGTTTTGCTAACTATGTTTGTTCCTTAAAATTTTATGTATTTATTTTTTAATACTTGTTAAGTGTGCCGTGTATTTAAATGTGTTTAAAAGTATTATGAAACCTCATATACTTGTGTAATATTGAAATGATTGGTCGTTTGTATTTCAAACAAACTATGTGTTATGAAACCTCCTATACTTGTGTAATATTGAAATGATTTGTCGTTTTTATTTCAAAACTATGTGTTATGAAAAACTCTATACCTGTGTAATATTGAAATGATTTATCGTTTGTACTTGAAACCAACTATTTAAAGAAAATCCTAGATGTATAAATTATTTCATAAATATGTGTGTTAGAATGAAGGCATTTGTGTATATTTACTATACCTTTACAAAAATGTTTTGGATTATTGTAAGAAACAGAAAAATTACTCTGATTAACATAGTGTGAGAAATGATTTGGTTGCCCTAAGAAACATAAAAGAATTACTTGATTAATAAAGAGAGAGAAAAATAATGTATGGTTCTTCTAAACAAGTGGTGAAAAATTTAATTTCATATGAAAATAAGCGAAGTCTAGCCACTGTTAAAAATCACATAACTATGAAAGTAATCACTGAATACTTAGTTTTTAACTATAAAACACAAACTTGTGTCTTAAGAGTTAAAATATACTCAATCGCAAATTCAAGAAAAAATACTAAGGTGCATTCACACCTGAATGAATAGCAGTTTAAAAAATGCCATACTATCCTTAACAAGAAGGCTCTAGTGCTGTATATCAATTCTACAGGGTAATGTTAAAAGGGCTTCTACTTAAAGCTCTAACAGGACAATTTAAAACAATTTATATAACTTTACATTTAATGTTTCAGAGTGAACCCTGCTTTACAAAAAAATTTATTACAAGACATGTTTACGAACCAAGCACGCTGGTGGTTTATAATCAACTTTAAAAAGAGAATACCTCTCTCACCTATGAGATAAGCCGCCTAAATAGGAACAACCAAAGTACATGCAACAAACTATTAAGAAATACTCCCTAAAATGCTTAACAAATTTCAATATATTATAAGATATTTTTAAAAAATAACTGAATGCATGTGAAATACTGTATACAGAAAACAATATTTTGGTACATTTCAAAGAAACCCTGCCATGTGACTAGCACAAGAGTAGATCTCATAGATGTTTTGTCAGCTGAAAACATTCTCCAGCTACCCGACACGCAGGTTGTAACATTTCAGGTCGAAAGCCGAGCTCATAAATTTTTTCATTCGCTTCCCGACACAGTCCACTCCCAGGCACGACACTGTCTTCCTGCTGTGGAGGCCGTAGAAGAGCCTTTTGTTGGGCTGACACCCAGTGAAAGAAATCTCTAACTGCCCCTGTCTTCCCCGCTCATGTAGACCCGTCCAACTCCGTTACAAACAGCTCTTCCACGCACATGATATTTTTAATAAATAATTTTCCATGGAGGACGGACCTCCTCTCCGCTAGGGCCCGAAGAACGCCTCACCCCGCCAGCCTGCCGGGATGGGATTACCTGGTAACCGGCTCTCGCCAGCTTCGCTCACTTGGTCCAGCGTACAGAAGAGCAGTGCCTGGCCCCGTCCGGGTTCACAGCTAGCCGTCCGCCCGGGCCAGCCTGAGCGATCTGGCACCCGCGAACAGGAACCTCGTCTGCCTGAAGTGGGGTTCAGGTTTCCTTTAGCGAATAGCAGCTTCACTACTACACTTAGGTAATAAATAGTATTAACATTTAGGGTTTTTTAATACGTTTCGATATTGTGCTAATAAGTTCAATAACTTTTATGCTTGTTTAATGAATCATATTCAATAATCGCATAATTATTTTTAAAAAAATTGTACAGTTGTTGAGAGTCTTTATAGGGGATTTCTTTTTTACTTTTAGAATTCCTAATTATTTTTTCGCGAATGGTTTATTCTTTTAGTAGTTTTACAGATACTATTTTCGTTATATCATTCTGATTGTTCAGAATAGGATAAATATAGTTTTTTAGTGACAATTCGAATGGGTGCTTGTGGCGACGTGGTCCCACCCAATTATTAGATAGTTTTAAGTATTTTTAAATAGTTTTAAGTATTTTAGTAGTTTTATATATATATTCACTAGTATGTTCCATTTTTTACTAGTTTTACGCATTTATATTTGTTTTTAAATATAGTTTTATGGATGTTTAAGGGAGGGCTGTTGTATGCTTGGGTATGTTTGATGGAGCAGTGAAAAACAAAGAAGGAACTATGCCAAGCATGTTTGAAGGGCTACTAGCCCTGCCTGACTCACTGCTCAGAATGCGATGTTAGAGTAAAGGATGTTTGTGTGATGGATGTTTGGACTTTCAGTACTTCTAAAGAATCGAATGATTTGATGTGTGATGGGGTGGTTTGTGCATATAATTTTAAGTAGTTTTAAGATATTAAAGGCTGGTGTATGACTGCGAGTACGAGTTGTGCCGCCTTGAAGGCCCATGCCACCTAATTTTTTCAATTCTTGTTTTTGTGTGAGTCTGTGACTCAGAGTCCGCTTTTGGAATTGGTAAGACTACGGAAGTCAGCTTTGCTATCCCATTTTCTGTCAAAGTATTGGTTAAGTATAAAGTACTTGTTAAGTACTAGTTACTGTGCTAACTTAATTTGCTAACGATTTTATTTATATAGTTGTACCTTGTTTTATTCTGCCTCATGTGCATATTTCAGTTTTGTTCAGAAGAGCGTTTAATTATTTTGGAAACCAATTTCTGATTTTTATGTAAAACAACTTCATAATATTTATGTCAACTATGTCATCGGATAAATAAGTGAATGGTGTATTAACTATCACCAATATTCTTTGTGTTTTAAAGACTTTAGTAATATTTTGTTTGCTAATGTAATATTTATCTGAGGTTAAAATTTCTGTTCGTTTATAAAAAATACATTTTCAAACTAGGCCAACCAGTATGTCAAATATTTTACACGTATCAGAAAAATGATAACTTACTCTTTGTAAAATTAGTATTTCATATAATGTGGTATATTAAAAAATTAATAACTAATTCTGTTACCTTTATAATTTTGTTTTACTTTAAATGTTTTAAATGAAATATTTGTCAACTAAGTTGTAAAAGTCGCGGAATGTAACTCGATTTATGTTGGTACTCGTCCTCTCGAATCGATCTTACTCTGTGACGAATTCCAGTACGTCAATTTCCTTCTTCTTCATCGATATGTTCTGAATTGTGACATCTTGTTTATTCCTAAAATTGTAATCTTTCAATTCTGATGTGAGAATACCAATTTTACCACGAAAGCTATGTTTATTGTGAAACTTATTTTCTGTCACACGTTTTACTTTGTGTTTGCCCTGGCAATCCTTAATTTCGCCCTTAAATTGTGATTTAGCGGTTCTCTAGAATGGCCCTAAGATGACGACCTGAATTTGGCTTCGCAGTTGAGGCGTGGTCGTTCTCGGAGGATTTTCCTCGCCGCCCTTTCTCCATTGATTTAACTTCTTGATCGGAGATGGTTTCCTGATCTGCTCTTCGTGCATCACCAGGCCAAAATTTATGTTCATTTTATGTAAATTCTGCAAGCAGTGATACTAATTATCTTATTGGATTGACCATAGAATACTTAAATTATTTTTAAAACATTAAAACCTTTTGTTCATTTAATTATGGTCATTTGACCAATGCCTCAGTGGCAGTACCAGCCTAAATCTAAATTAATGTTGAATTGAATGCCTAAGAAAAGCAAGGCACTGTAGTGTGTGTTAATATTCTCGGCTAAAATGGTCACTTATGATAAATAATTTAAGTAACCTCAATTTCATACGGGATCCCGAAGTAATTTGAAAGTAATAAAAGGAGAATAAAAAAAAAAACAACAAATATGTGAAACAAAAAATTCATTTTAATTTATATTGTTCTCAACGATTTGGTTGATTGTTGGAAGTAATAAGATGTTTTAAAAATAAAAATAATGCTGTCACCTGAGATGAAATTGTTTTTTTTTTTTTTTTTTTTTTTTTTTTTTTTTTTTTTTTTTTTTTTTTTCCATAAATATCGTAACTATATCAAGCACCTCAGTACCATAAACCCTGAGTTTCTACAGGTACTTACCAAGTGTCTATTGTTTTAGTGATATACGTTGTAAAAAGCTGAATTTTGGGTTAGGCCTTTTACTATCCTGTACTAACATTCAATTATGCACAAACGCACCGCAACCGTGCCCTCTGTAATTTCCTTTCTTGTGGTGTTGTTGGGGGAGAATGCTTTTGGTAGGTTAACTCCTGAAAAATATCTTGCCCCATAAATACCACCACAGTGTGTGAGGGGAAAGGTGTTTGAATTAATTCAAGGTGGGTTCTTGATTTTTTTTAGGGGAATTTAATAGAGTTTAGAAGGAGATACTGGATAACTGCCATGGTATTGCACTATGGACAAAAGGAGAGACAATATATCAATGCAGGCCTTCTCTACACTGTTAAATACTCACAAAAATATGTTAAAACTATCTAGAATAAAATTCCAAGTACTCTGAGAAAAAAAGATTAAATGGGTGTATGACAGTGATGGGAAAGATGCTGTAATTTAAAATAAAAAAATTAGTTAGTTACTTTTAAGGCAATATGGGTATATCTGTGCTTGGGAGTGAATTATGGAACATAGAAAAATATTTGGGAACCAAGCTGGATGCACCTAGCATATTCGGAGGGCGCATAACGCTGCCCATGTCTATGTTCAGAATGAGTTTATTGGAGAGGGATGAATGTGTGATGAACGAATGGACTTCAGTATTTCTAACGATTGTGGAATGATTGAAAATAGGTTGTTTATTTGTAATTAGATTTTAAGTATGTTATTTACTTGTAAGAGTATAAATTTTCTAAAACATCTAAGTAATTTATACAAGTGTTTTAAATGTGCAGTAACTGATTAATTCTCCTCGCTGAAAATATTTTTTTGAATTAATGTTCAAAGTTTTGACTTACACGAATTATTTTGCTGGTCAAAATAAAATAAATTCCTTAAAACTATTAAACACATTGTAAACACACAGCTCGCTTGTTTTCAAACGTAGAATATTCTTTTTAGAAAACCCAATTAAAACAAACATAAAAAAATTTCCCTCTCTTTATAATAAAATATGTTTATGTTTGTATGCTTAATAAACATTTATTTACAGTTAGAAAAAAACTTTGTTTCGAAACATTATAATGTTTTTCCTCGCTTTTCAGCTCTATGCAGCCCTTTATATTTATTGTGGTTTTGAAATTACTCTATTGGGAAACAAAAATTCTTTTGTGGCACAGTGGGTGAGGGGAACGTCAAAGTTTTGCTAGTTTGTTGGACGATCTTTTTATTAGCGACACAGAGTCTGAATATGAGTTGCAAATGAAAAGAACGCCTAGTACAAGCTGTCAGAATGTTGTCGTTTCGCCCAAAATGGCGTCATTACGATCTCTTGTTGGACGATCTATTCTTGAGTGATTCGAGCACTGATTCACATACAGAAAGACCATCAGCTGTAACTGATCGGGACACGACCATTTTCCCCAAACATAGAAAAGTAGATCTGCTGTTAGACGATTTGCTTCTATCTGACACGGAAAATTCGAGTGATTTGGATAGGGCTTCGTCCATATCTCAACAGACTTTCAAGTCAATTAGAAAGACTTCGTCTAGGGAAACGAATAATAATTTGTTTTCCGATTCCTCTAACTCAGTGAAAGCTTCATTGCCTGAATTGAGATATCAACTTTTGATGACGGCATTCGCGTGTAATCTGACTGACACATCGATATGTAATGATCAAGCAGAGTCAGACACAGGTTTTTAAAGATTTTTCACAAGGTTTTGGTTACTGAAAGTCTGTCGGTTCCTGTAGTGTTACAGGATATTCGAAAGTCCGAGGAGAACAATGGTATTTTTCTCAATGTCTACATTGCAGTAGACAAATATGGTATTATTATTGACGAAACTTTCGATAAGCAAGGGGTAACCGTACCAATGTGTATTTCTTGTGTACGGCATACACGTCATGTAAATGTATTGGCCATTCGCGCTTGTGGCAATGATGCTCATTTGAGTTTTGTTTCCATTAAGGATTTGTCAAGGCTACTTAACAGCCAGTTAAGTAATAACAGACATAGGAAATTTGTTAGCAATCATTGTCTCTAATACTTTTTTATTGAGGAGAAAATTGCAAACCAAAATGATCTCTGTCAGCAACATAAGGCTGTTCGAAGTACTTTCCCTACTGGGAACAACACATACACATAATTTCAGGGTTACAGCAAACAGCAAAGATTGGGTTTCGTCGCCTATTGTCACACAGAGTCATATAGGAAACCCTTGTCCACTAGCCTCCCCAATGATAATATGAGTAATACAAATACCACCAACCAACATGTTCGATATGCTTGTAGCATTTTGTTGGTTTGTTCATACAATCCAGCATTATCTAACTTCTTTTGAGTTTGTGGGTGATGATTGTATGAACCAGTTAGTAGATAAATTGGTTGAATTGACAAACTGGGTTGCAGGAATATACAGCGTGACTGTTCCGATTAAGCCTAAAACGCCTGCTGATGAAGTTAGGTTGGCTGCACATAAATGTTGTCATATTAGTAAGAAGGAACTCGGTACAGATACTGTGGTTGACCATGGTCATCTGGCCGGGGAAATCAGAGGCCACACACATAATAAATGCAATTTAAACTTCAGACTGCCCAAAAAACAACTTTTCACTGTCTTTCATAACCTGCAAAACTATGATGGTCACTTTCTCATAAAGCCATTGGCTGAACATCACGTAAAAAAAACCCGATGGAACTGTGGTAATCGAAAACTCGGGTAGAATCGAGGTGATTGGAATGACCCTTGAAAAGTACAAATCCATCACCAAACGTATTCCCAATGGAATTGACTCAAATGGAAAGGTGCAACATTTCAAATTACGTTTCATCGATTCTTTTCAGTTCATGAGAGTCTCGCTGGAAACTTTAGCAGGTAATTTGAAAACTCCACAATTGAGTATCACCCGCTCGAAGTTTCCAGACAACACACAATTTTAATTGGCGAAAAGGAAGGGAGTGTTTCCTTATGACTTTGTTAAGTCCGAAGACAGTCTGATATGCATGTCACTCCCACCAAAGGACCCATTTCATAATTTCATGAAAGGCGAAGGCGTTAGCGATGAGGATTATGCTCACACCCAAGCTGCATGGGATGCATTCCACTGCATAAACCTGCTGCAGTATGTCATTCAGTATTTATGTGTAGACGCTTGTTTCCTGGCAGATGGTTTTGAAATTTTCATGACCGTATGTTTGGCGCATTATGGTCTTAACCCCGCCATGTACATCACAGCTCCATCTCTTGCATGGGAGGCTTTATTGTCGATGGCAGATGTACGGCTAGAGCTGTTGACCGACTGTGATATGTACCTTTTTGTTGAATGCGGGGTTAGGGGTAGCATTACCCAGGATTACAGAAGGGGTGCGGAAGCCAATAACATATACATGGGTGAAGAGTACGATCTCAGTGTGGCATCAAAATATATCTGTTATTTCGACGTAAACAGCCTGTACAGTCACAATATGATGAGCAAGCTTCCTATTGGTCATTTCTATTTGGTCGAGGCTGGCATGTTTTCATCGTGGGATTTTGGGAACACGGTGAATGATGGGGACACATGCTTTTTCGTGGAAGTGGATTTGCGGTTTCCAGACAAATGCCATGGCTATAGTAAATGGCATACTTCCTAATGTCTTGCATGAAAAACTCCTTTTGACACTCGCACCGTGCACGAATGATGGTTTTTTATGTTGAAACACTGAGGCAGTACTTGATGTATGGAGCTACACTTGACTCTGTTCATCGCGTTTTGCGCTTTGAGCAGGAGGCTTGGATGACTCCGTACATCGAGTTTAATATTGATAAATGTGCCCTGGTTGCAAACGACTTTGAGAAAACATTTTTTAAACTAATTAATAATGCAGTGAATGGAAAAAACTTTGTAGAATGTTCGCCGAGAAAGGGACATAGGTGTTACCAGGTATGGTAGTATATATGAAGCTGCAGAACTGATTGGGCTCCTACATTCCAGACACGATAGATCATCGATGAGAATATTGTCCTTATCGAAATGTCAAAGAGCTCTGTTATGTTTAACAAGCCTTTGTACAGTTGTGTTTCCATTCTTTATCCTTCCAAATTAACTCTTTACGAATTTCATTACCAGTATATCTGTGGTAAATTTCCTCCGCCAGCCTTGCACCTTTCATATTGCGATACCGATTCATTGATCTATGAAATTGCCTGTAGAGATGTTTACCAAGTAATTGCCCCAGATTTAAAGATGCAGTTTAATACATCTAGCTATGTGCTCGATAACCCGCAAGGATTCTCACATGAGAACAAAGGCCGTACCAGAATGATGAAGGATGAATGTGCCGACCACATCATCACACACATTGTAGGTTTATGTCCCAAGCTTTACGCATATATTGTTTCGAATGAGCAGTGTATACGTAAGGCGAAGGGCGTAAAACCTAACATGCTGTAATCCCTCCGTTACGAGGATTATCGAGATTGCCTCGATAATTGCACCAGGGTTCTGAGGACCCAATACCAGCTCCATTGGCATGGTCACGAGGTTTACACCGAACACATGACCAATGTGGTGTTATCATGTATAGACGATAAGCACTTCATTGAGCCAGATGAAGTATCGACTTTACCCTGGGGGTACTACAGGATCCCAAAGTAAATTTTTTCTTCCCCAATAGCTTTAGTTTCAGCACCATTTTAAATATAGGCCTGGTACCACCACTGCCAGCACCACACCCTGCTCCACACCGCTATCTGCATCACAGCTGTCTTCACACTTAATGCTTTTGCTGCATTGATTCTGAGTGTTTCTTCAAAGCTACTGTTTTTCCCTAGCTGCAGGGCTTTCAATATTGACGCATTAACCCCTGTTGTCCTTTGTCACCCAGGAATTACTCTTCGCAGCGTAGGTTTACATCATATAAGAATATACAAAGGGCCACAATTGTGTATGTGTGTGGGGGGGGGGGGCATCATAGGCGTTGGTGTGTGGGCTACTTACCTGGATATGACATAGCGGATGCTCAAAACATAGCGCTGCAACGGACGACACCCCGAATCGCCGTTTGATGTATATAGTGTATTATTTTAAGTTTTAATCAATGTAAATTTCAACCTGGCTGTGAAAACAAGGACGTCACCCCGAAGCGGCATTTTATGTATAGTTTTTAGTTTGTATTGTTTGTAAATAATAATTCTAAAATGATGTGCGAATGAATGGGAATGTTTTCATTAAGATTTTAAATTGTTTTAGGATATAAATATAATTTTAAGGAATTTGTTTTTGTAAAGGATTTTAATAGATTTTTAATAAAGTTGTTTAAATGTTAGTATACTTGTGAATATTTGTGAAAAGTTGTTTAAATGTTTTTAAATATTTGTAAATTTATTTTTAAGGAAGATTTTTGAATAAAAATTTATCTTATTATGATTAATGAAATCATGTGACTTGTTATTTAATAGTTTGAATTCTTTTTGTTGCATTTGAAATATATTTTTGGAATGACTGGAGATTGAGTCATTTGTAGGTGAGCTGTAATTTTTTTTACACCAACAAGTATGAAAATTGAAGTCTTCGAGAAATGAATGAATGAACTTTGAAAGTAAGGGAATGAGGGAGAATCTCGAGAAAACCTAGCTGAACTTGAAACACCCTATGGTGGGACAGGGCAAAGTTGTTGGAAGAGAAAATGGTTTGGGACAACTTGGACTCTTGCCCCACAGAGCAAGGCTAAGGAAAGTTTAGTGGCGAGATTTACTAGCTGGCAACGACTTGGTCTAACAATAGGTTTCAGCAGGAATGAACAGGTTATAATATTCACTCAATTAAAAAAACTTACGATTTTCCGATGGTTGATGTTGTTAATGTTTGCTGCGAAGAGAATTTATTCTTCAAATATGTGCTGAGATACATGGTATACACACACACACTTATTTTTAAAAACTGAACTTTTTCTTTCAACAACATTTTAAAGAAACATTATAAATTTTGCAACACTTGTCCTCTTCTCCTACTCCCCCTCCATAAATTACCCCACTTAAGACTTAAAGCCTCAAAAAGCACCACGCTAGCACCACATGGCACCACACTTGCTCGACAATCAGTTCAACAAACTATACCACCTGCTCCACATTCTCCTCACTGCTCCTCAATCACTCCTCCGTTGCTCCTCACTGTTCCTCAAACGCTCCTCACTGCTCCTCAATAGCTCCTCACTGCATCGCAATTGGCACTGCAATCAGCACCGCAATTGACACCACACACTTTGGTTAAGTTAGTGTAGTCAATAATTTTTGTAAAGCTTCCTTGCTTGTATTTCCTTACATGTTATTAGAGCCGATGATGGTGAAGTATGTATTTATATTCCTGTTTGGAGGGAATTAAATTAGGGGAAGGGGTGAGTTGTAATTTTATACTAGCTGGGCATTCGTTTAATGACTTCAGTTAGCATTTGAAATAGTTTCATTGCATGATTAAAGTCTTTTGATTAAAGAAACTTTTTAATGATCTGTACTTATTTCATTTGCGTCGCCGAAATAGTTCGTTCCTTTTATGCTATTCGAGAAGTGATTATGGTTAGTGTTTGATCGATTCGTACGTTTAAATTAATAGATCGTCTCTTTTCATTAAAAATATTTACTTCACCGATAAGAAGACATTTCTCTCCTATCTAAACTAATTAAATTCTCAGTATGTCTTCAGACCTGCTCATTATTCGCAAATCAGTCACAAACAAGAAAAATTTTTAATTACACTTATACCACTCTCGCACCAACATTTACTACTATATAAACAATTACAACCCACTCCTCTGGTTATTGGCCCCAGGACGTCACAGACTACACATCAATCCTGTTCCACCTATTAATAAAAAAAATCTTTAATATCAAAGAATTCTTTAGTATAAAATGATATGAAAACATTATTTTATTTATTGATTAATAGAATAATCAATTTAATTTATCGGTTAATTAGATCAATTAATCGATTAATTAAACAATTATTGTATCTAATTTGGTACTTAGTCCACTCTTACACCAAATGCGACATAGGTCACTCTTGCGCTAAGTGGGTCAGAAGTGACATACTCATACTACTTATGACCTTAAAGCTGGGTCTCAGAAGCATTACACTACATATTAATTTTAGACACCACAGTGATCACATAGTTCCACCATAAAAGTATCTCGAATGTTATTTATAATATAGCAGATCTCCGAAGCGCAGTTGTTTGGGACGTACACTTATAGCGTGAAGGATCTTTTAATCCGAATCCAAGTTATGGTTTAACTTACTGGTGTAATGTGGGTTAATTAATACACAATATTGATTGTTGATTTGATGCGAGACACCCATTGATGTTTACCAATACAGAGCGACATCTTATTTAATTAATTTTTCCTATTCAGTCTTTGGGATTTTAACATCAAAAAAGTGTGACTACTAATTTACAACTACAGAATTCGTGCACAGCTACGACAAATTGGATTTAAATGTTATGTACTCTCGATTATGAAGATGGCACTGCGTTGTCCACGTAATCGGAGGAAAGAGTTAAAATGTATTAATAGGGTTAAAACGTACATTACATTATAGGCTATACACGGTAAAGTGAGCACTTTTGAAACCCCTCTCATTTGGAATAATAGTCAATAACTATATTTTATTTTAGCTTTAGTCATTAACTTGTGGGTGCTTTCGAATATACACACTACGCTAATTACTTATATGGCAATATTTATTTTAAAATATGATTAAAGGATTAAATATGACTGAAAGGAAAAAGTAACTAGGGCCTCAAAAGTGCTCACTTTATCGTGAACAGGCTATAGTAAAATTAGGAATGGCTGCCATTGAACCGTAATAAAGACGAGGGCTACTATAGCGACATATATAACTACACTACACAAATCGGTGGTGGGAGGTACATTCAGTGACACTATTCAAAGAGTATCTCGTTTGTAATTTTATATCGCCACTAGTCGAGTCTACGACCATGCACTTGAAGTGGAACGTAGGTAACAGAAACATTAAAAAAGTAATTTTTATATATAGTGTTTTATAAAGTTTTTTTTAAATACTGGCGTATTTAAATTTCTTGACGAGTTTCTCATAAAAATTTTTAATGTAAACAATATTCGAATTGAAAATATAAGCTGCATTAAAGATGGCTGTCATCGATTCGGATTGTTACAAAACGAACAGAATAAATCATATTTTCTAGATATTTTGAGATTAAGTTCGGTCACGAAAGTTTAAAATCACTGAGATACAATATGGCGGCTAACAAATCATACTGTAAACTGTAATGTTATGAAATTAACAATAGAAAGCAAGAGGGATTCGTGAATATCTTGTAAACAGATTTAATATTTTATATCTCATTCCCCGGCCGGGTCACTCTGGATTTTCGCATGTGGGAATCGTGTCGGACGCTGCCGTTGGTCGGCGAGTTTCCTCGGGGATATCCCGTTTCCCCAACCCTTTATTCCGGCTCTGCTCCATACTCATCTCGCGATCACCCTCATCGGCTCTGAAGACATCGATGTTTAAGAGCCGCCCAAATCTCTTCACTCACTCACTCATCATTTCCATTTACGCAATTCATAAAAATTTTTATCTTCATACAAACTTGGCTTTCATAACAAGCCTCATAACAAGGGCTGGATATTTCAACCGCAGGAAGGAATCTTAACATTCGCAAATTTATTGTAATATGGATTCATTGTTTTGCTTAACAGCCAAGCATCCAAAAGTGAAAGAAGTGGAAATTCTCGACATCATTCACGTTGGTTCGATTTCGGATCATTTCCTTATTGAAATACTAAAATGAAAGTAACGACTAACACATGTCCTAACTGTTGAAGCTAGCAGCCACCTAAAAACAAATTTTTAATCTAAGTTTTACACTGCTTTCATCAAATGAGGCTGGCGGGACATTTATGGCTTTATTTGTATTGTAATGTCATGATTGGAAATTATATACGCTCAACCCTCCACACGTATCAATAATACCGTATAAGGCTTTCGTGGATAGAGTCGGCGCTTTATTTGCTACCAAATTCGAGCAGCATTTATATTAAATTTTTTTATATATTTGTGCGACCAATGCAGCGAAAACTAATGGCCGGGGCGTGCTTTTGCATCACAAACAGCATCTTTCAACTCAACAGTTTCAAAATAGCACCGCCGGTCTGGGGTGTGGGAGGTTCTCGGTTCAAATCCCAGTTAAGGCATGGGTGTTAGTTTATGGTAGGTCATAAGTTAGTTTGTAAGCTATCCCCTGATAGGCCTTCAGGCATAGCACTGGGGGACGTTAATAAGTCCCATACAATAAAACACAAACAGAAACCTCTGACGCAAACGGTAACAACAGCATTACATTTTTCTCTTTCGTGCAGCGTGTATCCATGGCACTTTAAAACGATTTCCTTAAAACGTTGTTGATGGAATATCTGAAGGCTAGCTAATATTAGTGTAATCGTTTGTCTAATTTTGCAAGTATTCGGTTAGCCTGTCTTTGGATACACCTGCCTGAAAAAAATACGTGTTTGTTTTGAAGGGTATCAAAAACAGTGTTTCTTATACATATGCATAAATAATGTTCATGTAGTTACAATTCCCGCTCACATAGACTGAAGCGTGTGCGTTTTCCGTATAAAAACATACTGAAATGGCTTCAGTACTTCTTTCATGGGGAATCTAGATTATTAAAGAAACCTGCTATGTTGTTATAAAGCAATATTTCTTAAATTTCAAATAATATTGCTGTTGTTTGCTTCACAATTATATATTGCAGAGTTTCAACTCGCCTATCACGTTCACGGTATAATGCACTGCCATCGCTTTTCGCAGGGTCTGTAGTGAAAACCTGGAAAAATACAGAGGGCGTTACGCCGATTTCTTCACGGTACTATAGCGTAATTAGCTTCACTGAAATTCCTTTAAATACTTAAATAGACAATTCACTGCCATCGTACGCCCCATACTCCCTACACCCAAACGAGAATCCGGTCGTTCCATCAATTAGCATGCATCAGTTATTAAAAGGCCGGTCTCGCAGGACTGGGAGAAGGGGCATTCAGTTGTATTGTGTACCATGACCCACTGCGCTAATTGAACGGATCCATATGGGTGGGAGCCTTCTCCCCCTTTCCAGTCCGATATTCGCCTCTCAGACAGCGGGGGACCGCTGGAACATTAATTCGCCTCGTTGCCATCGTTTTTTCTCTCTCTCTCTTTATCACTCACGCCTTCCGCCGTCTCTCTCTCTCCCCCGCGAATTTCATATCCCATCGTCCGTGAATGGCTTCGGCGGACCCTGTTTTAGATTGTTCCGGGACGGGATGGGCCAATAAAAACAACCTTCGCTCCGGCGTACAAAGGAAAAATGGGGCAGATGCACAAGGTAAACAGATCTCTCCGTGATAATTATTTATTCCCCCTGCGTTGAATGTGTCCATCTTTTGCTGGAATTAAAATCGTGTTTAAAAAGTCGAATATAATTTGTTCGTGTTCGACAGATTCACATTTCTGCAAACTGTAAATAGATAAACCACTTACGAATGTCTGTTCTGAATTTTAGCGATATCATATGTTATACATAATTTATTATAATAGTCCAATGTCAAAAGAAGATACCTTGACGTTTGATGATGGCTATTCTGGCAGTCTTATTCCACTATTTTTAGTGAAATGATTGTTCGTTTTATTGGCTTTACGCACAATTCAGTTGCTCTATTCCTAGTTCCCCATCCTCCCTACTGGTGCCACAGATTCTACTATACTGAGAATTCCACAAACACACATAAGCGACATTTTTTTCATTCCTACACACGTCATTTTTAGAATCCCATAGTAATTATTAGCTCAGTTAATAATCGTTACATTCATTTAGCTGTATATCCTGCAACAACGAAATCTTTGTATATTAAATGAATTAAAGTAATCATCTATATTTTTTGGTGGATAAAATGGCATCGCACAGCAGTTCCTCCTCGCTTTCATGACCCGATGATAATTTTTGACACAGCTAAAACGACAATACCCCTGGCCGAAGTCACTAAAGCATTGCACTAATGTCACTATATCACAGAGTTCATATTCCAGGCATGACATGAAATTTTTTATTTATATTTATGCTATGTGCGCCTAGGTTATTCTAGAAGTCAAGCGTCCTCCCACCCTTTTCAACTCGACTGGTCTTCCGGCATGAAGATGGTCATTAATAACAAAAAATATAAAAAAATTGGAAAAATAATTCTACAGCGCCATAATCCTTTCTGGCATACTCAAGAAAGGAGTACATTTTTTTTTAAATATCAGATGTCCAATGAAAGAAAGTAAGATAACACAGATATTAATGTTTCAGTGGAAGTGGGACACTAGCAGAGAGAAGGGGCTGCCCTGCTGGGAGTCAACTAAAGAAATATGAGTCGTGAGCGTGGAGAAAGTATCGGGGAGCAATCCCGTGGTTGATGCCCCTCGTAGCAGCCGTACTCGCCTCATTATAGCAGCGCAAAGCAGGTTTGTATGTGGTTGGTGCCAGGAGAAGCCCATTACCCGCAGCAGCTGACCCTCGGCGTCGCCTTCAACGAGCAACTGAAGTTCAGGTGTCAAAGCAGGAGACACAAAACAGGTTTCACTTGTACCACAAACAAGCTTACAAGCCCAAGAAATGCCTCCGTCTATACACGCGTTCACCAAACAGAGAGATTAGCCAATAGCTTGCGACGTGGTGACATGCAACGTTCACAGATGAGACTCATGCGTGTCTATACCCTGTTATCGTGGACCAGTTGCAAGGACGTGGGTCTTCCGCGACGTCGTTACATATGGCGGTGGCAGCGTCTTACATGGGCAGGAATAACGCTTGGTATTAGCTATTCACACGGAAAATGCGAGTACTTGTGAAAGCGCTCTCATTTGGAATAATAGTCAATGAATATATTTTAATTTTACATTAACTTTCGAATTCCGTGGAAAATATACACTTTGGTTACTGCTAACATGGCGATATTTATATAAAAAGGCGGTTAACATATAAAAAATGGCTGCCAGGAAAACGTAACTAGGGCCTCAAAAGTGCTCAATTTGCCGTGAACAGCCTATACCTAGATGTGCGCTACTCTTCCTTTTCAACAACTCTCCAGCAGTCCAGCGGTATGTCCGAGAAGTTATGAAACCAGCTGTGCATCCCTTTCATTGTGAAATCGCTGCTAGGTACATGCGTGGGGATGTCAAAACGTTCAACTGCCTACTGTACGAAACCTTTTAAAATTTCAGAAAGGACATCCAGGATATCATAGAGGGATACTATACCCCGAATAATGCTTGACAGCCTTATCTGTAGCATGTCCTTACATGGACACGTTCACGAAAATGCACGAGCAGACGATACTAAGGACATGTCAGGACGAATTGATTTGTGTGTCTTCCAAATGACTGATTCAATGAGGTTTGAGTTTAGGGTGCTGTCAGCTTCTTGTGGTAACAAATTAAATCAAATGATAATTGTTTCAGTAAATAACGTGTCTAACAATCTACTGAGAGGAGTTTACTTCGCCTAATATTATCCGGATGTAATGAACACAAGTGATGCAAAACTCTTTATTCTCTGTGTATATAATTTTCACCTTGCGACAGAGTGTGCTACCTATGTGTCGGCCCTATAGCTAGTCAGCAATGTGTATGCTTCTGAAGTTCCATTGCAGTTGGAGCTAGAATTTCCCAGTTGACATAGCAACAATACCATGTGAAAAACAGGAGCATAAAAAAATCTGATTGAGAAAATGAAAAACACATAGTACGAAACCGACAGAAGCTTTGTTTGCGCAGCTTTGGTGATATTCAGTAAACTAAAATAATTATGAATTTATATTAATGTCATTAGTAGTATAATTATTGGGAGTTGAGCACAAGGGCGTGTGGCGTCGGAGCACCGGAGCTGTCCATGCTCTGTCATTCCAACCCCCCGGAGGCCATTTTCCCCTCAAAATGTCCTTTTTTTCCTCAAGAATGACCATTGACCCCTAAAACCGGTTAAATTCCACTCAAAATATCCCTTTTCCCTCAAAATTTCCCTTTTCTCCATAAGATTACCCGTTTATCTTTTTTTTTTTTTTTTTTTTTTTAAGAACCGATCGCCCCACTTGCAAAACGATCGCCCGAAAGGCACTTTTCTTTCTATCAGAATGATTTTGGGGGATCAATTTTGAGGGCAGAGCAGTGGCGGCCAAATTGGTTTTATAGGCATAGGGTACGCCAAATCGAGAGACATGGTCCAGGGTTTGGAGCCGGAGCCAACCATCAGCTATCTCGGTTCTGTCAGCCATCTTATAGGCTTAGTTAGGCATCGGTGAACTTGGCCTTTAACCTTGACGCCATAACTATGACCTTGGATGACGTTAAACACAAAAAGATAGAAAAATAAATAAATACATAAAATTTAAATAAGTTAATAATTATTTTAAAATATATAGAAATCCCAAAAATTTCCAAACGAAATCCCAAAACAGTCTACAAAATTATAAAAGAAATATTTAAACATGTATTAAAAATATATAAAAATACAAATATCACCAGAACATTTCAACACTTGACTCAAGACCCAAGACCGAACACCCAAGATTCAAGACCCAAGACACAAGACCACTGACTCAAGAGCCTTGACAGATTCAAGACCTCTAACTCAAGACTCAAGACACGACTCAAAACCCTTGACCCAAGACCCAAGACTCAAAACTCATGACCCAAGACTCAAAATGCTTGACTCACAACACTTGAATCAAGACTCAAGACCCTTGACAAAAACCCTAGACAATTTATAAAAAAATTTAAAAAATTCGAATTTCGAATGTTTTGACATAAAGGGCACACAGAGCCGAAACTGGCATCGTGCTCTGTCATTTCGATCTTTCGGCAACCATGTTATGATGTTACCCAACCACCATATTGAATCCAAGTGACATTGAACGTGACCTTAGACCTTGACCCTGTGACACTGAATGACTCTGAAACCAAAAAATTCCAATGAATCCTCAAAACTTAAAAAAAAAAAAAATGTAAGAAATCTATACTTTTATTTTATAAAAAAAATTACTGAAAATTAATTTTTAAAATGTTTTAAATTATTATTAAAATTTTATTTTAAAAAATTATATTCCCATATGTTTATCCAGCGCCACGTCGAGCAGACAACTGACCCTCCGCAAATCAGTCACATTGTCAAAATCTTTTCCTCCCCTACTAATAATGCTTCTCATTGGTAAGTTAGTCGGCAATCCTCCACTCCCTTCGCCAATACTCATTCTGTCTAATGCACTCTAACAGTATTTTTTTTTGTTTGTAATTTGTTCACTTTTTTATCACCTAATTAGCACTAGTGAATTAATCTTCGATTTCGTCACCAGACGAGCTATCAATTTAGCCACCAGATGGCAGACATACTTGTTTACATTTATTTAAAGTATAGGTGGTGCTGTCTGCGTCTGACATATTGGATTCTATTTCCACAACCTAGGTGGTGCAAATTTCTCGATTTAGCCACCAGGAAAGCTGACGAAACTAACATTATCTCATGCTCTGAGATGCCATGGTCACAATCTTCGTTTTCCTTTTTCTTAGTTACCTTCCTTTCATTCGATTCGCTTTCATTCCTTCGTAATTTGGTCACTACGATTAAGTCACCTGTGCCCACCCACCTTCTTACACTGAATTCATTCTCTGCCATTCCACCTCGATTTAGTAGCCTGCTGATTACTCGGTACCCTCTAACCAACATCTTGCGTTACATCACATCCGCAACATTTAATTATGACATATGGTCTTGACCTTTAACAATCGAAATCCATTTACTTCCTCATTTGGATTTACTAGAAAAATAACTGTAGTGCATTAAAGCAACACCAGTCAAGTAGAAATTTATGTAGGACCTCTCTTCTCCATATACCGCACTGAAGAAGGTCTGGCCAGGCCCAACTCGACCTTCACCCTCCCCTCCTACCAAATCGCAGGGTCAACATTCTACCACTTCAAAGGCATGTTTTCATGTATGTTGCAACCAACCCGCTTAAAATGTATTAAGATGGTAACCCATTCTTACGTTCTGTATAGTTAACTTCAACGTTATACCTTTATTGCCGCACTGTTGATTGCATACACCCAATGATGGGCTACACAGAAATATTTAAGTATGCAGTTTCAAGTCATTATATTTTGACACATGATTTCATTAATTTTTTTACCGTGCCTAACTAAAGGACCATCATCTAGTAACAGATATAAAAACCAAGGTTATCATATTCTCTATGTCAGGCAAGTAGGCATGCAAGAGCGATCAGCCTGCTCGCCTCCCACCAAGGCGATCCGGGTTCAATCCCCGGCCGGGTCACTCCAGATTTTCGCATGTGGGAACAGTGCCGCACGATGCCGTTGGTCAGCGGGTTTTCTCGGGATCTCCTGTTTCCCCCGCCCTTTCATTCCAGCGCTGCTCCATACTTACCTCAATCACCCTCAACAGCTCTCAAGGCCTCCATGTTAAGAGCTGTCCAAATCTATTCACTCGCTTACTTTTCACGTAGTGAATATTATTTGCTTATATGCAGCTCAAGACAGTCTATGCTCGCTAGCGACCAACCAGAATCCTTGGCCATAAATTCTTCTTTACAATAAAGATTTTCTTTCAAGGATTCTACAGCCCCTTTAATTCTATTAGAATTGTTCAATGCTATGCACGCAGTCTTGAATGCTCGCCGACTAATCGCTTTTCGTAGGTACACTCCAGCCATACATTATATTTTGTGGGACCTTCTTCGGCTTCTGTTAATTGATTACCCTTTGCTTAATGTGGTCAAGGTACGTACATTATGTTTGTTGTACCTACAAAGTTATTCCCAACCACATAATTGTTTTAAGTTCCCTTGAATGCTGATTGTTTAAGGTAGAACCCATTCGATGTGGTTTGACCAGCAGCTAGTACAGGGCGTTTCTTAACTGCAGGATCTCTACCTATACAGTTCTTGCTACGTCTCTTCAACTTATCCCCTCATTTGAACAGGCGTTTGCACTTGGCACGTCGTTGCATATCACGGAAAGGTCCCTTCACACAAGTAGTACTTTCATGCTTCCGTGCACCTTGACTGCAGGCAAATATCACGTCACAGTAAAGAGGGCTTTCCACTGATGCGTGTCCGCACGAACAAGGTGACGTCACGTGCTCGTGGGTCCCCCAAGACGACATCCGTCTGCTCACGACCTGACCTTTCCCACTGCAGTTCAGACAGACTACGTGCGATCCGCGTGTGCGCGAAGGCCCGCTCATGGTCGTGGTGGAGGAGCATTTCTAAAGGCTGTTCACGATAAAGTGAGCTCTTTTGAAACCAACCTTAGAAAAAAGTCACTGCCCATGCCTGCATATACTTCAACAGGCGCACTGAGTGACATGCGCCCGGTAAAGTTGGTAACGATAGATGGGCAAAAGTTCCATTTCTTAAAGTTGAATAAATAGTGTTAGGTAACCATTTGCGCAAACTGAAATTATTTATTTTCCTCTCCGTTTTTTAATGCGTCTAAATATAAGAATGAGCAGATTTGTAACACATTTACTTTTCTAATAATTAGAAAGTTTCACTTGACCGACGCATGAATAAAGAGATGAGGCACACGGCAATGTTAATTTTACATAAGACGGAGTAATACACAACGTACGTACAAGTAGATCTTAAGTAGGGCTTTCAAAAGTGCTAATTTTACCGTGAACAACCTATACCTGAGTGATGCACAGAGGACATTTCCACTGTGCGTGGGTCCGAGCTCAGCACTGGTGTATCCTTGTCAGTCGGCGACATGGATCGGGAGGTGGCAATATCTGCACGCGTTACAGCAGCTTATGTTGTTTTACTAGCCGGAAACCAACTTCTAGAGCAAAAGAGATTAGCTGGAAATCTGCGTAACCGTAATCCACTGTATCTACATTCAGAAAAGTTTCTGTAGGTAGTAACTGTACAGTAGGCCGGTATTGTTATATGCTCACGTCCACTGAAATGACGCACTATAAAAGATACCACTTTTATTCATAACTGCAATTCCACAACATTAACAAACCACCAACTTTGCAAATGTTAGAAATGCAAACCGTCGCAACATAATCAATTATTTTGAAAACACTAGCGGCAAACTAAATAATTTGACAATTTGACAATCGTAGGCCTATGACTGCTATTTCACAGCGACTACAGATCGTGTAAAACCGAGGTCCAAGGGTATTTAAGCTGATCACAATAAGCAATTTTGTAAGCCTTTTTATTCCTCCTCTCAGAAAATATGTGTACTTTCGTAGCATATAAGAATAAACATTGCCACCTGCCTGTAGTTTCAAACAAAATGTTTACACGCCACTATTCCAATGATTAGACTCTATAGTGTATTTGCTCTAATGCATGTTCAAAATGTTTTTAAACTCTAAAAATCCATTAAATACTACTAAGAAACTATTTATGTGCTTTATTTCAGTTGTGACTTGTGGGTGTCGAGATGCAGAAGGGAGGAGGATTTGAATGTGGTTTTTACGAAGTATGGAAGTGAGAAATAGTACAAAGTTTATCGAGTTTGTTCTGCTCACTTTTCTGAGCTTGATTTCAAGGATCCCATACTGAAAAGTCCAGGGTAAGTAGTACGTTAAAATAACTTTAGTTCTCAGTGTCATGTTTATCGTGCTAATTTTGCTGTAGGTAAATGTTGTTCCTGTTTGCAGACTCAAAAATGGGGTAGTGCCATCGTTAGGACTTTACAGAAATGACAATCATACACAAAAGAGTCCGAGCCCCAAAAAAAGATGCATCTATACAGATGAATCCAGTCGTAATCATGTAGCAGCAGATGAAAATTTACGTACGTACAGTCTGTGTTGAATGAAATATGTATTCGATTTTTAAAGAAAGTTTAATAATCAATAGCAGACCGACTAACAGAGCCTGAAGAAGATAACTCAACAAGGAAGCTTTATGAGACGACACAAAAACTGAGGAATGCACAAAAATTGATTAGTAAGTACAGGAAAATTATTTCAAAATTGCAAGATGACAAGAAGCGATACTACAGGCCAAAATGATCACCAACAACAGTTCGCATATCGTGGGTTTGGGTAATCAGTTTTCCCATAAGGGTTCTAATAGTTTTCTGTTATCTCAACTAAAACAAAAACTCAAGAAGAAAAGAGGTCGTAGGTACACAGATTATGACAAAAATTTTGCACTGGCTGTGTTCTATTGTTCTCCAAAATCTTATAGATTTTTGGCTCATAATTTTTGTCTTCCAACTGTGAGGTCCCTACAAAAGTGGCTAGAAGGTTTAGACATCAGGCCAGGTCTAAATGAGAGTGTTTTGAAAATGTTGTCATTAAAGTCAAAGACACTGAAAGAATCAGAACGTGTTGTGTCGGTTGTGCTGGACGAGATTTCAATTAAAGAACTAATTTCATATGACAGAAAGGATACGTTTGAAGGTTTCGTAGATTTAGGCAGTAACTTTCCACTTCTCCTTCCTGCTGGAGGAGAACAATAAACTGCAAAGCCAGTCCTCGTAGTTATGATTAGAAGACTGAGAATAAACTTTAAACAAGTCATAGGGTATTGTTTTGTCTGGAGATGATGTTAAGAGTGAAGTTTTGAGGGGCGTTGTTCTGATGGTAGTGAAGAAATTGCAAAGCATTGGCTATTTTCCTAAAGTTGTAGTTTGCGATCAAGCTGCTACAAATCTAAAAATGAGGAAGCTTTCTGGTGTGACTGAAGGAAATCCGTATATTGAAGTTGATTCAGAACGAATATGTTTCTTTCACGACACTCCGCATTTAATTAAGTCAGTCAGAAAAAAAAAAACACGTAGTAGAATTTTATACCAAAGACAAAGACATGAACCCACGTCTGGCCCCTAAGCTAACAAAGAAGTGCTCGGAATTGCCTCCATTTTCTCCGATAAAAGTAAGATTAGCTGCGAGAGAGTTTAATCATTCGGTGAGTACAGAGATAATGACACATGTTACATTTAATTCTATGTTAGGTGTAAGTGTATACATTGCACAATTTTTTGGAGAAGATTGATTCCCTTTTCGATTGCTTCAATTCATCTTCACTGTCATCGGCTAAAGTTTATCGGTCTGGCTTTAAAAAAAAGTCTAGACACTGGAATTTTCTGGACGAGTATGTTGATTTTTTCAGAAAAATGAAATTTTTAAATACAAATTGTAAAAATCCACCATGTATTCAAGGTTGGTTAGAAAACATAGCTGCCTTGAAGATCCTCTGGCGAGATCTGCAACAGAAATACAATTTTTCTTTCTTACTTACTAGGCACCTTTCTCAAGACTGCATTGGAAATCTTTTTTCTGTCATCATGTTCAAAGGAGGAAACAACACTATCTCCGATGCAGCCATGTTTAGAACAATATCGAGAAGTGTTACAACTAATCAGCTACTAAAACCATCTGAAGATAGCAATTGCGAAGTTGATTTAACTCAGTTTATACTGCAAAAGAAGTACATCTGAAAACAGAAAATAAATTTATCTGTGACCCCAAAACAATTTGCCGGAAACATTGATGAATCTGCTGCTTTTGAAAAAGAAACTGATTTGGCTATTGTTAACATGCATTCCAAATCCTATGCTACAGGATGGGTGATTTCAAGGCTGAAACATGATAGTTGCAAGGAAAAACTTTCGACTCTAAATGCTGGGCTGCTTGATCCACATAATGTCTACATTTACTCAAAACAATATGATGGAACAAATTTGCTCTACCCAAACCAGGTAGCTGCGGATTTGTGCGATGGTGTCGTTAAATACTATGCAATGTTTTTAAAAAAATATCTTCAAGACAGTAAGGAAGGTGTTAAACATAAATTATTGCAGAAGGTATGCCGGCAACCGGCAACCGACAGTAATATGCGATGACTGCACGCAGTTGTTTTATGACAAATATATAAATGTTTTCATAAAATGTTATGCCAATGAGAAAAATGAAGAATTAAAATCAAAAGTGCCTAACAAGAAAAATCTTGAAGCTACAAAAGTAATGAACATTTAAGTGTTAATACAACGGTGTTCTAAGAAAATTTTAAGCCCTTAAAATTAATTGTATTTGCATTTAATTACAGCGATAATTTACTGAACATAATGTAAATATGCTTTCGTGTATAATTTTAATAATCGCGTATGTTGCAACCACTTATCGTACGTAAATCCTAATTTTATTTACTTCAGTTTCTCGTATACCTTCTTTATTGGTTGGGGGTAGCATCAGCCCAGCGCCGCTAGATGGTGCACGCATCGCAATCGCCAGTTATTTTGGTGAGATTCGCGTATTCCCATTATACAGTATTTGGTGACGTCATACAGGATTCAATAAATAGAATTAAATAATTTTGAAGAAAATTTGAAGTTAACTTTGATCATTTGAAAGGGCCTAAAGAATCTTAAGTTAACTATCAGGCAGTTTATGAAGTGATTGTTGAAAATGAGTGACTTACGGTGTTAGTTACTTGTAGTATACAATATTCCGGAATATCCTCGCCGAATTCGTTTGTTTGGGAAACAACAGCAATAGGGGGGAAACATTTGTTTTGCTATATTTTATAGAAAATCTTGGGAGTCAGAAAACGACTTGAGAAGTCTACAGTAATGGCGTGCAGACGTAGCGTTCCATTGTCCGAGGTATTAGTGGGGGGGGGGGGGGGGGAGGCCCGGCCCTTCTTGGAAACGGCCCACACTGTGCATCTAAGCGCAACTATAGACCGTTCAAAGGTAAAGTGAGCACTTTTTAAGGCCATTCCAACATGCTTTAACCACTAATAAATATATCTCATTGCAGCATCAGGCATTAAACTTTGAAGGTGGTGAAATGTATACACTGCGTTTATTCATCACAAAGCAATATTTATATTAAAAAGCAGCAGGAAGATGGAAATAGGATGAAAGGAAAAATTCAGAAGGGCCTTAAAAAGTGCTCACTTTACCGTGAACAGCCTATACCTGGAGGATCGCCTCTACACGGATCCCCTCGCACTCGCCCGACGCACAGCAAATAAGGTTTTTCCACAGCCGGCTGTCCTGCACACATCCCACCCTTAATAGCAACGAATCCTTGGCAAAGTCATCGATTACATCACTGCTGTAGGTGACCCATCCTAAGAAGTCGATGGTGCTGTTTTCATCCATGCAGTTTCTGTTGCAAACACACTTTGCACTTGAAGAACTAACTTACTCTAAAGTACTGTGTAAAGTTGTCGTTTCACCCAAGACAGCCACTGCATTAGTGTTACCGAGAATGCAACGTGGTGTGCAAGAAAGAGATAATGTCAATGATAGCCGCCTGATTGATGGGTAACGTAGCGATGAATTATCATACTTACTGTTCACTTGATACAACAGTCAAAGCCCTTAGTCGATGAGAAATACTATCAAAATACATACAAAGTAAACAATAGCGTAGTAATGCAAAAAATTAATATTTCTCTTACATGAAATAGCGATAAAGTACACATGGAGCCGATAAATAGAGATGTAATGTATTGGGAATACCCAGTGAAAATATCTAAATAATACGAAAAACTGCCATGATTCAATTTGTAGTACAGAGCACGCACTGGTGTACGTGCTTGAATTAAAATTTTATATAGCTACTATACAGACTATAAATACATATATAAAAAGGGCAGCACAAGTGAAAATCTAATGGTTTGTATATTGGTAAAAAATACTAAGCCAGATAAGGAAAACGAATATTTTTACTAGAATATTGGGAAGACCTATGTTAATGAATTGCTCCGACATTTGCCTGGAATATGGATTGTAAACCGCTTGAGAATACACACTTTCAAACTGCAGTTGCTCGGGTTGAAACACACCATCAAACGAATATGATTCAGACATATTACCACTTGGCTTAAACACGCTAGATAGCAAACACACTTGTTTCTTACAAAAAATATTCACTCCCTAATAGTGGCTGAAAGATTTCACCGCCGTCTTGATTTGTATGTCTAGCTAACGTGAAGCAAAATTTACAGAATGATTGCTTAGCCCTGCAGTCTGGTTTAGTAAGATAAACGTAACTCGCTCCTAAAGTGAGTCGTATAGGCACATTATAACGAGAAAAATTACAATAATCGAAACTGCAACGAATCCGTGTTATAAAACTGTAACATGACACAGGCCACGTTTAATGTGGCATGTTTCATTAAGAAACCTTTAACCATCCCCCTGTAAAAGTGCAAATTGTTTACTATCAAGCGAACAAATTTTCTGATGTTATTTCATAATTTAAAATATTTCTAAAACAACGCTTCATGAGAAAAAGTTGAAAAATATCTTGTTAGAAATATTTAACACGCTAGTTAAATAATCAACTAATGGTAGCGTTAAATAAATGAACGCAAACGTAATAGTAATGTAGTTAGCATACCAGTAAAAAAGGGCGCGACCACTTTTCTCACATCCCTCGGGAATTCTATGCGTTGCCCGCCTCCTTTCTATAAACAGCGCAATTTAGATGTAGGCCCCAGTTAAAGCGAACTCAACTCTGGTCCAGCGGGAATCGGCAAAATTCGCGAGACGAATATAAAAGAAGCACTCCGCCCTGTGATAAACTAGTCGGGAGTCCTTCATATCAGGCTCGATGTGTCTCCCGGTTTGGAAGGACTCGTTTCTCCGAATCGATCTGTAAACTCGCCGGTACGTGGGGGCAGGGCAAGTAGCTTATTGGACTACCGGGCTTGGAGGTCAGCAGAAAATTGAATATTGAACCGCTAAGCTGGCCGACCCGCGTAGACGGCGGACGGCAGAGTCTTCGCTTCCACATCGCGGGGAGAGAAGTGCAGAGGGGAAAAACCGAGGATTCATCAAGAACATTCTCTTATAAGCTGTTCACGGTAAAATTAGCGCTTTTGAAAGCCCTGATTAAGATCTACTTGTGTACACGTTGTGTAATCCTTAGCCTTATGCAAAATTAGCATTGTAATGAGCGTAATGAGCCACATCACTTTATTCATGCGTCGGTCTAGTAAAAATGTAGAATTATTAGTAAAGTAAATACTTAATATATCTGCTCATTTTTACACTTCAGTGCACTGAAAAAGCAGAAAGCGAAATAAATAATTTTAAACTATCACAATTGGTTACGTAACACTTTTTATTCGATGTTAATATATGGATCTATATTTCCATCCATCGTTGCCAACTTTACTGGGCAAATGTCAATCATTGCGCCCATTAAAATATATGCATGCAGGGACAGTGACTTTTTTCCAAGGTTAATTTCTGAAGTGCTCACTTTACCGTGAACAGCCTTTATTATTAAATTCACCTGAAACATTCTCTTTAGATACTAACATTCAGGCTATAAATATACGAATTCGCACTAGAAATTTACTAACAAAATATGATAGTCATTCTTTACTTATCTATCGTTCTTTTAAGTTCTTATTTCACAAAAAGAACAATTAAGTTATTACAACCTCTGGAAATGAATTTAATGTTAAACATGCACTAAAAGCGTAAAAATATAACGCTGTGTAACTGAGTTTCTGCGTTTTGTTTGAAAAATATTCTCTCTTTGGAAAATGAATATGTACCTTGCGGTCATATGGGAATATATATCTTTAATGTGACAATGCAGCTTCATGCTTTTGCGACATTGAATAAAACGCAGTGCTTGAGTGTAGCCACCAGTGGGTCGACAGCTGCTATTTCGAAGACTGGGAGGATACTCGTACATATGCCGGCGGATATATCTGTTATATCGCCCTAGGTTGTACTCGGTGGAAACGGGTAATTTTCACCCGACTTAAAAAAAAAAAAAAAAAGTGTTTATTTAACAATAAGACTGCGTATAAGATATGTTTATCAAATGCCCTTAAAAAAACATTTCCATTAGCTATTTATATCAGTAGTTCCTACATTAATTCAGAGTCACAGTATTTAATTTTTAAAAACTAATAATAAAATGTAAAAAAAAAAAAATTTTACTAACTAAATTCACACAAACATTCCTTAAATATTTTATCTTAAACTCCAAGTTTTCCCAATTTGGAAATTTCCATTTAGTTGTGAAATTACTCACAAAAAATATAAACATTTGCCTCCATAATTATGAGATTATATGCCTTTTTACGAAATTCTGCGAGTATTACGTATAAATGATGATACTATAGATTGTGTTCTTTTACTCCTACCATTCGGTTATCTTCCTGGCATTTAAAGTAACAAAGCATAGTTTGTGCTGTCTTTGTACGTTCCTCAAGCAAAGTATAATTTCAACATTAATAATTAAAAAAGCGTTTGAAATCGAATAAAAAAAACGAAGTTTCTATTTTGCATAACCTAAAACAACCTAGCATTGCCAAGTCGACTGGAAGATCCACTTTCCCATTCTGCGATATCTCATTTAAAATGCACTTACCCAGAAGCTCACAATGTTAACAAATAGTAATAGTTTAGCGCGAAGGAACGTTGCGTTATACAAGTCCAGCTAAAACTTGCGCATACCTCGTAATACATTTATTTACAGGGGTTTTTCTTGCAGAGCACTCTCCATACTATACAACTTACGCCGTAAGTGCTGTGTTGCCTGTATCAAAAGATTAACTATTCCTGGCAAAGGAAATGCACGGCATGTTGAGGTAAGCTGATGTAAAACGAGAAGTCCTTCGTAATTAGCTGCAAGGTTTTGCTCGCGGCTCCCAGTGGCTGCGAAAACTACAAAAACTCACCTGAAACTTTGAGAATGTGGAGCTCCGGACGGCTCGCAAGAGCACTGCGATCGTTAGCTTGCTCTCTCTCTCTCTCTCTCTCTCTCTCTCTCTCTCTCTCTCACACACACACACACACACACTCTCTCTCTCTCTCTTTTTTACTGCCTTCCTCTTGCCTTTCCTCGACGTGACTGACGGAGAGGAAGTGTGTGTGAAGAAGAAATGCTTTTCGGAGCACACGTGAATGGGCTGATTAAAAGCAGAATTTGTGACTCGTGGGAGGATAAAGGAACAGGACCAAACAACCTTCCATTAGCGAAGAAGTTTCTGTTCTTCGCATAGTTAATACTCAACTATCTGCCGTGTATTACCAGTTTTCGCTTTGAGTTTTATTATTCTCATGGGCGAAGTTTCGCGTTTGTGCAATCTTCTGCAGGCACATCACGACCCTTTGAACTAGTAGGTTGAAGGGAGTAAGTTTGAGAAGACTTAAAAAAAAGACAATGGAACCTGTTGTTACATGATTACGATAGCAAAGCCTACTTTATATCGGCCATTAAATTTCATATTTCTAATCACAATTTGTAGTGACTGAATTTGCGTAAAATTAACAGTAGTATGTATCTCTCAAAGTATACCAGTGTTTCATGGCAATCTCCGTGATCGAAGTCGTTCACTTGCGCTTGGAGCATAAGGTTGTGGATTCGAACCCCGATAGAGCCAAGTGTGTGTGTGTGCGTGTGTGTGCGCGTGCGTGTGTCATTTCCGGAAATCAGTTAATTTTAGTTTACAATCGTGGGCTTTAAACGCCATCCGACTGGCTTCTCGGCCTACAACATAGACTAGACGTTGGTAAGCCAGAATAAAACCAGTTATAGGCTATTCGCGGTAAAATGAGCACTTTCGAAAGCCCTCTGATTTGGAATAGAAGTCAATAAATCTATTTTATTTCAGCCTTAAATGTTAGTTTCCTAGTGCGGTGGAATATACACTCTGTGTCTATTACTTACATGGCAATATTTATTTGAAAAGGGTCTTAAAGGATGAAAAATGGCGAGAACGGGAGTACAACGAGGAAACCCATATTTAGAAAACTTCACTCGAATCAATTCGAGGTCGAGGCCGAATTGCGGCGTAGAAAGATGATAAACAAAATTAAGCTTGAGAGCAGGGAATACCACGTGGTTATGCCGATAGCTGTAAAGTAGTGCTACATAGGTAGTTCGGGAACAGCCATGCTTTTTTTTTTTTTTACAACAACAACTTCTCCCCCTCATTTTTCAACCCTCTGCGGGCATTGCAAATATGCCAATTCGAACGTCTATACTGAGCATATCATTCAAATATCGTGTAAGATAATACGTTTTCTTATGCGCATTATCGAACCCCGACGCTGCTAGCCACGTACCGGAAAAGCTAAATTCCTTGCCTCGGGCCGACGATTGACGAACTATTGGTTAATAGCGATTCAAGACTCATTGTCACGGTCAGGGCTTTGTCTTGCTTAGGCAGGTGTTCGGAACTAAAAAAACTGAATGTTTTATGAATCGCTCAAATACTTTTCAACGTGTAGGCTTTTTACGTAACATTACACACAGAAATTTAAAAAAAAGTTTCTACTGTTTTCGTAAAATATAGGAAAACAAAAAAAAAAAAAACTATTCACGAAAATGAAGCAAGAGGGAACGTGGCGGCGGCAAGATCTTAATTAATTTAAAACGTGATTAGTAAAGTTATTGTAAAACAAATCAGGAACATCCGCAAATTGAAAATATGCGAGAATTCTTTTAAATGCAAAATTTTAAAATTAATCCCTCCGTATGTCATTAAATTGAGGGCTTAGAGTAGCGTGTAGTACTAATTTTCAGTGTAAAATTGAGTGAGTAAATTTGTTTTACTTTTTATTTTTTGTTTCCTCAAAAAGTATGACAATATTTAAACATCCGGTAATGCAAAATCTATGGAAACTATATTTTTTTATTTTGAACGGATTTCGTCATATATAATATATATGCGCTCAAAATGATTTGACTAAAAAATAAAAAGTTTCAGATTTTCTGTCTCATGTACGTCTTTAATCTCGCAGTGTAATTAAGCTGATGATGTTTAAAATTCAGCACAGTGATCAATTGACGACACCGTCAAGACGCCATCTTCGTGTGGCTAGGAGGTAGAACCATAGACTAAAACTGAAGTTGACCGATTTTTGTCGTCTGCGTATGTCTCATAACATTGGCTTAAGAAATACCACATAAACTGTCAAAGTCACGTTTAAAAGCAATAACGTTCCGTTTGTTTAACAAGAAACACGCAATTTCAAGAAAAAAATGCGTAGCTTGATTACAACAGCATTTCCCTTACAATCTTACTGAAATAATGTGTAATCTATTTGCGGTTTCTTCACACTTTTTGAATTACACTTAGCAAAAATTCGCTTATGCTTGGTTGTTTTCTAAATATGTCACGTAACACAAGCATTGTATGCCTGTGTTACCATTAAATTTCATTGTATTTTATTAAATTCATTTTACTTATAAATTGTAATATTTCGTTTATAATTAATATGAAAAGGAACAGGAAGAATATAGGTGTGTAGGCAATGCCTAGTAACAAATAGTTCTTTAGCAAAATATGATTACACTGTGTGCTCATAAATGTGGTGCGCTGTCCCTCTGGTGTAATTATATAGACTCCCTTAAGCTTTGTTTATATAAGGCGGAATAATCTCTGGAAGTAGAACTTTAACATGGTTCCAGAAAAGTTGGAAGTAACCGTGAATGTACTATAATAGCGTATAAATGCACTTATTTTATTTTGTGTAAAAAGCGTGCTAACCTTAGCAGAAACCACGTAGTTTTGGCAGGAAGAAAATTAAATCGATGTTAGAACACGTTATGTGAATGTGCAGCTGGCAAGCGTACTAAAGTACGCTTGCCAGCATGCATTTCTTCTACGGATAGGACCAGCTCGAGAGGAGTGGAAAGGTTTTGGGCAGCTCTTAACAGCGGGCTACTAAGAGCCGATGAGGATGAAGTGTGGTGAGCATGGAGCGGCGCCGGAATGCAATGGCACGGGAAAACGGGAGACTCTCGAGAAAATGCGCCGACCAGAGGCACCGTTCGGGACGATTACCATGTGCGAAAATTGGGGGCGATCCTGTTAGTAATTGTATTTTGTTCGCCTTGGTGGGAGGTAAATGTGCTAGCCACTCTGTCACCGTGGCCCCTTAGAACCTGCTCGAAACTCCTCCGAAAATGTAGTAAGTATGCTCGTTGCCTCACATTGCGCAAGCCCCCACAGCCACCAGAGGCTGGTGTTAATCGAAACCGGTATGTCCTGCACGAGAGCAACAAACCTATTTTTTCCGGCCAACCCGAATAATAGAGAGATTAGAAAGGTGTGAAACAAAGGCAGAATGAAGACTATGGAGGAAACGATAATACCCCGAGGAAACCTCTACAGCATGTTGCAACGCTTGAGAGTTTGCGTGCGTTAATTGGAACCTCGTTCAGCTGTAGTTTGCTTGGCGCCGCCAAGCAGCCGTGTACTCTTCCGCATAATTTCGTTATTGGACCGATATTAGTGCCCTCTAAGTAGTTTTGTCGTTTCCCGCACGTGGACAGCACCCGAACCGACCTCTTTGTAACGCTCTCGTTCCCCTTCCCTTCTCCTTGCTTCTCCCTCTACCCCCCTCCAGTTCTCCTCTGCTTGCGTCACATGTTCAAGCTTAGGTTTTAGTAAGCGAATATTTGGCGAGCACTTCTTGTCTGTGTTTTGCCCGTGCAAGTAGCAATCGGCTGGTATTCATAATGCTACTCCGATAGACCGATATGGTGCGCAATTCTACGAGAGATCGAACTTTTGCGACGCACCTCCATCAGTACAACTAATACTAAAGTAATATCTGATTTGTACTTAATATTCAGTGTATGTAATATTCTTGTAATGCCGGGTGAGAGGCGTAAATAATAGTAGTGAGTTGAGGGTGTAGTGCTTAGTGTGGCCCTTAGTGATTTTGCGCAGTAGTTATTTTCAGTAGACTGTTAGTTTGTCTTAAATATTTTGGGTAGGTTACTCCTTTTGGAGCTTTGTAGATATGGTTTAATATTGCTTAAGTGTGTTTAGAACCTGAGTTTGTCAATTTTGAGAAATTAAATGGCTCGTTTAACACTTAGCCCCATTTGCCACGAGCCTAGTTCCTATTTGCTCTGCGTCGTCAGCTCACTGCTCTACTGCACAGAAGTCTTTTAATATTTTGTTTGGTGTACTTAAGTTACTTTCTAGGGCTTTGTTCGACCTGCTACGGCCTTTTAAGTTAAATTTTAATGTCTCATGCGGATTAGGCACTTTGGTAGGGCTGCACGCCGCCGCCTTTTCCACTTATTTTAATGATCGTGTTGCCTTTAAAGTTTTTCAATTTATTGAGTATTGGTTGTAATATTGGCGCACATGAATTTTAGTGTCACTTATAGAATTTTGCGGTGTTTGAGGTTTGAGCACTTAATATCTGCTGTAATCTTTCACCATCCTTTTGGACGATTTTAATATTGCATTGTGGCAATTTTAGTGAGCTTAGTTAATGTAAATTCTAGTCCCATACTTGGTGCTTGTGCTCCTGAGTTGAGCAATTGTTACTCGGCCGTTTGACGCAGCGTGAAAGCCGGTGGCACGCCCCGTCCGTACGCACGTCTCGCATATAAAAAGTGGACAGCTGGGTTCACACTGAAACCTAAAATTTGAGTGGAATTTTGTATTTTAATTACTTTGTTATGCCTTTATGTATAAGCCTCTTTAATATTTGCCTGTTTAAAAGCTTTTACAGCGCTTGAGATTATGGTTTAAGGGTAAACATTGAATTTTTAAAGCTGCCATACGTTCAGACGTGAACGCATCTTAGCACATTTATCGAAATTGTGGTCAAGTATAAATCTACGTTTACTTGCTTCAGGCACAGTTTTAGGTGCTATTGAATTTTAATATAGTTAAGGATTACCTGTTCCGTGTAGTATCAAATCAATTGTAATTTTAATTGATTCATTGGCGAGAATCAGTCCTTTTCGTACCTGAGACATTTTAAGAGCACCCGTCGAAATTTTTTACTTGTTCATGTTGGGGAACAGATATTACTAAAGGCTGTGCTGTGTTTTTCAAGCAATTATTGTCAGTATTACAATTTTAAGAATATTATATAAAATAAAATCGGCTTCATAAAATTTTGTGTGCGCTGTTTTATAATTGCTAGCTTTGATATCCTGCCAATATTGTTTACTATAGTGTGTGTTGGCTATTCGCACCTGATTTGGTGCAATGTTATAATTTCTGTTATAATTCCTGAGTTTAAAACTGCCATCTTTGGACGTTGCTCTACATATTTTACCACACAAGAAATGAGCATTGTTTTGGATACCTAATTAATATATGCATTTTTGTATTTTTCTCAGACGAAAAATTTTTATTTATGTAAAATTTTATAATTTTTGTATTTTTTAATATTAAATTACAAGGTTTTTATTGCCAGATGTTATGATGGCAATTAAAAATGTTCAAATGAGTTGGTTTAGCTATTTTATTGTGTGTGTATATTTCCATTTATTTTAATTATTATTTTTCAGTCTCATTTGGTTTTAATTTTTGTAACTCTGTTTCAAGAACACATACTGTTTGGTTTTAGGGCGTTAGTATCGTTGGTGTGGTATGTTCAAGTAGGTTTAAATTTGCAGCCTTCCAGTTGGCTGGCAGGTTCGAACCCTGTGTTAAGATAGGCTGGCATTGTATGCTAGCGTACACTTTGCCGTCAACTCACGAGCACGTCAGAACTACTGTAGGCTCGCCCGATTTTAATTAGATTTATTGGAAGTCCGGTACCGCCATTGAATTCAGTTTGTGATTTGATGGAAGCCGCGGGGAAATTACGACGGCCTATAAGCCCCCTCCGCGTGTTGGTTGTTCAGGAGTTAGCAGGTATCCGAAACGACCGTTGGTCCATGAACTGTACACTTACGTGTTGAAGACTATCCTGTATGCTATGTTCCTGCTGCAGGAGAGCCCGCATTCTGCCAATTCCTGATATAATGAAGCAGAGTCCTATAAGAACTTCAGATTTACGTAGCTAATACTGAGTTTTGTTTATATAATAACGTATTACCGGACAGGTAATTTCAAATTCATTCCATTTGTTCTGGAAGAGTGAGACCGACGCCAGACAGAGTTTAGTGTTTTCACCGAGTGTAACTGGAAAAGTTTACTCAAGATTTTATTATTTTCAGAAACAGTGCCATTTTTGGAAACTTTGTTTTAATTTGAGGAGCAAGTTAAAGAAATTTTCATATTTCTCACACTAAGTTTTTGGGCGTAGGGGTAAGAACAGCCTCTACCCAACAATAATAGATTAATATTCTTAATTTCTTTTGTAATTGTCATCAAGGAATTTAAAAATAGTTTTTCAATCAGCATTTTTAAAGTAGAAAACTGAAAATAAATTTGTCATTAAAAATATCAAACGCTGAAACTAGCCATGGGGTATCCTATTCTTTCAGTAGTGAGATGCTTAACCCTATTCCTGATAACATTATTACGATATTTCCTTGTCTGAAAGTGAGTAGTTTATATGTGTGTTCCTGCTCGCACACAAATAGTATGCGCAATGGCTGAGTTCAACGGAGAGCTTGAAAGTAGCAAAGGTGTCTGCTGCTCCACAGCCTGCAGTGTGTCGGGCTATAGTTACCCACCAGGTTGTATTAAGACCGTTCCTAAGTGTCCTTCTCTCTACTGAACTGCCTGGTACGATATTCTAATTCACCTGATTGGCTCACAGTGATCTGTATCCCGTGCCTAACGTTGTGGCATATGCAAATTAATATTTTCTTGCACAGTATTGTTGTACTGTAAACTCACATGCTCAGTGTTTATTGGTGTCCCAGAACGTACACCATATATGTGCATCTACACAGCACATAATTTATGCATTTTCATAGTGTGTCTACAAATGTATAGGCTGTTCACCGTAAAGTGAGCACTTTTTAAGGCCCTTAGAAATCTTTTCTTTCATCCAATTTCCATCTTCCTGCTACTTTTTAACATAAACATTGCAATGTGACCAATAAACACAGTGTATACATTTCACCACCATCAAAATTTAATCCCTGAGGCTGCAATAAGATATATTTATTAGTGGTACTCACTTTATCGTGAACGGCCGAAATCTGTGTATCGTTACATGAGAAATTTGGCTTACCAACTGTTGGGCTTTTATATTTGCATATGCTATGGGGCTGCATACATTACATAAATTATTTGGCGCACCAACGAGGTGGCTCGAGAAGCTGGGAAGAACAGTCATGTTTAGTAAAGCAGAAGCACGCGAACTACGCATAACCTAAGAAACGCCACGCCATTAAACCGCAGAGTTTTGGGATACATAGTAATGGAGGAGACCACGGAAATAACCCAGGTAATAGCGATTGGTAGACAGGTTACTGACACATCCGACACTGGAAATAACACATTACAGCCTGTTCCACCAGCAAACACAGGGAACACCGAAACTGAAGTAGTTTCACCCACCATACAACAGCTGTTGGCACTAGTACAAGCACAAGAGCAAATGACGGATCAAATTGTACGAGATTGTATGATAGCAATGCGAGGGGGTATGAAGTCTAATAAATCAGGTTCTGTAACTCCCAGCAACGAGTCTGAAGTGCAGGTAATTGAGAGCGCCGAGGCTCCAAGCAATGTGGACGAAGCGCCTGCACCTCAACAGATAATGCAAGGAAAAACAGAAATACCTACGTCTGAATTAGCTGCCGTCCCGCTGCAGCACAAGGAAATCGTGGTCGCCAAGAGGAAGAGCTGCTCTCGCTCGTGAAGCGAGTGGAAAAAGAAAATGATGCGGTGAAAAAGGAGCAAAAGACCCTGCATCAGCATTTTCTACTGTTCCAGTACAGAACACTGAATTTGAGGCCGGCAAGGAGAAATCCCACGCCACTACCGGAGGCATGAATGAACTTTTTGAGGCGCCGAATCAGCTGATTAGCCTGCTTAGAAAGCTGAAAGAGAATATGAAGAAGGTAAAAGAGAAGGAGAGAGGTCATTAAAAGAGGAGAGTGACGGTGCAGAGATTGAGAAGAGAGAGCAATGACCCAAGGAAGGATCACTTTGCATGGCACAAAAGAAAGCGGAAATTTCGTTATATTTGTAACACAGCTGATTGCAAATCCAACGCCCATAAACATAGCTTTGCATGAAGAAAATGGAGGCGAAAACTTTCATGTTACTTTTGTACAACTGACCGCCGAAATGCCGCTAGCAAAAATTGCTTCATTTGGCTAAAAGGGAAATATAAATTTGTTTGACAGGAGTTCACGTCGTTGACCACGGGAAGTGTTAACTAGTCAGCGTTCGGTGATATTTGACGTCGCAAAATTACCAGCACCCCCAAGGATATCACATGCACGTGAGACGCACGCCGAAGACCTAAGAGAGGAAATTAAGTTAATTGTGAGAGAAGACTGTATTTGGCCACCGAACGCGGGAGTAAACACGCCAAGAAATCAAAGATACACCAGCTGAAACCTGGACTATTAGTGCTTGTGCTGAAACCTAAACAATTAGTGCTTGTGCGTGCTGTTAATGTGAGTAAGCACTGGGATCATCTGACAGGAAAACTGATGCCTTTGTTTGAGGAACCCTACGAGTGAAGCAGGAGGTATTCAAAAATTGTTATAAGTTGGTTTTGCCGGCTACGAGTCACGTATACTGCATGCGTGAGGAGTGAAATATCGGCACAAGACACGACTAACAGATGAAGTTAGGAAAAGCTTTGAAGAACGCCGGTATGCTGTGGCATAAGCTATTTAAGATGTTCGTTTGGTAAGAGAAGAGTTTTTGCGTAAAGCAGTTAGGAAGAGCACACCCAGAGTGTTCATCGACCCCTATATATGCCACTCCTGTAATTAATGTATTTACCTCCCAAGCTGTTTTTTTTTTTTTTTCGCCATGCACGGAATTGTTTAAGGAGAGCTGTGTCGTCGCACTGCCTAAGGAATGGAAGTACTATTACTACCACTAATACCCACGCACTAAGTTGCAGAGAGAAGAGGACTATGCAACACGAGTGCTAGAAATTGGCCTAACCACCTGAACAACCGAGTAAAGGACACGAGGTGAGACTAACTGTAGCAGAGATAGCCTGCCTAAACCGCACTTTCAAATTCGTTCGCTCACCATTTACTGGTCCGAAGCTCGAGCTGATGACCTGTAAGAGAGAAAAGGAGAGCCCAGAGGCTTTTAGGGTACACAAAGAACATAGCTCATTAAATACAAGCACATATACACTCTAATAAGATATGTGCCGTGGTTCATTCAGCTGTGTTTTGTTTGTATCCATTTTGGTTATTAAGGTCTACTCAATTAATCCAGTCTGGCAGTGCAGTGTTTGTAAGTGCTGAGTGTTATGTTTTTGATCCAGCATTGATTATAATGATATCCTTGAGAAGCTGTCATTTGTAAACATAGTGTTAAGGATTGTTGTAGAGTCATCAATTATATATTGGTAGTTTTTGTGTGTTGTTCCAGAGGTCAGCAGTGAGAGGTGTTTGCTTTCCATAAGAGCACCTTTAGATTTTAGGCGGGAAAGTAATTTGCTGACCGTACATCATGCGTTGTTTCCATTGTATTGATGTGTGTTTTCTATCTACTGCCTATTTTGTTTGCCTAGAGTAGGCATCACTCTCGTAATGGTCCATTAAGTTAGTTAATACCGCCCTATGTGCGATGTTTTGAAGTGATTCTGAGCTTTTGAGACAGCATTTATACGTTCTAGTGCAGTGCGTGTGAGTACTGGATGTCACCACAAGTTATATGGTGCCGTGCCTCGCATGAACACTAAGCGAGTTTGAGCAGAAGCTGTCACACTACACGCATAATAAGTCGCATCCCATGCGCATGCAAGTAGTTGGAGGTGTGTCGTGCCTCTACGGCTCGTACGAGGTAAAACAGCAAACTTTAGCAATGCAGAGCAGATCCTATGTCAGTGCAATGTTTTAAGTGTGTGTGTGTGTGCAGTTTTCGTTTTGCTGTACACTATGAACGACAATGTGTTCACTGCTGCTGATCGCCAAGAAACCGCAACATGCCTGCGTTGACCGACGCTGCTATGAGGACTGAGGAGCAGCGTTGCCAATGCTGATTTTAATTTATCCCACGTGTGCAAGCTGAAATTCCCGCTTTTACCCACAAGTCGGCAAAAGAAATTGACGGGCAAAGGAAAAAGCTTTACAACAAATACTAAACAAAGATAGGTTTAAGCTTGAATTTTGTGTTCGTAGGAGACTCGTGGTGCATAAAATAGTGTACTTCTAAAAAGAAGAAAAGAGTGCTTTACAGAGACATTCTTCTTTGCGAAGACAACTTAACATTTAAAAACAAAACACAACCATTTACTGAAACCAAAATACCGACTGCCATGCCACAATTATTTTTTTCCACTTAAATAAATCAGAACATAATTACATTGAGAAGTTAACCTAGGTTTTTGCTTTACAAAGTGTTTATCTTCGGCCTTAATCACCCCCTCATAAACTAATATTTGCAATATTACACATAGTACAGAAATTCACAAAGTTAACAGAACATGACCATTATAGGAAAATTTAATTAAAATCTTATAGTACAATAGCGAAATTTTTGATCTGAATATTATAAACTCTTTCATAAATTAGAGAAACCGCTAAATAATTATATTAACAATGCAATGATAATCCTAATACTACAAATGTGTACATGTCAGGTATTAATAAATTTAGAAGTTAGAATAATTTATTGCCTTTAGAGGTCTTTCTATTGCTCTAGGAGACTTTCCAAAACTATAATAATTAAATAATTATTTACAACTAGTACTGACACTGAAGTTACGTCAAAAGGCTGGAAAAGATGGAATCAGGAAAATATTGAAAGACACTGACTTTATGATGATCAGAAGGTTACTGAAATTTAATGAAAATGGATTGCCCATGACCGCATTCGAAATTACCCCTGAGGGGGATTGACTCCCGCACTAAGTGGTTATTCAAGTCTCTCCTTCCGACGGAAAAAAAAAAAAAAAAAAAAAAAAAGCTTATTTTAAATTGTCGGCTCAGACCACCATTTGGTATTCTAAGCTTGAAACGAAGGTCGAGTGACGTCACGAGTGGAGTCGGAACATTTCAACTGCTCACGAGCAGTTGGTAGGCTAGAATTTCGTAGATAAGCCAATATGGCAGGTGTCGGTATTAAATGTGGCACTGTATTTCAATGATCCGGAAATAATAATGTGTAGTATAAAGTCAGTGCAGTACGTGTCTGTGTTGCATGGAGTTATAATTTTCCTACATGTACATTTACGTAACGAATGAGCAAGAAAAGATTGGTTATAACTATTACAAATGTGCATCACGCAAGTCTGTCAAACATTGCGCACAACATGATACAGGCTATTTTACATGTGTTATGATATAACAAGTGCGTATATGTACAATTACTCAATTATAAATATTTATTCTATAAACTACTATTACCTGACACTAAATAAACTATTATTTGTCCCTTAAACAACTGTGTTAGGTGGTCTAGTGGTTAAGTTATGTGCTTCGTAACAAAAGCATCTCTACAGCTTTATATCGACACTCCCTTCCCGCTCAATTTTACTTTGTTTAAATATGTGAAATACAGTTTTGTGGTGATATGTAGTAACAAGATTTTTTTTTAAAGCAAGCTTATAAGCTGTATACATTTGTATTTTGGCCCCTAATATAGCCTACCGTTTGGAATGTTTTGGTGCTGGCTCTGTTATAATCCATTAAGTACGGTAAATTCTGACAGTTATAGAAAAGTAGCACAGCCACAATCTATCCTTACACCACATCTGTTTCGTCAGTGAAGAAAAAGGTGCTTGTAAAGAAATGTTTTGAGTCCAATGCACACTTGCATTTTTCTATTTCCTCGTGTTTCCTTCGTGACAGGCACTGAAAGACTAACGCTATCTAACTTCCATCCAGTAATTAATGTAGGATATTATAGCTAGGTTGGCATTCCAAATTGTTTTATTTTTGTAATTACTAAGTTAAATTTGCTGGGGTTCTGTTTATTTTAAGTCGACGGAAAAACGAAACGGAAATGTTCGGGGGTGCTTTAGTTTAACGTCTTTCGTGACAAAACATTATTTTCGTGTTCTTAAGTGTGTGGCATTTTGATTTGCATATTGTTTTGAGGAAGCAGTGGAAAATTTTGCTCATATGGAAATAACGTTCATATGATTTAACTTCGGAAATTTTAACTTTAATGAAAAAACAAAACGGGATACATATACATCGCTGATCGTATTCATACAGATACAGCAATACACACGCATTTTTACCGAGGTTAACCTTACACTCGTAGGATTTATGATATAGACAAATAAACAAATATTATTCGCTCACTACAAAAATATGGAAAGCGCGGCTTTTTCAGGCCACATGCATTTCAATAATTATATTAATGGTTTACAAATACATTTACAAAACACTCAAACTTACTGTTTGTAAAACTCGCAATCTCTTGAACACGAGTTTTTCCACAGCTCTGCAGTACACTTTGGTAGTCACCAAGGTTAGGAATATTAATATAATCGATTTAAGATGTGCGCATTTCTTTGTCATTCAGGATAGTTTTACGTGAATTCTATAATTAACATCTGCTAACATTCCCCCACTTAGCCTTGGCCAAATATTTCCATTTCCATATACACAAATAGTTTGCCAAACACCAGGGCCTCGTCCGTAACACGTAAACATCTATATCTCACGAAGAGAAAAATATACTGTTCAACATGGCCACCAAACCAAAGTTTCTCAAACTCCCGAATAAATCAACAAAAACCGTACATTATTATTTTCTTATAAAACACATATTTGTAATCATAATATACTATTTTTCATAAGTTAAAAAATAGAAAGCTTACTATTCGTATCTTTAAGTAATGTTTTTCAAGAGATTTGTTAAATTTTAAAACAAGCAATTTTAGTAATATTTTGTTGGTACGTTGTCGACCGAGTACAGAGACACAAATGCTCATCTAGCTTGGAGTGGGGATAGTCGGTAAGCCGAAGATGCCCGATCGTGCCCCCGTGCTAAACGACTGATAACTCTGAATACCGTTTTGGATCCGACGAATATTTTGGTCGGCTGCGAGACAGTAGGTCCATGACGGTGTGGGCAGTTACCGACGAAACTTAGAATAAACACCCTGGTCACAGGTGACGAAGGTAGTTTGGAGATCTGGTGAGTAGAGGCTGTCTTGTAATGGATGGGTGTAGAGATGCATATCCTGAAGACATCTTTGAGGGCGGAGTTCAATAGATTTGTATACTGCAATGTTCGATATTGTTGGGTTGGAGTGGCTGCGCATGGCGACTAGGAATCTTGTTGATTGTCTGCAGATGGTCCTCGATGGGTCCCTCGATGTCTCCCAGTTGGTAGATGAGGTCGGTCGGTGTGAGTCGGAGGCAGCCAATGATGCGGCAGAGGCAGTTGTTGAAGTTGCAGATGATCGGTCATAGCATAGATGGATGAATGAACGTACTACCAAACCACTCTACCATAGAGCATAATGGGTATGATGTAGGCCCGCCAGAGTCTGAACCGGCTGTAGAGTGGGAGTGGACATGTGGAGGCGAGAAGTGAGAATGTTGAAGGTGGTCTTGGTTTTGCCAACAGCTATGGAAATATAGTGGTGCCAGGTTGAGTGTATGATCCAGGTGGCCACCTAAGTAGAGAGTTGTGGAGGACCAAGATAAATTATGGCCCATGACAGTTGGAGATGGTGATGGTTGGCATCATCACTTTGTGAGAAACATGATAACAGTCTTTTTGGGGTTAGGGGTAACACCACATTTCTGGAAGTAGATGTAGTTGGTACGGAGATTGAGTTGGGCACGAGCAGCTATTGTTTGTTGTGCTTCCTCATGTGACATCAGAAGAGCTGTATCATCCCCATATTGATAGAATGAAATTTCCGAAATGTTGGGAATGTACGAGACGTAGAGTGAGAAGAGTGTGGGACTGCCCCTTGAGGGACACCTGAGGTAATGGCATGTTATTGTGCAGTGGCGTTGTCCGCACGGGCTGCGAAGATTCTGCAGGAAAGAAAGCTGGACAGAACACAGAGAAGTCTCTTGTGTATGGAAAAAGTTCGAAGCTTGGTGAGCAGCACTTTATGATGAACGGAATCAAAAGCTTTAGCAAGGTCTAGCATGATGAGTATGTAATGTTTATGGCAGAAACCTTCGGGGAGTTTGTCAACGACAGCAGCTACAACATGGAGTGCAGAGTGTCCTTGACAGAACACAAATTGTGTGTCGGGAATGATGTGTAATTGTGAGGCTTCTTAAGTGATTGGGTAGTAACATATGGAAGAAGGCAATCATAGTTCTGGTCCCAAAATATGGTTTACCTCCGCATCAAATACAATTGTACAGACCCATAGACCTGCTACCCATTCTCCCCAAGATAGCTTAACGCTGAGTGTATTCCCCTTGGCTGCCCAGGCACACAATCTTAGAGTGTTTGATGTCAAGGCCATTCAAACAGTATGTGATGTTCTGTATAGAGGTTTCCATGTGCAGGTTCCTAAGTATGACACAAGCATTCCTGTCTTCCGGACACGTCCAGATGTGAAAACTAATGTTAGCCTTTCACAAAACTTTGGTAATTTGGAGGTGATCTTCTTTAGAGCCCATCTTGAAAGTGATGAGTTTGGATAGTGCTGGAATTGAAGTTTAGTTTTGAATTTTGACTAAGTGTTGCCATTTGTTTGAGACCATGTGGTGCCAGACCATCATGCACCACAATCAGTGGAGGTTTCCTTTGTCTGGTTTGTGTATTTGTTGATGGCTGAGGTGATGATGTGGTGGATTTATAAGTGGACTGCTGTGCATGATTCTGAGAGGTGGTAGAATAGTTGGTCTTGAGATACGTATATGATGAGATTTGAAGAACTGGTTTTCGTGAGGTTTTGCAGCGGTTAGTGGAATTGTCTTCTGTACCTGAAAAAGGAGTCATTGTGGTGCGAGAAGAGGTCTGTTTCTGGCGAGTAACGATGTTGTCAGTTTTCCTTAGGTATAAGAGAGGAATTTGGGTTCTTTTTCCGGCGGTTTCTCTTGCATACGACTACTTGAAAGTCTTCTTCTGAGCCATCCGAACCTTACATTTGTATGGCATTGGCTGGAGGCCGTTTACTCAGTCTGCCGTATGTTATGTCAATGGCATCTGTTTTCGAGGCTTTTTTCCCCATAATGTTTCTGAAGGCTTGCGTTAATGTAGTGAAAGAGGTTGGGGTTTGGTGAAAATTGTATCATACCTTGCAGGATGGATGAGTTGGTAGAAATATTGCCAGGGCTGTGTACAGTATGTGTTGTAGCCGATATTTGCACAGATGGAGAGGTGGAAGATGCAGTGTTACTGGCAATTTTTTTGGTGTCACCAAACTGTGAGAAGAAGAGTTAGCATTGGTGGCTATTGGGGTCCCTTGAACCGGGGAGGCTGATTCTGTTGTGTGTGGTTGACGTGAAACGATCGGCAAGAATGCTGAGAGGAAGTAATCATAGTCAGAGATGAGAATCTCTTCTATATTATGGAGTGCAGGATTAGTGTTGATACGTGTTCAGACATGTTGTAAGTATTACAAAGTGTTTTTTGATTGGAGGAGGATAGCTGTGCGCTGTACCAGAGAGTGGCTGTGAGCAGGTGGATGTTGTAAAGGTACAAGTGGTAAGTGTATCTATGATGGATGAGGACTTAGGTGTAGGTGACCGGATCAGCGAATACTGGCGGGCTGTGGGAGATGCATGTGGTGAGCACCTTTCAGGGAAGTCCTTGATATCAGAAGCAGGGATACCGTTGTCAGATTTTGAACTCCGTTGTTGCTGGGAAGGTGATCTTTGATGCCGAGCACCCATTTTGGCTGAGTTGGTCCATTGGCTACCACCCTTGACTGCAGTAATGACTGGTTGTAACGTTGGATACATTGACTGGCAAATTGGGGTGTTCCTGAGTTGTGTCTGAGTACTTTACCTTATTGTCCATAATGGAAATGAAGTGCAAAATAACGAGCACTGACTTGATTACTACTGATCACTTGAAGACCTACCTGAGTGCAAGTAACATGATCAGGTGTGAGTGATAGTGGACGCCAGAAACTAAGACCAGAACTGAACCTGTGCGCCAAATTAGAGCTATCTGTGATACTGGAAACATAGTGATCAGGTGTGCTCTAGTTCGGTCATTTTTTCACTATTCATTCCCTGAAAGAGTGTGGTGTGACAAGTATATGGGTCGAATTTGAGGTCCGAGAGTTGACTAGAACCTGGTGATCAGGGGATATCAGATGTTCACTTTTGGGAGCTGAATGAGAACAATGGCAAAAAGAAAGTGACAGGTGAATTGGCAGCTTCCTGAGAATTGAAATTGCAGAGATGTGTATCCTGGTAGCGTGGAGTGGCCCGGTTACCAAGTCTGTAGTGGAGTGTTCCTGTAGTACCAGAGGTGGTCACAAGGTGACAGAACTTCCTGGGCTTCACTGAGTTGACTGGAACTGCATCTCCCAGAAGCTATGATAGCTGAGGCGCCAGCCCCAATGAAAGTGTTTTGTTTGCAGGAAATGGCTCGAATCCCCTGTTCACATCTGACTCGATTAGATGGGAGATGTCGGAACAATGACCAAGGCATGGAGATGAAATGAATTACTGAGTATTCAGGTTTGTGTCTCCCCTAGATTTCAAAGGCATGACGAGGCAGGGATATGATGGCGTGTGATGTGCAGACCTACAAAGTACCAATGTGGGCAATTTAGGCGCGAGGCACCCTAAATGATATGGGACTGAAGAGGGGACAAATCCCTCTCTACAGTCCATTCCCGACTGGAAGAAACTTAATTAAAGAAACCTTTGAATAATCACCCTAAGTGTAACATGTCAACCTGTTGTATCAATAACTTGTATTCCACAATTCTATAACATTGTGATTAACTCTAAAGTACTGTATTTTTGGATAAATGGAACTTTTCTTAATTTATTCTTGATTTGTAATATTTATTTCGTATTAAATACGAATTAAAATAGCGAGAGCTGCGGTGTATTGGCAACAGCTATAGAGCGTCTCACTCTTAGATTGCAGTGTGCGGTGTAATCGACATTCGCTCTCTCTTTCCAATACAAGGTTTCTGTCGTTAACTCTGTCCTTGTTCCTGTGTGCACTGTTGCCTGATGTGTTATCTTTTTCCAGCCTAATAAAAATGTCATTTTCGTTGCATTTTCGATGCGTGCGCACCTTGCAGTTACAATGATAGGGTTTCTCACACGTGTCACTTTCAAAGGACCCGCTTAGCTTTGCGTGGAAGTATTGGATCATCTTAAAGCGTTGTCAGGGAGGTAAACGGATTAAAGCCTCTTAATCCGGCCATTTCCTTCGCCACCCATTTGTTACTCAGCCTGCCAGTCATGTCGCAAAGCTGGAGTAATCTGGCAACAGTGCGCGCCATTCACTCTGTACTGCAATCTAAGAGTGGAACGCACTATAGTAAGAAATAGTCCTCAGTTCAAATATTGTTTCAACATAGTTTCTTGGTACGCTGTTTGTAAATTAAATATTGCTATTGAAATATTGCAATATGTAGGTAGCCCCGATAGAAACATATTTCATTGTTTCAGTTAAAAATAACAGCCCAAAATAACGTGTGTAGGCCATAGTGATGTGGTGTTTGTTTTTTCGACAGATGAAACTGTCGGCTAGGCGGAGCTTATAACGCTCTCTCTCTCTCTCTCTCTCTCTCTCTCTCTCTCTCTCTCTCTCTCTCTCTCTCTCTCTCTCTCTCTCTCTCTCTCCTCTCTGTCACTCACTCTCTCTCTCTCTCTCTAACTCTCTCTCGAAATTTCCGATTGCTAATAAGAAGAAATTATACATGTTAAAAATTTTGGCATATTTCATACCTATTACATCCAAAATAATGATTTTTGAATTTGGAATTTACAACTGAAAACAGATTTTAAAGTTTGAATACATAATTTAATACATTTAGCATTTAGAAGTGATGGTGGGTTGCTGGCAAATCTTAGGGTTGGCAGACATGTCGAGTGGCTATATGATGAGGCGTTTTGTTGTTTGCTCAACGAAGTATTGATTTCTCTTCCTCCGAAAAATGGTTTAAATTACATCACGTTTGTAGATGTTGTGTTTGTTTTTAAACCTACCTAGGCAAGTTACGATGTTGTGATAAATCTGTGTTTCCATGACAGTAATACATATACTGTTACGTGTGTTTCGTTAATCGCTGCGTATGAAATGGCGTGAGGTGGCTGGGTCGTGGTCGTTACGCTGGCCCTGTGTGTGTCCATGGTTTCAAATATTTTATGTGCACTATTTATACGTTTTAACTGTGAACTCTTTTTATAACGATGTTAATTATTTACATCCATATCTGTTTATTTATCACAACGTTGTTCCTTTGCCCTATATGTTGAAACACAGTCGTGTAATGTAATTGGCCACAGTCCCAAAAAATTACTAAGCCCAGCCCGATAAATTTCAATAAACCTAATAAACAGTAAGTAGCAATACATAGAAATATGAGCGGAATAAAAGTTAATGTAGGCTTATTTGTGTGCATATTCACCGTTAACTTTTAAGTTTCTATGACAAAAAATAAACAACTCGAGGTGCGTGCTTGAATTTAATGTGCCTTTTTCGTTTGGCTAGCTATCCTTCGTTTGAATATTTATTCCAACTGAGTCCGGCCTTTTAAAGAAATAACCCAACACATATCAATAACAAAAGGATAAATACCACAGTTCTTTACCTCGCAATTATAAGTGTTAAACATAGTCGCAGCAAAATATTAACGTACATTACATGTAATGTGCTATGTCGTGGAAAACAAACATGTTAATGTAAAATAACCGTAAGAACTCTCGTCAATTCAGGCATTTTTAAAACGTCTTAAAGTTGGCCTAAATAATGTTAGAGGCATAAACTGTGAATATTCGTACCGAATGAATTTTGGAATATGACAGAATTCCTTGAAATGCTTCAAACAGTAAACAACACATTTGACAGGTATAAAAGTAGAAGTCACATTTCAATTTTGTATGTTAAGGTGTAGTATGTGAACACATGTACACACAATGGAATGTAAACATTGATTTTGACTGATGCTACATGGCAGACATATGGCAGTGTTTGTTTACATTTGGTGGAAGAATACGAAACGGGCCTGCAAGTAGATATTTAGCAGGGCTCCGAGAAAGTTTCTTCCAATGGGGAATGGACTAGATAATTGGATATTTATGGAATTTAATTTCTTGGCCACATTTTTACGAGTTTTTTTATTAATATTTTTTCTGGCTGTATGGGTAGGTTCATAAGACGATGGTGCACATCTATGTCATTATTGTGTTGAGGCTGAATGTTATTGTATTAAGACTCAAGCGTCAAGAAATAAACAACTAGTGTGATCATGTATAATGCGTGCTTTTTAAATTTTGTAGCAGTTATTAGTTGTTAAATCTATTGGAACGGGCTACTGCATTAATGACTACACCATGTGTAGCTGGGAAAAACTTCGTTTGGTGTTCTTTCATTAAGGTACTTTATGGTGCAACATGCAAATTGTGCAACAAATTTGTTAAAACTAATGGTAATGCCACAGATCTTTCGAACCACATAACATGTAATCATCCAAAACTAAACTTTTAAGCCCAATACATGGAATAATAGGGATGCCAAAATGTAGGATATTTTGTTATGTTATCTCGTAGTTAAGTATTAATACAAATATGGTCTTAAAACATTCTTGCCCATAGAATTTAAGCCATATTTGTAGGACTGGCTAAAAAAAATCGAAGATCGATTTGTTGGAAATATATTTTTTCTACCAATTTTCTATGCACATCGATAGTATCTAATACGAACTTAATCGATTCACAAAATAGATTATTTTGGTAAAGATCGGCATCCCTAATGTCTCCACAGAGTTGCTGAAATTTTAGGTCTTTTAGGCCTTTAAAATATTGAAATCGAGTGCTTCAACTGTTTTCACATACCACCCCGATAATGACGAATAATACAATATATACCAAATAAAAATTAGTATACCGGCATTACAGCAAACAATAACTTGTTCTATTAGTTACAAGTCACATTAAAAATATTAAAACAAGTTGTCTAAAATTTATGTATACAGAATGTACATTGCTGCTAACTTATACAGAAACTTACAGAAATATTTTAACAAAAACTATTCTTTTATTTTAAAACATTCAGCCATTTATCGGTAGCAATAGAGTTTGGGTTTTAATGACTTAATGTTTGTACAGTTATTACACTTAAGATAGAAAGGGCTATGGGTAGCACATACAATAAATATAATATCAAATATAATGAAAAAGGTACAATACAAACTTAACACATAAAATTAATAACACTATTTAAATTGTCAAATTAGTTAAAAAGTCATATATAATATTCACTATGTTATACTAAAATTATTACTACACGACAAGACAATTTCATTTAGGTAAACATTTATAAAATCAAATATTTTTGCATATAAGTAGACATAAAAATACAAACACTGAAGTGTAAGAATCATTATTTGTAAAATTCAGGTGGTCCATGACTAGTATTAAAATATTCAGTCAAAGAATAAATATAATGGGAATGTAGGTAATATTTTATCTTACGTTTAAATGGTTTTGTCACCGAAACAAAGATAGTTTTACTGAGGAGCTCCTTATAAATTAAACCGAACACAATGACACTCAAACGCACTGGTTATGTGCGTAATTATAAAGACATAAATAAATATCATATCAAAAGAACACAAGTCACACACGTGGTACGGAGCACTGGTGCACTGAGACGAGCGGCGTAACACGGGTGCACAACGCGTAAACACTACCCTTTGACATCACATAAGTAAAGCTCTTTTTAAAAGAAAACATAAATATTAAATCATGCATTGCACTGACTTGGCAGTGTGTTGTCTTGGCAGTAGTTGTGTCAGCAGGATGAACGAGCTAGTGTTGACCGGTTTAATCAACCCCCCCCCCCCCCCCATCATCTCTTCGGAGACCGTTCACTCGCCAAATGCTATGCCGCAACAACAGCGGACTGGTGGCTTGAGGTTCCCGTGTGGTCGCAGGCAGTAGCTGCCATGTTGTTGTTGCTGGACGAGTGGGCGTGGCTGCTGTCTCGGAGCGGGCTGTGGCGCCGTGCTGTCTGTGGAGGTTGTTGGAGAATGCCCGCATATCACGCATTTGGCGCGCCGGGCTCGATGAGCACCTGGCTCGCTCGGGGGTGGGGAGGAGAGCTCCTCTGTTCACTCCTCGCTTCTGCTGTACTCTGCTGCAGAATGCCGGAATGCCGGCGTCTCAGGGGCATCGCGATGCTATCAGGGAAGGCCCTCACCTGGCGATTCTTGCCGTCCTCAGGTGGCCTCCCTGTCTCGCTGTCTAAGACGTCGCTGAACTCCGTTATCTGTATGACGACGTGTTGTTGACATTTGTCAGGCGTAAGTGTGTCGCTCGCTGGAACTCTCGCGTAGACGCTGAGGCGTCGAGCTCCGTAGTGGCGGGTGCCTTCGGTGTGGCGATGTCATGTGGTGCTGATTGTTCCGCATCAGTGGGCGGCAACGAGTAATGTGACATTTCCTTCATGATTTTCCGGCGAAGGCTGGTCTCTGCGGGGGGGGGGGGGGGGCACGACTCCGTCCCGCACGAGTCGTAGGGCATCGCGATTAAAAATTGTGGTGCAATGTCTGTTCAATTGAATCTGATAGCACGAGTCGCCTTTGGTTTGGATAACCTCGTGTGGGCCAGTCCTTTTCGTCTTGCGGACCATGGGTGAGCTTGCGCATACACCAGCTGTATTGGCCGAAGCTTGGAAAAAGGAGGGGGGGGGGCACGAAGAGGTTGGTACCCATGTGGCCATGTAGCGCCGCTGTTGTTCTCTCGCTTCACCTACCGCCCATTCTCTCTCCTCCCTACTTTCCCCGTGGCATGCTCCCCCATCACGCTGTGGAATTCGCCTAGTTGGGGAAGGTCATGTCCCTTAGCAGCTATGTGTGTGTGTGTTGCCGGTTGTCTGGTTCATCCTGCGGCGGAGTGTAAACAGAGCCGCAGGCAGGTGCTCAGCCCAGGAAGCATGATCCTCACCTACGCGCAAACACAGTTGTCTCTTCGGGTCTTGGTTCCTGCATTCTGTAGGATTTGTGCGCAGGTTGTAGATGGCAGTTGGAGTGTGTCACACCCATTTACTACACAGATCTTGCCACAAAAGTCTTGTGAATTGCGTGCCGTTGTCACTCAATAACACATGTGGATAGTCCCAGCGGGTAAAGAACTCGTTGTGTAAAGTTTTTCCCACCGTGTGGGCTCGTGCGTTGGAGAGGGGGTAGTCTCAATCCAGCAGGAAAATAAATCTGTCACAAACAAGATAAATTTTTTTCCCATGGATGTTCGCAGATAGGGTCCCACGAGATCTATCGCCATGGTTTCGAACAGTTCTGTTGGTTCTCGGGCGTATTGTAGTTGTTGGAGTCCATCTTGCCGCCGGCTTTTGTAGCAATTATATTTCACGCACTCGCGTACTAACACCCCAGTATGCATGGCTATGCAGGGCCAATGAAAGTGTTTAGTGATTTTTTCAGAGTATGATTTACACCCGAATGTCTTGCCAGTTCACTGTCATGTGCATAGCGGAGAATTACATCGCGCGCAGCGGTGGGAACATACGCACGCCATGTGTCACTGTTTACATGTATTCATGATTCCAATTAGTTGTTTACAACATGCCACTTATCCATCACTTGTTGTGCACATTTCTGTTTCTATTCACGGGCGATTAGGCACTTGTTTTGTTTACAGATTACCTGATTTCTGAGCGTATCCAGCATGAGCATAGCTGGCGATGATAGAAAACGATTAATCTTAGTCGTCAGTGACTCGTTTTCGAGGTGGACAGAAGCATACCAAGTCTCCTGTGCACATGCAGTAACATCGCATGTGTATTGAAGACCGAGTACTACTCACGCTGGGGTTAACCCAGATCACTGTTAACCGACAATGGGACCCAGTTCATGGGAAAAACGTGGGATGAACTGTGCTCTAAGTGGGGGTGGTACACCATACCATGGCCGTTTACCACCCACAGGCCAACCCGACTGAGCGTCGCAATCAAGACCTCAAGATTCAGTTGCACCTGCGGGTTGGGAAAAATCATACAACTTGGGCTGAGCATCTGCCAGCGACCTTCTTCACCATTAGATAGCAAGTGAATCTGGCTACAGGCCACTCACGGCCACCATACTTCAGGGCCGAGAACTGCCGCTAACTGGAGAATTCACCGGCCGAAACAAAGAGAGCGCAGACGAAGAGAACAGAGCAGCCCGGTCGCAACACCGAGAGGCCGACCTGCAGAACGCCCACAGAAGACAAGCGCGATAAATAGCACAGTCAGTTCCCTTAAACAACGCGCCCGCCATATAAGCTAGCACCCAGACAACTTGTCTATGTCCGAGAACACAAGTTCAGCAGCAGTGCAAAGAATTGTTGGGCGGGATTCGCCCCAAAATGGAGCGGGCCACACACAATAAGTTAGGCACTTGGGTTAACCATCTACCTGGTAAAGGTAAGTAACAGGCTGTAGGTCAACATTCACCGTGGCGACCACCGCCTGGCCATACAAGATCCCAACGCCATGATACCCAACCAAGAGGGTGCAAACAGCAAACAAACTACAGCACCAGCTGCACCATGCGGCGGTGTAGGGACGTCCAGCCCCAAAACTGAGTGGAGTGACATCTGGAACCTATTTCCACCTGCGATGCACGGCGTCTTGACGCCCATACGGGACACAGCAGAAACAGGGGAACCCAGTGGAAAGTCGCCCCCACCAGCCAACACAAGCAGCACAACAACATCTGCACAGGCCCCAGTGGGTCAGCTCGCAGCATCACGATGACCAGCACCATGGCACCATCTCCGAAGACGTCACCGATGGCGAGCCAGTGGGGACACCTGTGGGCGAGAGCTCCCCACAGGCACTCCCCGCCGAACTGTGCTGCGGTGCCTCCGAGGCCACTCACAGCAGCTGACACCACATCGAGTGACGACTGGCAGAGTGATGGGGGAGGCGTATCAGGCATGACAGCCTGACTGCAGGGCATCCTCCTCACCCCTCGACTTCACTGCAGACATGTCGGCATCCACACACTCGCAGCAACAGCAGTGGAGACGAGATGGCAGCGAAGGGGTATTCCACCCCTCCTCGCAGCACTAAGCAGCCACGCTTCCAGCACAGCATGGCATGCACTGCCTGTAGTGGGGGCGCTCCCCTTCACCACACGTGGGTCACAGCCCATCACCACCACCGGGGTCACAGTCTTGAGCCAGCCTTACCACTTAAGGATGCATCACAATCTGCAGCCACCAACCACCTGTTGCGCTTAATGGTGTGATGGGTCACCTTGCGGAATGCGGAATTAATTATTCATCGGTAAGGGGTGTTTGACGTGAACCACACACCCACAGGTGCCCATGTGACCACTTGCACCACTGCAGTCATTTTCACCACCCACACCAGGCCGAAGCGAACGGCACTTACACAGCCTCATCGATATGTATTATGTCGATGCCCGATGTACCTCTTTCCTGCATGATACTCGACTGGCCCGCTGGCCGAAGTGGAAGTGCTACATGGCCTAAAGTGTTGTCAATCAATGGGGAATAATATTCCCAACACAATCACAGTGTTATTTACATGTTAATTAGCAAAGCAAACATAACTTCTTTCAAATAAACTCCATCGATCTTGGCTACCCACATCCCTTTAGGAATGGGCTCATCTAACCCTTCAGATTGGGACCACTAAAACTCGCCCATTGGTAAAATACATAGTGTGCACAGTGACGTCACGGGAAATGAAATACAATGTGGTAAACCGTTATTCGCATCCTATTTTAAGTGCTAATTAGATATGTTTTGAAGGGTATAATTGTGTTCTTTTTTTCAGCAGACTGCCTATCAAGGCCCAATCATTTATAATACCATTCTTCATGTGCTGTGGCATCCCCAGTGATGTCACATTAACAAGCATATAAAACCTTTAATTAATCATGGGGATGTCACCAATATGTATGTATTCATCAATTAGCAATTTGTAGCATCATCATTATCATTCAAAGTGTCAATATGTATTTTCAATTGATTTCTGGCATCGGCTTCGGCCGCCATCAGAGGAAGCCGACACCGTGAAAGTAGTCTGACTTCAGCACTCAGGCAGGCCGGCAGCATGGGCGTTTTGCTCCACTTGGACACCCTCGGCACTCTCGACTTTTAAGGTAACCATATTAATCGTCAATAGTAAGTAATTAACAGGAATCTTTTAATCACAAATGCCGAGGGGTCGACCATTCTGCCAACCTGACATTCATTCATGACGTAACACACAATGTGTAGTTTCAACTTAATTTTTTCATGGTTTAGGCCATTTTGTTTCTGCATCGGCCACTGGTAGGCCAGAGTGCCGGGTCCATTTAATTTCGACATAACAGAGTAACTGTTTATGTAAAACCAGCAAATTAGTAAATGTCTCAAGTCACTGGTGTTTTATTGATTTTATCCTTTGTTTTATTTGGTGTACTGCGCCCTATGGCAGATTCCATTCAGCGTAAATAAGGTGTGTGAGGTAGCCTACAACCAGCAAAATGTGCAGCTTATTGATAAGTTCAACTACAACCAGCATCCAGGTCGACAGAGGACTCCAGGGTCCCACGGGCCATCGGTCGCATGTCCCTCACTCACTAGATCATGCTCACGGAGTTATGGCGCCAGGAATTTCAACAGTTTTCACTATAAAATTGTCAGTCAGGTAAGGCGGGGACCCAAATCAGCAACCCTGGAACCCCGAACACGTCAGAGTCTTGCAATGAGTTTTCGTCGGAGATAACAGTTTTTTGCTTACATTTGGTAAGGATAAAATTTTATCAAAGAATTCGTATTATTATTTACACAATTGAATTTTTTTTCCAGCGAAATTATACTATTATTAACACAATAAAACACGTTGGAAAGATCACAAAATATATCGGTTATATTTCCCTTCGTGTAAAATGTAGCAACAAAAGGCTACATTAGTTTTCTTAACTGGTATTTAAATTTATGCATGCATTTAATTTTTAATATTTCAAATACAACCGCATACGTATTGATATGCAATGCACTGAACAGCAATAGATTAGAAACACTAAGAAATTTAAATGGGTCAAGTAATGGTCCATTTATATTTAGCCCTGATTTCGATACTTGTTATACATGTAATACCCACATTTTTTATCCGCGAGTATGTATAATACCCGAAATTCGGGTAACTATCAACACATTGGCAACACCGCTTAGGAGTGCTTCGTGGTGCGAGGGGGAGTCGAACCAGGCCGAGCGCTGCCGAAGATCAACGAATGCTTTGCAGGCACGCCGTTTCTGCAGAGCTTGGTCACGTGATATGTTGCGTGAACCAGATAAGAATAGACTGGCCAGCAAAGTTTTTACCAGCGACGATTCCCAATGTTATGTACTGAATGTTTCTTTTAAACGCAACAATGTATGCTTTCTCTTTTCAGGGTATTGTGTTAATTCTTATATTTTTTTCAGGCATTATGATGATGAATAATACATAGTTGAAGCACTCGTTGAGATGAGAGAATCTGAAAATACAATTCCTATTGAAACTACACAGTTTTGAATCTGCTTTTTGTAATTGTTCGTATAAATGTGTGCTACATATTTCATACAGACTTTTTCCCACTCTGCTTGAACCACAGGTTAAGAAAAGTGGCGGAGAAATCTGTTGCACACAAGAAATACACATTGTTTTGAATGCCTAATTAATTTATGCAGTTTGTATTTATCTCACTAAATATTTTTATTTATGTATATTGTTATGATTTTTGTACTTTGTATATTCAGTTGCAAGATTTTTATAACTAGATATTATGATGGCAATTAGGAATGATTAAATGAGTTAGTTTAGCTAGTTTTTTTTTTGTTTTTATATTTATTGAGTTATTATTTTTCGGTCTGATTTTGTATGTTTCAGGGTTTTTAATTTTTGTATCGCTGTTTCGAGACCACATACTCTTTGGTTTTAGGGCGTTAGTGTCGTTGGAGAGGTATGTTCAAGTAGGTTTAAATTTGCAGCCTTCCGATTGGCTGACAGGTTCGAATCCCTGCGTTACGATAGGCTGGCAGTGATATGTAGTGTACACTTTGCCTTTAACTCACGACCAGGTCACCCGAATGGGTGCAGCGTAGGATTTTAATTAGCTTCTTAGGAAGTCCGGTGACACTGAATTCAGTTTGTGATTTGATGGAAGCCGCGAGAAACTTATGGCGGCCAATAAACCCCCTCCGCGTGTTGGTTGTTCAGGAGTTAGCAGGTATCCGAAACGACCGTTGGTCTGTAATCTGTACGCTTACGTGTTGAAGACTACCCGGTAATGCGATGTTCTTGCTGCAGGAGAGCCCGCATTCTGCCAGTTACTGATATAATAAAGCAGAGTCCTACAAGAACTTCAGATTTATACAGCTAAGACTGAGTTTTGTTTTTACATTAACGTATTACCGGACACGTAATTTCTACTTCATGCCATTTCTTCTGAAAGGTCGAGGCCGACGACATTTTGTTTTGATATTAAGAACACATAAGCCAGCATCCTTTACCATGGCTAACTTGAGACATAGTTTAGTGTTTTCACTGAGTGTGATTGGAAAAGTTTACTTAAGATTTTAATTATTTTTATAAATAGTGCCATATTTGAAATTTTTATTTTAATTTGAGGATAGGGGTTAAAGACACTTTAATTTTTCTCAGACTTAGTCTTTGGGCGTAGGAATACGACGTTCACAACCCAACCATAATTTCTTTTGCAATTTCAATGAAGAATTTTTAAAATAGTTTTTCAATCAGCACTGAAAATAAATTTCTCATTAAAAATATCAAATGCTGAAACGAGCAGTGGTGTACCCTATTCTTTCAGGAGTGAGATGCTTAAACCTACTCCTCATAACATTATTATGATTTTTTCTTGTCTGAAAGTAAATAATTTATGTGTGTGCTCCTGCTCGCATACAAATAGTATGCGCAATGGATGAGTTCAACGGAGAGCTTGAAACTAGCAAAGGTGTCTGCTGCTCCACAGCCTGCAGTGTGTCGGGCTATAGTTACCCACCAGGTTGTATTAAGACCGTTCCTAAGTGTTCTTGTTTACACGTAATTTTGAATCACCTCACAGAAAAATACAGTAAAGGTGAAATGTACGCACCTAACATCGACTGCTCGTACCTGGCGATAAATTACACCTCCGAGAAGGTCGACAATTTTCCTCTATACAGAGAAACGTCTTCATTGCCGAAAAAGTTCACTCTGAGCATGCATAAGTGTGGCATAACACGAATAAAGAATTAGGGAAGGTGTATTTACAGACGTGCACCCCGCCAAAGACGGTATTTTTGGAGAATATTTCGAACGAAGGTAACTGGCGAGATGTTCCTGACGATTCGGCACGCTTCGGCGATTATCAGCAGCGCGCAGACAGCAAACCTGTCTGCCCAAAGCGACTGCGGGGTGTGATCTGGGTGCTCCCGTACTAGTGCTGCGGTGTTTGTGAACAACCAGAGGCAACGAGGAGCAGGCTGGAGGAGTTCACAAAATACTGATATAGACTGTTCACAGTCAAATGAGCACTTCTGAAATCTCTACTTAAGATCTACTTGTATGCACATTACGTATTCTTCCGCCTTATGTAAAATAAACATTGCCATGGGTCTCATCGCTTTATTCATGCGTCAGTCAAGTAAAACTGTCGAATTTTTAGAAAAGTACATATTTCACAAATCTGCTCATTTTTTTAATTCGATGCATAAAAAAAACAGAAACCAAAAGAAATAATTTAAGTTATCACAAATGGTTAATTAACAACTCTTAATCGACGCTTAGATATGGAACTATTTTCCATCCGTCGTTACCAACTTTACTGGGCAAAAGTTACTCGGTGCGCTTATTAAAACATATGCGTTCAGAGGCAGTGACTTTTTTCTAAAGTTAATTTCAAAACTGCTCACTTTATCTTGAACAACCTTTGCAAAATGTGCGCTCTGAATGTTGTGGAGTCTAGAACAGCATAAGTTTTGTCCATGGGAACAATTTAATTATTAAATTAATTGAAAGGATATTAAGTAATAGTGTATTGGTTAAATTAGTCATTGTCTTTGCAGTGATTACTGTAACATAATAGGTGCAAGACAAAGCTGTTTAGATGTTTTTGTAAGAGAGTATGTTAATTAGTAATTCAATTAAGCTCGTTTATTTAATCGAGACCCCTATCCCGTTAGGAAAGTGGCCACACCCGGCCAGGCTGCTGTGACAATACTTACGAGAACAGAGACTCAAAATATTTTGTAATTACGACAAAGTCATCGGGTTGGCAATGCATTCAACAGTATGAAATTAGTTTCACGAGTACAATAACTGGGCGATTGAGTCAAAGATAACATTATCTTCGAGTGTCTTCAATTCACTGACATATATTTTGTTAGAGATTATGTAACGGAATAAAACTTGCGAAATAAATGTTAACAGGTTATTTTTCTGTGCAGTATTTCTGGTTTCAGTTTACGTTTCACAGTAAGTGTTTTTATCGTATGCATATTGCGCTAATTTATCCCCTGCCGTGGGAAAAAGCGACGAAAATAAAAAATATCTCCGGATATAAAAGTTAAAGTTTCCGGAAGTTAAATTCCCGCCAAGATTAACAACTGCGTTTCGCGAGAAAGAAGAAATTGTTCAACTAGTTACACTAAGAACATTTCGCCCCGCAGGACCATAGACTAAGAATGAGATAGACCGATCTCGCTGGCTGCGCACAACCAATCTCCGTGTCCCAACATTGAACTGCTTTCCTGACGACACGTCTAGCGAAAACAGCATGGTTTGGTTTTTAGGTTAGAAAACTGATTTGTAAATAGATGCTCTGAGATGAATGCATACTTCCTCTAACCAATCTGCAATGCAATTTGATTAAATTACAATTGTTCAAAGTATTACATTTGTATAATAGTGCTTTTCATTTTAAAATTATGATATAAACAAACACTTTATCCACTGTTGACCATGAGACTTTGACAGATATGTTCCTTTGGGGTAGGTCAGTGTTGGGTACATGCGCAGAAGACGAATAAGCGGTCTACCTTATCTTTAGTCCATGCGCAGGACCAAGTTTTTGCGACACACCGCTAACCCGGAAGGCGCTGGAACAAGGAAAAAAACAAAAGCAGAGCGCACTTGGCGAAGCTTCCCACAACCTCAACACGTCGTCGCCGGTGGAGAAAGTCGATATAAATTAGGCGTGGCTAGCAAACAAGCTGGGTAGCGTGCCCTGTCTCGCCGAGACTGGCTGAGCCGGCTGTAAGGGAGAGCGAGGTTGCAGTCCGGCCAATTTCCCATCCACCGGTGAACTTCATACAATTATATTTTGTTTTAGAATCACGGTCGTCGAACCCCGTTCTTCAAAATACATTTTTTCTATATACGACGTCCGTCCTCCAACTCAATATGGTGCTCACCTCTCGTCTGAACGAACTTGGTCCCAGAGCGTTGACGATAAACAGCAGTTTGTAATTACATGCATCGGTTCACAGAATTACACCTAATTACACACGAATTTAAAGTTACGGAAATGTACTTCAATAAATTTGCTCCCGTCCATGCCCGATAAATAAACATGAACGGAATTCCGCGAGGAATTAGAAGACAACTGCAAAGGTAACTCCTCAAGTAGCAAACAAGTAGTTAACAGTTGGCCAATTTTGGCAGTGATGGCAAACGTTCACAATTATTATCAACAGCATTTCTTATAATGTAGGCCAATGCTCTTACAATGATTGTTAGAAGTGTACAGAAGCCCCACAAGCAGACGATTGACCAAATGCAAAATGTTACTTACTGCTGGGGAAATATTAGCAGAAAGTTTAAGGGCAATTTGTGGCATGCCAACCGTTTCTTACTGTTGGATACATATCCTACCATTAGCAGTAAACCTGTAGGCCACTTGCTGTATGGAAACTGTTAGCTTACTTACTACTACGGAAGTTTGTATAGCATACTAATTGGCCACTAATGGCATGCCAATTGTTGTTTCCTACTGAGGAAATATTAGCAGCAAGTTTATGGGCGATTTATGGCATGCCGACTGTTACTGCTGAGGAAATATTAGCGACAATTTCACGGGCCATTTATGGCATGTCAACTAAATGTTGTTGTTGAGCTGAGATTTGGGCAACTCTTGACAACGAGGTCTTGAGAGCCTATGATGGTGAAACGAGGTGAGAATGCGGCAGCGCCGGAATGCAAGGGCGGGGGAAACGGGAGATTCCCGAGGAAATCCGCCGACCAGCAGCATCGTTCGGCACGATTCCCACTTGCGAAAGTCCGGAAGCGAACCGGCCATGGATTGAACCCGGTTCGACTATGTGGGAGGCAAGCAGGCTAACCGCTCAGCCACCGCGGTCCCTAAATGTTGTAAAATAGCAAACAGCGTATATGAATTTACTTCACTTATTTTATTTCATGCATGTGTGCAGTGAAATTATCATGAGACAATAGGAAACAGTAGTTTCTAAGACTGGGGGGGGGGAGGGGGGGAGGACACTAATATTTAAAAATTAAATCTTTATTTTACATTTTAAATGCTACGTGAAAGTGGACCAAAACTACAATACTAGTATTTTAAACAAAACACAAATTTCAGTACTGACTTGTGATGCTAACATAAATTGTGTCTGTAGCAAAATGTAATACTGTAACTTTTATGTGTGTAAGTATACAGGTTTACTTAAGAGTGTTCTACGCGAATACATGGCAGAATATACGGTAACAATCCAGACTCTGGACGCGGGGATTGTGAGTTCGATCCCATGTTCTTACGAAGAATATTTACTCGTCCTGAAATAATACGAAGTTAACATATAAAAAGGGGAGAAATAAGTGTTTTCATTCGGGCATAACATTTTAGTATTGAAAATGCATGGCGAGCTATATTTAAGTGGGGCACAAATGACCAATAGCTGGGTAGTAAGTGGCTTGCCAACAGTTTTCTGACGACATTATGTTTTCTTATGTCAGGCAGTCAGCAGTGCGGCTCACGGCCCACTGATGGTGCCCGTATGCTCTGGGTACAGTTGGCTACGCATAATCGGGCCGCTTAAGGGACAGGTTGTATTATGGAAATTGTCTGAAAAGTTGCCCAGGTGTGGCCAACATGATAGAATACGTGCATAGCTGTATAGGTTGCTCGCGGTAAAGTGAACACTTTCGAAACCAACCTTTGAAGAAAGTCACTAGCCCGTGACTGCATTCATTTCGACGGGAGAGCTGAGTGAAATAACCTTGAAAAAGTTGGCAGCTAATTACGTAAGATAGTTCCACTTCTCAACGTTACATTAACGTTGCCATGTTTAAATCTGTGATCTTCGAAGTTATTAAAATTTGTTTCTGGCAGTGTTACGCGCCTGTGTCTGATACTTAGAATATTAACAGCATATTTTCTGATACTGACAATTTCACAGTTACACTTGAACGGCTCATAACTCAAGCGAGAAGGTCTACGGAAATTTTATTTTCTCATGCAGCGTGAGGACTAAAAATAGAGAAGTAGATCTTAAGCAGGGCATTCAAAAGTGCTCATATTATGATGAACCGCCTTCAGATAGGCGCGGCTGTCAGAAGTACTCGTTCAACCGCGGACACTAAACATATGTGCTGATACTCAAGAGGAATAAATTACTTTTCGAATTTCGTACGTGAGCGGTCAAGCGCGAAAGTACAGGTAAAAGTTAACATAGCTTGCAAATCGAACATCAAGTTTCTCAACGATATCACATATATAACTCTCAACAATCTCGGTACAGATATTTAAATCGTCTAGCGGGGTTCTCTGCCCCGCCAAACCAAGGAAAACTGGAATCTACATTTTGAGTTATCACTCTTCTCTCGGTTTGCCGTTAACAGCTATAAAACCCAGCGGATATCATAGAGGGACTACGTTACAAACCCAGGAACCAACCATGTTAAATAGAGGCTGAGGTTCAACTAAATTACACTATCGACCAAAAAGCAATTGGGCACCCTTGAAAATTGGTAATTCAGTACGTCAGTTGACTTGTGTGGCCGCCATACGCTGCAGGCCGATGTAGAACCAGTTGACAAAGAGATGGCACGAGTTATAGAGCTATCGGACCTCGATAAGGACGTGATTGTGGGCTGCCATCTCAGTGGGCTGTCTAGCCGGGCGATTACATGGAAGGTAAACAGACCCAAATCAACGGTCGCATTCGTCCTGCGTAAGTGGAAGGTCGATGTGCATTGTGCCAATGCTGCACGTTCTGGGCGACCTCCAATCTTTACCGACAGAAATCGCAGAACCCTGGAATGTGAAATTGTCAAAAATAGGGCACAACCCATGGCTACCATCCGACAGAAGTTTCATGCAGCAACAGGAATATCGGTTTCCATTGGAACATTGCGTACAGAGGCCCACCGACTTGGATATTTCGGAAGAGCAGCTGCACATAAACCCTATATCACGACAAGCAATAAAGCTCGGCGACTCAGGTGGTGTTTGGACCGTCGCAACTGGACACTGGAGCAGTGGAAATCGGTTCTGTGGAATGATGGGTCGAGGTTTACATTATTCCGGTCCGATGGAAGTGTACGGGTGTGGCGTCTACCCGGGGAACGGCTTCTGACGGAGTGTATCGTGCCAACTAGGAAATTCTTTGGAGGTGGAGTGATGGTGTGGGGCTGTTTTACGGCCTTCGACGTAGGACCGCTGGTGTTTGTCCGTGGTATCATGAACACAGAGGCCTAGTGTAACATTCTGGATAATGAAATGCTTCCAACATTGTGGCGTTTTTTACGGAATGGACCCGTATTACTTCCAGGATGACAATGCCAGGTGCCATGTTTCAAGGACTACTATGCAGTAGTACGCCGAAAACAATGTTCGCCGATTGGACTGGGCCACCCAGAGCCCCGACCTCAACCATATAGAACATCTTTGGAACGAACTGAATCGCCGGGTGAGGGCTCGTCAGGCGCGGCCAAAATCCATTGCTCGACTCATGGAATGGTTGCAAGAGGAATGGCGACGAATCGCCGTGGATGTCCTACAAACACTCGTAGAGAGCATGCCAGACAGGGTGACTGCTGTTATAGCCGCAAGAGGTGGTCCTACGAGATTCTACCGGGGTGACAACCACCGAGCAAACATTGTGGACAGGTGCCCAATTACTTTTTGGTCGATAGTGTAATTATAGATTGCACACATAGCAACTAAACAAATAGGTAAATATAATTTTAATGGATTATTGGTGCACTGACAATTATTAGTTTTACTGGATTAGATAAGCACACCTTTATAGCAGAGTAAATTTTATGTAAATTAACTTTACGTATCAGACTGTAATTAATTGATTTTCAAAGTGGGAGGTGCGCCCTCCCAAGGGAGGCGTGACGACATGCTAAGGGGGACGCGGGCATCAAAGTATAGAAGCCAACTCGATATCGCCAGTGATTTTATTGCCAGCGACTTACGTTGTGCAATTTCTTCCATTCAACCAAGAACTGGGAATCTAGTTAAATATATGCAAGCTCACCCGTCTCATTGATTGATTTGTTCACCCCCATTTTTGTTCAGGAAGAATTAAAATTTAATGATTAAATAAAATCGTTGAGACTTTTATTCGTTTTTGTTTTACCCATACAATAATGAAATTTTTGTCACGTGTGAAAAAAAAAGGGGGGGGGGTGTAGGTTATTTTTTTTTGCAGAAGGGAAGCGTGGTAAACTAAAGTAAACTACTAAAGGTTTACGGCCTTCGACGTAGGACCGCACGTCTACATAGCCGACCTCCCGCGCGCAGGCAGTCGGTTGGTGCGCCGCCGGTCTGCGGTGCGGAAGGTTCTGGGTTCGAATCCTAGCTAAGGCATGAGGGGTAGTTTGAGTTAGGCTACAAGTTAGTTCGTAAGCCGTCCCCTGATAAGCCAGGGGACGTAAATAAGCCCTCTCCAATTCCAAAAATAACGCGTTCACCTCTACCAAGAGTTATGAGTGCGTTGCGGTGTGTATGAGTTTTTTTTCTTTAAATAATTATTCATATAGGCTATTCAAGATAAAGTGAGCACTTTCGAAAGCCCAGCTTAAGATCTACTTACATGCACGTTGTGTATTCTTACACCTTATGTAAAATTAAAATTGCCATGGGCCTCATCACTTTATCCATGTGTCGGTCAAGTGAAACTGCAAAGTTATTAGAAAAGTAAACATTTTATAAATCTTCTAATTTTTACACACTGCGGCGTTAAAAAAAGAACAGAAAGAGTAAGAAATAATTTTAATTATCACAAATAGTTGCCTAAACCTTTTTATTCGACGTTAAGACATGGAACTACTTTCCCTCATTCGTTTCCAACTTTACTGGGCGCATGTCACTCAAGGCGCCCGTTAAAATATATGCAGCTAGGGGCAGTGACTTTTTTCTAAGGTTGATTTGAAAAGTGCTTACTTTATCGTGAACAGCCTTTACAAATGTTTAAAAGCATATTTCTACGGAAATGATACCCACTTCAGACTACGAAGGAACTATACTCTCAAAAAACCATACATGTCAAGAAACAGTTAAAATGTTCTTTTCAAACAGCTGTTTTTCAAAAGATACAAACACAAATACATGTGACTCAAGGATCGACTAGTAAACTGAATTTGGCTACACAGTTTCCATCGAGGAAATGATAGTCACCAGTGCTGCATGACGAAATCTGTGCACCGTGATTCGGTGCCTCGCAACTACCTCCAGGATATTAATCCGCCTCATGGCAACAAAGCTAAATCAAGTATAGAAAATTATACCTAAGGACAACGCACCGTATTTGTACACACTCAGTGTAATAACATTCTGCGTAAGAACTGTTTCTTACCAGGCATTATATCAAGACGCTTAATTTATCCCGATTTTCATTTGTATTAATTTATAAATTAAATGCTAGCCAGAATATAAGTACAAGTTGAATTAAAACCAAAAATAAGGTACTTTTATGTTAACATAAGTATAAAAACGCTTGGGATACGTAACATATTTATTAGACAATCAAATACGTTATTCTTGCGGTTATTTTTCAAAGGTTCGATTCAAAAAGTGTGAAAAAACTGCGCATAGGCTATATATACATGATCCATACACTGAACTCTATACACATACCCACCAGAATATAACCTATTTCAAGCTTTGTTTACTAGTTCTTAAATTTACGGTTGATCGAGCAAAAGTAGGTATTAAATCTTTTCATCTTTTATGGCTTTGATAAAATAATGACAAGATAGCTTACACGTCCTCCTTACAAATTGCGAGTATCGGCATTTATTTTTGCGATATCTGACAAAAATTCCAGTATAATCCTTGCAACTTTACAAAGCTGAGATAAGAAATATTTACATGGTCCACCTGTCTCTACGTCACACTTTTATTACAGTCCTCATTATTTCTCTAACTTCACTGTATTTGCCCACCCTTCCGATTCGACCCTTGAATACGCACAACATGCAACAGAACGCAAATGGCGACAAGCAGTTGTTTCTTCTTCAGAAGTGTTATAATCCATTATTGATTACTTGGGAATTTTCTGAAGCCCTGCTTAAGTTCTACTTCCAGGTTATTCCTCCGTCTCATGCAATAAAAAAGCTTGACTAAGACTAGATAATTACACCAAAATGACAACGCACTGTATTCGTGCGCACTCAGTTTAACAACATTTTCCATGAGAACTACTTCTTACTAGGCATCACAAGCACGCCCATTTTCTCTGTATTTTATTCATATAAATTATAAATAAAATATTATAATTCAAAGGGGAAATATAAGTAAAAGTTTAGTTTAGTCAAAGTTAAGACACTTCTTGGTTAACAGAAGTATAAACGCTTGTGAACATGACATTTTTAGGAAACAACCAAACACATCATACATAGGCTACCTAGTCAGTGATTTTCGGGAAGTTTGTTTCAACAAGTGGAGGATGCCGTCAATACTATTCCTAATAATATTATAAATGCGAAAGTTTGTATGTTTGTTTGTTACTCAACCACGTCGTAACGGGGCTCGACAGATTTGGATGAAATTTGGTGCAGGAGTAGATTATTTTCTGGATTAGCACATGGGGTACGTTTCATCCCGGAAAAAATAGAACAGTTTCTTAGGGAATATATAAAAACCATTCGAGTAGGCGCTGGTTGGTGGTCTGTTTTTTTATATTCCTTAAGGAAATATTAGTTTTTTTCCGGGATGAAAAGTGCCTTATTTCCTAATCCGGAATATTAAAGTAATAAAGAAGATCAATTAAGATAGAGCACTTGGTGAATCCGCAGGTAACAGTTAGTAGACTATAAAACTGTACTGCTTCCTCGAAAGCGCCCGTTGAGCAGGTGAATTTTCTGTTGCCATAGCCACCACACCGCCTCGCAGACCAGCCGTACGTATCGTGAGCTCCGGCCAGCAGAAATTATGACGTATTAGATGCGCAGACTGGCGTCGTCCTAGATTTTAATTATTTTTCTGCTTCACACAAAAAACCGGCCACTATTCTGATCCCTTAATGAAAGTTGCCTCGTAATATTAAACGAAATATAATACCCGAGGACGTTCATCACGATTGTGAGTCTGGCAAATATTACACAAAAGGAAAATTATTTTATTTATATTTGAAACAAGACTACGTTCGGTTCGGCTAACAATTTCTTTTAAATAAGTTTTTTAATTTAAAAAAAATAATTTTAATTTGTAATAAAATAAATTCTGACTTTTTGAATAATAAAGAAATAGTAAATTTATTAAGCACAGAAACTAGAATAATCAAATGTATTTTTTTTTGTCGCTTGACATTACTGCACGAATGAACCCGGTAAGTATGCAAATAATTTCAGTAATTAAAGTATCTGCATTCATAGTTTATGCACGTCAACTATTTAATCAATTCGCAGAGTCGGTAGGTATTCCGTTTAGTTTCGAGCGTTCTATCGAGTGGACATTGTCGTCGTAGTTTACGCGGACGTAGACATAGCATACCACACACACACAACTTAAAACCCACCAAGAGGCGCATTATAATAGTTATTTGGCTGCTTTTAAGATACCAATTTCTATATTTTCTTTCCAGGACCGCACAGTTATTCCCGATCTCAGAGGTGACTTAAAAGATTTAATAAGTAGAGACCTGTAAAATTCATGTTATTATTTCAAGATAAACTATACTTCATACACATGTGTTTTTATATTGTGTTTTTCATTGGACTAGAGTTTGTTCGGACACGTCCTGGGCGCCTTTGGACCAATCGTAAGTAACTAATGAAAAGATAGCCCAATCACGTCCAGCCAACCTGAAAGGAAATTTGTGTCCTCACTACTGAAGAAGCCAATGAACAAATGGAATGGACTTGAAAATACACAGGACGGTGAATTTTAGTCTACTGCCAGAAAATAACGCGAATTTTGCAGGACTCTAGTAATGAAATTTTAAGAAAATATTTGTTATTAATAAGATATTCCGGAAAATGTACGCGGGATCTCTGCACACAAACTTAACACATGATCACTATACACATTCGTCGTAGACTTCATTTCAGGTTGCAGAAACAATAGTGAATGAGTGAAGAGATTTGGGCGGATCTTCACAGCGATGTCTTGAGATCCGATGAGGGTGATTGGGATGAGTATGGAGCAGCACCGGAATGAAGGGACGAGGAATATGGAAGATCCCAGAGAAAACTCGCCGACCAGCGGCATCGTCCGGCACGATTCTCACATGTAAAATTCCGGGAGTGGCCTGGCAGGGGATGGAACCCAGTTCGCCTTGGTGGTAGGCGAGCAGGCTATCACAATAAGATACAGCAAATGAAACCGTGGAAAAAACGCATCTTAACCGACTCATTTATGCTCCTCTTGATTTGTGACTGACAGGAAGTAATACTGGTAATATTGCGCTTGATTACACGAGGTAAGCATCCAGGTTTACCCTCAAAATTTGAGCCAGCGATCTTGTTCATTTATAGCAACAGATGATCCCGAAAATTTTACATAATCGCCTCCGCGACTGAAAATAGCTTAATAAAGCCAGTGTTTAAGTCAATCTCGGAATTTTCGGCAGTAATAAACCACTGTCATTTCGATAATCCATTCACGGATGGCACGCTGGTATGGGAGTAGGAAGGACCCCACGAAGTGAGTGAGCGAATGAGTGAAGAGATGTGGGCGGCTCTTAACAGCGAGGTTGTAACGGAGCTGGAAAATATCACCGTACCGACTTCAGTATTTTATTCCACCTAACCAGCTATCCGCCACCTGAGAATCCTCAGCTATCAGGGTTAAGAAGACTTACCAGTATGCTGCCCCTCTCGATGGCGAGCGAGGAGCTGACGGGTACTATGACTACTCTGCTCGACACACGGTTCCAGCACTGCGAGGTGCCGCCAGCTGACTTCCCCCCTCCCCACACCAACTTGCTGGCTCACAACGTTCATTGCAGTTGGCCGTCGCTAGGAAACTCTACGACGCGGCGGCATACGTCATCAAGAGATTTTAATTAACTGATTTTTGTACTATCAGCAAAACCTCCATACTGTTCTTCCATGTTCCTCCACACTCTACAGAACTAAGTTTGGAATATGTATGATGGATGTCGATACACTGACACACACATACCGGACCAGCGACAGGAGGAAACACACACTACACTCACATTTATAATGTGAAAGGGGAAAAACAGGCAGAACACATTTTTCTGTCATGTTATTTTTAACGGGCATATTTTAAATTTTAAATAGAGGGCAAAACACAAGTTTGGGCATTTATATAAAAGTTAAGTAATAATTTGATTTTTGGTACTGATTTTGTACTCAATTTCTATCAATTTTTATATGTAATCCTTTTTGGGAAAAGAGGTAAATTGTAACGTATTTATACTTACGTGCCCCCTATTGGCACCGTTTGCGTTCTTGGAGCCTGTTTTCAGGCATAATGGTATCAAACAAGTTATATGGAACCTGTTTTCAGGCAAAATAGTATTTAACCAGTCTTTATAAATTTTTTATGTTATATTTTTGGGGCATTATATGAAATAAGAAAAAAAATAGCCAAATACAGGAAATAAAACTATATTTGTGGTTTGTTCTTTCTCACAATTTTGGGGGTAAAAACTCTGCAGTATCAATGGGATTGGAAAAACCTTTGTTTTTAAACTCTGCTAAGCGTCTTTTTAACCATGCTGAAAATCTAGAGCTTGGTATGACAGTTGGTGAAAGCTGTGGCCACTGCCACGGAGTTTGAATTTCCTCCAGGTGCTCCTACTTCTCTGGGAAGGTCTTGGGAGCCGATGGGGATGAAGTGAATATGGAGCGGCACCGGAATGAAGGGGGTGGGGAAACGGGAGATCCCCGAGAAGATCCGCCGACCAATGGCATCGCCCGGCACGATTCCCACTTGCGAAGATCCGGTGAACTGGCCAGGGGATTGAGCCCGGTTCGCCTTGGTGGGAGGCGGGCGTGCTAATCGGCTCCGCCACCGTGCCCCCTCTCCCCCCCTTCCCTAGTGAAAACTCTCTCACGGAAAGCACTTAAGAGAAGGTTAGTACGTACTATAACTCTACTGCCTTCAGAGACAGCGTAGTTGTTGAAAGTCCTGTGTTTGTGCTGCTATTTAATTCATGGCGAACAGGGTACACCTGTCCAAAAATACGCGCGCTGACCGCGGTGGCTTGGTTTAACATTCTCAACCTCACCGTACCCGAACCAGATATATATATATATATGTATATATATATATATATATATATATATATATATATATATATATATATATATATATATATATATATATATATATATATATATATATATATATATATATATATATATATTTACAAACCGATGGTACTGTGGTGAGGTGTGGAAAACAGAAAGGTCAGGAGGGAGGCATTTCTCGACTCGTCAGACACAAGACTGCCGGCGCGTTGCCACCATATAAAAACCCACAGATACCAGGGAGGATGACATGGCCGAGGTTAGTGAAGGGGGGGGGGGGGGGAGGTCACACTGGGGCGTATGAATAATGCATAAAGCGTCAAAGAGAGGAGACACGGTGAGCCGCGGCGCATGTAGGGATTTGGTGATTCCCACCGCTTCCTACTTCCTATGGCGTTCGGAGGGACGGGGAAGGTTAATAAAAAATAGGTTCTGCGAAGCGCGACGAAGTGAAAACTGGTGGCGCGCGCTGGTAGCCGCGATTTGCATCTAAAACGCCCAAACAAATTGCGTTACTTGCGGAAGGCTCCGTCGTATAATACAAGCTTCAGTGCGCCCAGGGAAACTTGTTGAAAATAATACGAACCGGACCTTCCATAGTGGGGCATTTCGGGCTTAAAATATTCCCCTCTGCTAGCGAATTGTTAGCAAAATTTTCGTCCAGGGAGAACCTTTAGCAATACCTTTGTATATTTTTGTAACAAATACGACTGACGATACGTGATGTGTTTTGAACTTTCCTGACGATGACTCAAATGGTAGGAGTAACTTTTCGATAAAACATATCTGCAACAGCTTTAACGGAAAATCGTAGGGGGGTTTACAGACAGAGAACCAACGTTATAAGATAAAATTTCCTGTGAGTTAATAAGTTATTTGCGCTTATCCCGACAGTAGTGAATACCAACCTACGTGAGCGTGAAATGTCGACATTCAGCAAGCGCTCTGATTTTTTTTTTTTTTGGTAAAAGTGCCGGTCCGTCTTCACACGTAGAATTAACATGTAGCAGAGTGCGCATGCCAGCTGCTCATTAACCACTATCCATGCCCGGCACTGGACTGCGTATTTACTGATAACACTATGAAAACAAATGTTGTAGTAGTTGAGGTTAGAAAAAAATGTATGTCATCAATTGCTATGGAACATTTTTGAGATTACACAGAACTTAGTTTTACTGCTATTATAATACAATCACGTCTTTTAAGGGGGGTCGATCTGTTGTAAAACCAAATGTAAACAGACCCATCCATCGCTGTTGATCACGTCGTTGACATTTATATTACCGATGGGTGAGTCAATATTGAGGACATACACAGAAGGCTAAAATCTGTCTACAAAAAATTTTACTCTATGTCTTCACACACAAGTCCGCGTCATTGTAAAAAATACCTAGCTATACGCTGTTCACGGTAAAGTGAGCATTTTTGAGGTAGTATCATAAGACATAATAACCAATAAATACAGTTCGTTGTGGCCTCGGACTTTTGGTTTTCAGTGTGGTGAAATGTATACTCTGTGTTTATCACACACACGGCAGTGTTAACACTAACAAATTGCGGGCAGATTTAAATTGGCTGAAAGAAAAAAGTAACCAGGGCTTCAGAAGTGCTCACTTTACCGTGAACAGCCTATACATAACTGTGCCCGAACATACTGAATTCAGTTACTGAAAGAGAACTTGAGAGGCACATCAACAGCTTGGATTCTCGCATGGCCCTCACGAAGAAACTTTGGTTGCCTCTGTAAAACGGTTATCCCCCCTGATCTTTATCGTCACCTCTACTTCACTATTCGTTCGCTTCTCTTTTATCGTACTCAGAAATCGCATGCAAGCTTTAAGACGTGTGTGAAGTGAAACTTTTTTTGTGAAATCGTTGTTTTTGCGCGTATTCGCATATCTGGGTAAATATGTGTTCTGTAAACACGACCTTTTGCTTAAAAAAAAAAAAAAAAAAAAAAAAAAAATCTATGACTTTTTTTTTTTACTTTTAACATATTAAGTACATTTATGGAGAAAAAAAATCGTGAAAATGGTCAAATATCACATTTTTGAAGCTTACGTATGCAGTTTCCTTAAGCGGCAAGAGAAAAGTACAAACATACGGACGTAGTTTTATCTGTGGGCTTTCATTGCATGTAATAAAATCCCACTGTTACAGATCTGATTTGCACAGTACAGGACCACGACAGAAACACTGCACGCCTTGCGCATAGGAGCGATAAGTCATTAGGCGTGCGTGTTCGTGTCGCCCGTATCGCTCCTTCGCTTCTCGACCTTGGACGTGCAGGTTCACACTCCTCTTAAAGAGTGAGTGAAGAGATTTGGGCGGCTCTTCACATCGAGGTCTTGAAAACCGATGAGATTGAAGCGACGTGAGTATAGAACAGCGCCGGAATGAAAGCGCGAGGGAAACGGGAAATCCCCGAGAAAACTTACCGACCAGCGGCATAGTCTGGCACGATTCTCACGTGTGAAAATCCGGGAGCCGCCCCGCCGAGAGTTGAAAACGCTTAGCCTAGGTGGGAGGCGAGTAGTATAACCACTACAGTACCGCGGCCCCCAATATTTAAGAGACAAAAGCAGGAACGAAAATCGAGCTAGAATCGAAGTATCGATTTACCTCAGATCGAAAACATTCGTATCACGAGGAAATTTACAAAGACGGGAGAGATAACTAATTCACTTCCTGGCGCCTTGTACGACCACTCACACCGGTGAAAAGAATTTAGAAGTTTGTTGTTCAAAACATAAGTTGAAAAGAAAAATCCGCGAGCGCGGCCGATGTGAGCGATGATCGCTTCTCGCTAGCTATATTTTTATTCGGCGATTCGGGAGCGACTTGTGCGGAATAACTGGCAATTGTCGTGTCCACTCTAAAGGCCATATTACACGATACCAGATTTCGTAAAAGCTTGTCCGAGGTCCGCCATAGCGGCCGTTATACCAGCTGGCATGGGACCCGTCATGGCATTTGCTGAATTCTACGGACAGATTTCATGACAGGTTTGGTAATAGGACACGTCCAATTATTTGTGGCAGGTTCCACACCGGCTTTCGTACCTCGCCAATCACATCGCAGTTTCAGAGCGTATGACGCTCCCCGTGGCTGATACTAGAAACGAGCTGATAAAGAAATCGAAAAGGGCGCCACCATGCCACCATTTTGATTACACATTCGTGAGGTGGAAACTCTTTGAAATATATACAAAAGTCAGCAAAGACAAATAATATTGGTGATGGCAACTTCTAATTACTGTTTAAAACCTCCTAAATATTTAAAACACTCCCTACACAATGAAAACATTGATTTTAATTGATACGTATATAATCTTTATACAGATATGTCTAAATTTCCATTACACATTATAAGGGTATGTAGTGGGGACCAAGACGGTGTACTGTTGGGGTAACAGCATTTGTATGGTAATAATATTGCAGAGATAGATAGATGCGTGTGATGAGTTTAAGTGTCAGACCAATACCAGGGTGTAACACACGTGTAAATGCGTACACAGACGCAGTTGAACCAATCATACTTACAGGCAGTTATGCTCACGTCCCTGTAGATGACTCTGGAAATTCTAGGCGAACAACTATTACTTCACCTGTTACGTACTACTCGACTTTCTCTGAATACTGAATGATACTCTCAAATGACTTGAAAATGATAGGAGCGATTTTATTTAGAAACTAGTCAACACAATATATGGCATAACTTAAAAGAAATGTTCTTGGCTATAATGTTTCACACAGTATTCAACCTTGTCTATCCCATGTTATCAGAGATGAAGTATTTAGATAACGTCGTTCTTTAAAGATTGTCTCTGTAAAATGAAACATATCTTCCAGAACCACATCTAATTACTGTAGGAACGTACCAAAAAGATTTTTTCCTTTCACTCAAAATTATGCACATCGGCTTTGCTCGCACCCATATCGGGGAGCTGACTCTGTAGTGGGGAATGCGGGTTTAAAGAAATAGCCATTTTGGTATCCCACTACAATACCAATATGGCATATGGGTGACGCCGATCATTACCAACGTCTATCTTCAAAGAATAAAATTAAAACCAATTATCTTGTAGTGCAAACTCACAACCTTAAGAAAGTAGAAATTCATGAAGAATCAGCTGCTCTGGCTGGTCATCAGGTGGCAGTCTCGCAGTCTTCCCTGATTCTGGGTCAACAATCCCCTGGTACAAGATACTACAATTCATTATGGTACCACATCGAAACTCGCGGGCGTCGAACTAAATGCTAAATAATTTGTTAAGGCAGTGCTCCAGCCCTCTTCTGTTCTTCTCTAACACAAACCGCTCCTTCATGGGGGCTGGAGCTTATAAAACTAACGCGGACTGGCCCTACTTATAAAAATAATAACTTATTCCTACTGCGAAAGGCACATCGCTTTTCCAGTCCTGACGTGGTTTTCTTCCTTCTCAAAAAAAAAAACCATGACGCTAAAAATCTTAGCCAACAGCTAGCCGGCTACTTCACTTTTGATTAAAAAAATTTCAGTCGTTGCCCCTAGCAACCAAACACAAACCAACAAGGGTTGCCCCTGGCAACCTCTCTCAAAAACTCTTTACATAACTTATGACAAATATAGAGCAATCAAACAATAAAAATATTGGAAAGAGTGCTAAATTCGAATCAAATACTTAACGTCTCTTATGTTGTGGCAAAAATTAATAAACCTGTAAACATTACAGCAGAAAATGATTAACTCTGAAAATAATCATGTGACACAATTATTAGTAAACATACATAAACACATCAATAATCACATGTGGTGGTAAATGAAATAATTTAAATTAGACATTTCTCTGCGCCTAAATAAAGTTCAGAAATCTGGCGTTACAATGGTTACGTTTTGCATAAGAACTTATGTGCGGAAACGTACAGTTTCCCCGCGACAAACAAAAGACCACCACATCACATGTTGACCTCTCCCACGTCTGCAACACACAGTACGTTGTTTTTCTGCTGGGCCCACTTACAAGAAGGGCTCGATGTGACGACCAGCGATGTCTACACAAACACGGTACCTACGTGCCATGTTCTGGTACATACTGTTGTGAGCACCGGGACCGGAACCTGCGGCACCCCGGTAGGTGTACTGCTGTCGAGGTCATGGTACCGACTGTAGAAGGCAGGTCGACTTGTAGAGTGGCAACGACGTCATCAGAGGCACTATATAACGGCGTACACCCCAATCTGTACGATACTTAGGCATGACGGACTCCAGGGCAGGGCGTCTGCAAGCCGGTGGGCAGGAGACACCGGACGGAGGACGTCAGCCAGTTAGCTGCGAGGAAACCTGAATCATCCCACGACGGAGAAGCTTCGTGCGTGGTCGAGATGTCATTCAGTGGTAGGTGAATCCCGTTTCCCAGTGCAGGCCGGCCCAGTTAGGAATGTAAAGTAGTATCTCAGCCATAACACTTTGTCCTTTTGCTTGCAGGAATATTCAGAGGAATCCCACCAAGCAACAAGCTATATTTTGCCTTTATACTAGTCAATATTTTATTGTAATTAAGGCTGAGAATAAATCCGTAGTTTTGTAATTATTTGAATATAGCATTTGACGCCTACCAGATCGCACCCCAGGTAATTAATAGTTAGCTGAGGGTTAACTTAGTGGCTATTTAAGTAGTAATTTAGAGTATGGTCGAGGAACCAGAACCGTGGTGGAGGTGCCTGCCTTCCCACCCTTTAGCAGTCAGCATAGCGTTAGTTATTCTTCTCAGTGTTCAGCTTAGTTATTGTCATATTTCGCGCATTGTACTGTATTATTATTTGTATATGTTCTTACGGTTTCATCTTACACTCGAGTATAAGGTAAGTACGTTAGTCTTTAAAGCGCGTAGCGTAAGCGCGAGGCATTTAAACCGACATGTTACTTACGCCAGCAGTCGCGGTCAACAGTTCAACAAGCTAACTTGCTCCACGGCGCGCGAGCCAGCGAGCGCATGCCTGCACTGTGTTTTACTGTAATTGTAGAATAGTATATTTGCTGTAGTTAGGTTCAATGCATGTGTTTCAGTACCGCTCTTCGGTGCTTTGTGTAGAGCTAAAAGTCTCCTGTGTAATTTTAGTAGTAGTGTAGTTAGTGCTGTAGAGGAGCACGTAGTATTGCTGTAGTGTTGCGTGTAGTTTTAAGTGACGAAGTGCGGGTACATGTACCATTCATACACAGTGCACACTGACACCACTCAAACTTACATGGACGCTAGGAGTGAAACAGCACCATCTTCAGTTAAGAAGCTAGTCAAGACATTATTGTTAGACACCTGCGAAGCGGAGAATATTTTGAAAGAACAAGAAAGGTCTTCGAAGGCAAACGTACACGTTCAGGATGTAGCCCAAAGAGCAAATTCATTAACTGATTTTAAATGTCTTTCATCTACCAGAAATAGCTTCAACTAATAAGACTATTCTAGAACAAAAAAAACTATATATATATATATATATATATAGTATAATATGATTTGAATAGTGTAATTTCAATATTGTATTATTTTCGTGCGATTCCTATACAAAAATAAATCTTCTTTGTTAGTATTTTCGCTCAGTGTATAGCAGGTGGCCATATTTTTTTTTGTTCTAGAATAGTCTTTATTAGTTCAAGCTATTTCTGGTAGATGAAAGATATTTAAAATCAGTTAATGAATGCACTCTTTGGGCTACATCCTGAACGTGTACATTTGCCTTCGAAGCCCTTTCTCGTTCTTATATATATATATATATATAAATATATATATAAATATATATATATATATATATATATATATAACGTTCTCACCATACTTTTAGTTTACTTTTCTTTTTCCTAAGAAACTTCTTCATACCATATTTTGCCTTTTTCTCCTGACAACTCTCCTGACTGCATCTCTTTTTACAAGTTTTCGTTTAACTTGCCTTGTTTTTATGTACGGTAGGCGTCTATCCGACCTGTATGCACTGAACTAGTGTGCAGTCTGTCTGCAGCGCATCACTGTCTGCAGCGCATCAAGTTGCAGCCCCAAGTGTGGAAGGGGCCACCAGTGTTTAACTTTACATTTTTAGTTTTTTTAGTCTCACTAATTGATTTTATTATGAATGTATTATAGGTAGTACACTTAAACATTCACGAGTCTGTGAATGTATAAATAGTCTACCTATAAATAATGAAAACAAAAAATTGTTGAGACTAAAATTGAAAAATAAATTAACTGTAAAAACGAACTTTTAAAACCAATACTTTTTATCTATAAATGCACTAAAAAGAGAAAAATAATTATAGTAGTTACAGAATTTGTATAAATTGTAAGACGTGGTCGAACAGCCGTAATAAACTTTACTTAAAATTTATATTTTTGTATCAATTTATATATAGTATATAAAAACTTGGCGCAATATAAAATGTATACCTCATTTGCATAAGTGCAGTAAGCACGTATTTTTGAGTAAGAATATTCACTATTCACAATATAGAATGTATACCTCATTTGCGTAATCGTAGTAAGCACATTTAGTGCGTAATAAATACTCGCAATGTAGAACGTATACCTCATTTGCGCAAGCGTAGTAAGCACATATCTTGGGTAAGGCTCTTCACTATTGGCGCCAAGCTTCTATACACAAAAAATTTAAATTGACACAAAAATATAAATTTGTGGTAAAGTTTATTACAGCTGTTCGACCACATCTTACAAGTTCTACAAATTCTGTAACTACTATAATTATTTTTATCTATTTATTGCATTTATATATAATGTTGGTTTTGAAAGGTCTTTTCCCCAGTTAATTTACATATACAGGTATATTTTTACTCTTTTCCTTCACCTGATCACTACTAGCAAAATCCGGGTTTTTTTCTATTTTGTCTTATAACTTTTCTTCTGAACACTAGATTGTCAACAATGAAAAAATCTAACATTCTTCTATGATTTCGTATATTCAATTTGACTATGACATAACCATGTCTTTCCATTTTGGGCGACCCCTATTTTCACAATAACATTGTAAATCACCTGCTGTACTCCGAGCAAGCGTCACAAGAAATGCAAACATTCAGAGGTAACATGGGAGGGTGCAACACAACAGTTATTACTAGCAATTACTTCACTTTCTCAAGAGCATGTTGTTTCACTCCCTTCCTCTTTCACAGCCCCACGGCTTCTCTTCCTGTGTTACAGCTCGTAAATGTTCACTCACTTCACTTAAATTCGGCATGTACCTTCTGAAAAAGTTAAAATGATAAATCTGCAGCAGTGATTGTTTTTTACTCAAAAATACTGGGTATTTATTAACTAAACTCCATTTTTTGACAAATTTTACTCTCAAGTCATGTGGGTACATCGGGTGCCTGAATTAATTCCTCCTTATTCTAGCCAACTACAGTCCTATTCGCTACATTTATTTTCTCTTGTTTGACATAAGGTTCACTAACCTAACTTCGTTAATAATCTCTTCTTCAATTCTACACTCGGTAATATCTTTGTTTATAGGCTGTTCACGGTAAAGTGAGCACTTTTGAATCTCTAGTTACTTTTTCCTTTCAGCCATTTTTTTTATCCTCTAACCACTTTTTAAAACTTAATAATGCCATGTAAGTAATAAACACGATGTGTATATTCCACCACACTTGGAAGTTAACATCCAAGGGTAAAATCAAGTATATTTATTGCCTATTATACACAGTGAGAGGGCTTTCAAAAGTGCTCACTTTACTGTGAATAGCCTATACCTTGTTACATGTAGTAACTAACTCTTTGTTTACATATTTACATTCGGTAAGTTCGAAATTTTAGTTTTTAGACTTTGGGGTGACTAATGTGGATGCTTTTTCAAAAATTACATTTTTTTTACTCTCTCCCTCCCCTCTTTCTCTAATTAATTTTCTCTCATTTTTACCATTTTTTTTTTAATTTCCTCTTTGTTTGTCTATTTCTTCTAAAACCTGTTTAAAACTTAGTCGAGTGCCCTCACTTCTTTGTCCATTGCTCCTATTATTTTGTGTAATGCCTTCAATCTTTCGTTGTATTGATACCAAGATACAGTAAATATCAACCTGGTTCAACTGAATTTTCTCTTTAGACATTAAATATACCTTAAGATTTGAAAACTGGGGAATTTTTTACCCTTCTCATAACCGCGCATGAACTAATTAGTGCCGGCATTGCACAGAAACAATATACAAATATACAGAAACAATAGTAAAAATGTAAATACATAATCTGTACCCTAAATATAAAAAAAAATCGGTGACAAATTTACTTGATATCTGATGGCTTCGTTGCCGATTCACTCGACGTGGACAGTTGACGTTTATCATTGTGTGTGCCATTGATTGATCGGAACCATAGACTAAAAAAGAGGTAGACCAATTATTCGTCCTGAAGGAACACAACTGTCAAAGTCACATGGTCAGTAGTGATGGACGTGTTTGTTTATATCTTAATTTTTAAATTACAAGCACTTTTAAATGGATAAAATACTTTTACCAATTTTAATTTAATCAAACTCTTTTAAATATTAGTCAGAGGAAGTATGTATACACCGCAAAGCAATTGTTTGCCAAAAAGTGTTTTAACCTCAAATCCAATCCACGCCATTTTTGCTAGTTGTGTTGGCAAAAAAAAAAAAAGTTCAATGTTGGGACCACGGCCGTAGAAGACAGGTCTGGACACTAGCTTGAAAAGTTGACGCCCTTATTGACCTATTTAGTTCATAAACCCAGCCACAGAGAGCTGCTACCGAAGTAGTGCTGTTTACATGGCTAGCATAGGGAGGGGAGTTGCAATTTTTTCTTAAAATGGGAAAATGACGTCCATATCTCTATGGTGTTATCCCTATACCAGCAATGCTAACAAAACTAGTTTGTTTGCAGTGATCTGCGGCTACTGCATGAACTAAACCAGTCAATAAGGGGGTCAAATCGCTAACATTGTTAGATAGGCGAGTGCCCAGACTATCTTCTACGGCCATGGTTGGGACACGGAGATTTGTTGTGCGCAGTCAGCGAGATCGGTCTACCTCATCTTCAGTCTATGGTCGGAACAGATGATGTGGCGATTGGATTCCGGTAACTCGTCCCTCATTTTTATCTCGTTGCATGGTTGCTCATTCTCGCTGTTTTAGACGCTCTCGATGCAGCTGTCTTCTCCGACGTGGAAACAAATTCTCCCATGCTCGGGCAGCAGTTGTGACGTCTCGGGCATGTAAACAAATCTTCGCCCCACTGAGGGGCAGCCAGTTGTAACGTGATGCAGATGGCAATCGTCGAAGCTCAAGTTCATAGATGCAAGACGCCAAAGAAGAAATAATACGAGCGGAAGTACAGTTCCAACTGAGTTTTACTACACGATACGCAGATCCATTACAGTAGCGGCATCAAAGAAGAACATCACAACTACCAACAAAAGCAGGAACGAGAGTCGAGTTAGGATCGCAGTATTGATTTACGTCGGATCGAAAACACTCGTATCGAGCGGGAATGCACAAAAATGGGCGAGATAACTAATTCCCTCCCGATCTCCTATACGACTCCTCACACCGATGTCTGTTGTTCGAAACACAAGTTAAAAAATAATAATTATAATAATAATTGGCGCGCGCGGCCGGTGTGAGCGATAATCACTTCTCGCTCTCTACATCTTAACTCGACGAGAGCACAACACGACTGTTCCGCAACACGGAAACGACTGTTATAGGCTGTTCACGGTAAAGTGAGCACTTTTGAAAGCCCTCTCACTTGGAATAATAGTCAATAAATATTTTTTATTGTTGCCTTTGACGTTAACTTCCGAGTGCGGTGGAATATACACACTGTGTTTATTACTTACATGGCAATATTTATTTAAAAAAGGTGGTTAAAGGATAAAATATGGCTGATAGGAAAAAGTATCTAGGGCCTCAAAAGTGCTCACTTTACCGTGAATGGCCTATACTAAATGTTGACTATAGTCTATTCGCTGTTTCTTCACACTTGTTGAATCGAACCTTTTGAAAAAGCACTCCATACATGATGTACTTGGTTGTTTCCTAAATATGTCATTATTAAAACATTCTATACTTGTGTTGGTGCATATAAAAATACCTTATTTTCGGTTAAATTGAAAATTAGCTTATATCTTATATGTAAATTATAATAGTTAATCTATAATCAATGCGAATAGGTGTGTTGGTAATACCTAGTAAGAAATAGCTCTCATGCAAAATGCTATTACACTATGTCCGCACGAATGCGGTGCGCTGCCCCTTCGGTGTTATTTTCTAGTCTACTTTAAGCTTTGTTGGCATGAGGCAGAGGAATATCCTGGAATTAGAACTTTAGCTGGGGCTCAGAAAAGGTGGAAGTAACCGTGATTTGGCCATAGCAATGGCCGTGTACTCTTTAAGTATCTACCGAAAGATTCATTGTGCCACCGAAAACTGCCCAATGGTAGCGTCGCGTGATGCAGTCATATCTAATGATAGTATAAACATGCTGCGGTGACTCTGGATCCATCGCAACACGAATGTGTACCTTGATCACGTCGACACACCACAAACCTATGTCACGTTCGCACATATAGTAGATCGGGGTTAAATGGCCACTGGGGTAAAACGGCCACTAAAGTGGATTTTTTTTCCTACAGTTGGCATAGCTATGTCTAGCGGCTGTCTGACCTTCGATGCGCAGAGCAAGGTCAGGCGAAGCTGTTACACTAGCCAGCAGCCAGTATCTGATGTTCTGATTATTGGAGCGGACGTGTTTCGCTAATCACTGATTTTCCACGTCATTTCTGCAATGAATAGCTAAGAGAAAGGTAAATATTTACAAGCGTATAATATTTGGATTGCTGTAGTTCTCGTCTGACGAATCATTGTTACATATTGTTTGTCATGTATAGATTAAGAAAAAAATACAGATAAATTATAAAATGTATCCATGTATTTTAGAACAGGGGGATTTGGAATCACTGCACATAAGTGGCCATTTCACCCCGGATTGGCCATTTTACCCCGAAATGGACGATTTTCTTCCGAAGTTAAATTCAGACTCATTCTTTCCATTAGTATGGTACTGCTTATTTTATTTTTGGTTTTATATCATATCGGTATTCGATGTGTGTATCAACATATGAGAAAACAAATCGAAAACTCAATAGTTCTTTAGCTATTTGCTTTATCCAACGTAAATAAAAAATAGTAACTAATATTTATAAGGCTAATTCGGCTACATCTAATGAAGACATTAATTAAATAATTTTAATGGAAACATAATTATACATCAGGTTTAGGAAGGAATAGAGTCGTAGGAAATCATGAATAGGCTTTAGTGGAACACCTCCACAATTTGGAGAAAGTGGGGTTTGGTATGACTCCGAGAGAAGTGAGAGAGATCGCATTTGACTTTTGTAAAGAAAATGGAGTACCAAACAATTTTGATAGCGAAAACAAATTAGCTGGTGAAGATTAGTTTTCTGGATTCCGTGAAAGGCACCCAGATATTACATTAAGAAAGCCAACAGGCCTCTTTTTGGCAAGAGCAAAGCCATGAACACAGCATCTGTCAAATGTTATTTTTAACATCTGAATAGTACAATTGAAAATCACAGGTGCCGATAGAGATGTTTCTCGTGTGTACAATTGTGTCGAATATGGTTTATCTATGGTGCCGGGAACAAAATCAGTTGTTAGAAAAACTGGAAGACGGGTTTTCTACCAGATACAGAGTTCAGAAAGGGGGGTCTTAACAACTATTGTGCCATGTTCATCTGCTAGTGGACACTATATCCCACCTTTTGTAATTTTTAAGGGAAAAAGACTTCTTGATAAGCTGAAGACTGGGTTTCCCCATGGAACTTTTGTAACTGTTACTAAGAGTGGGTACATGGACAAGGAAACTTTCCTAATGTGGATGAGGCACTTCCAGAAACATCGTCCAAACAATGAAGATCCTGCACTTCTGGTGCTAGATGGTCATGGATCCCATTGCAAATCTAGCAAAACGCTTGAGTATGCTGTTAAACACAAAATTGAAATGGTGTGCCTTATTCCGCACACTACCCATTGGACACAGCCATTGGATAGAACATTTTTCAAGGCACTCAAGAGTTTTTATAAAGAAAACTGCAGAAAGTTTATGAGAACTCATCCTGGGAGAGCTCTTACTCGAGACGATTTTTCAGCAATGTTTACCCCAGCATATCTGCAAGCAGAAACAATGCACAATGCCATAAAGGGATTCAGAATCACAGGGATATGTCCCTTTGATGAAAATGTGTTTCCTGAAAAAAAACTTTGCTCCCTGTGAAGTAACCAGTGAGCCTCAAACGAATGAACACATTGATAAGTCAGGCAACACTGCTGCACACGAATACATGGATGACCAAGACGATCCAGACGACCCAAAGACTTCTTAAAGTCATATTGAGAGTGAAGAAGCCGATACAATTGGCATTGGTAATGAGGTAGGGTACACTGGAGTCATTGACGATAGCCATAAAGATACTGGAGGAAACACAGAACTTGGTTCACTGATTTCCATTGAATACTCCCGTGAACTAGTTGCAAAAACAAATGAGACATTGGCTAAGGAAAACTGCGAAGGGAAAACAGATGGCAATAAATCAATGACTATTTTCAAAGACGTATTTAATGCCTTTACTAAGAAAGGTGAATTCAACTCCAAAACGGAAACCAAAAACAGTTACATGTCGATTAACTAGTCCAGAAAATATTAAACTAGTTAAGCAAGCCAAGTGGTTATCAAAGAAAAAAGAACAGTTGAAAATGGCAAAATTAAGTGCCCTGCAAGGAAAAAAAGAAGATAGGCTTTCAAACCAAAAATTACAATGAAGCAATCGTTTCTAAGCAAGTGAAAGGTAAACAAATACCAGCAGTGCGCAAGTCACAACCAGTGGCAATGCTCCATGAACGCTCTACAAGCGGAGTTAAGGTAAGAACCCAACCACAGAAGAGTATGTAAGAACAGAGCATCTGTGGCAAATGTGAAGGAGACTTTTTCGACGATGAAGGAGAGCTATGGATTCAGTGTGGAGGCTGTGACTCCACGAAATATGTGCGGGAGTTTATGGGAAGGCCAAATACGATTTTATTTGTGATGAGTGTGCAGGTTAAAATATACAACATGTGTTTTTAGCTTTAAATGAAAAGTGGCAGTTTTGCCCCACTTATGGGGTAAAATGGCCACATCACATCATTGGTTGAAAACTTTTATAAACGCTATGCGATCTACATTATAAGTAAAATAAGAACCTTATGTCGTTATTTACATGTGTAGTAATTATAATAAATATCAGTGAGTATAATATTTACAATGTTAATTCCAAACATAAAAACTCCTTAAGGGGTCCAATTTGCCCCGTCTACTGTATGCCTTATCATTCTCACTATACTGCATCATATTGCAATGGCCAACTACGTGTCCTTTTGCTACCCAGGAAAAGAAACATTCTACAACCACTCACGGTCATCGCTATCGTCAAACGACTTGAATGAAATAAAAAATTCGGAAGGCAATAACGCATCAAATATGTACAATTACAATTGCCGCAATGTTACAAACACTTAATAAATTTCTTTCTTTCACAAAAATTTCTTAAAAATATCCTTAGCTGTTAATTACTACTGACTTCAACATTAAAAGGTTTAACTAATTTTATATATTTATTAAACCAAATACAGGGAAAGTAAGAAAAGCAATCCTATGAACTGTATTTAGGCTTGGCCTATTTTAGTCTTCCTATTTTCCCTTGCTGTTATATTACTTGGATTTAAATTATGTGATAAGCCCTTTAAAATTAACTACACCGTTACGGATCCACGGTCGTGTGGCTCAAGATGTGGGTTTTGTTTTGAGATTTTAGGAGCGAAGTAGCGCGAGGCGATGTCAATAGATGGTATTGTTACATGTCGCTGGTTTGCGTTGACCTTGGCTTGCCCAGCGCGAACGGGTGAAAGAGAATAAACGAGTCGTGATATTATTACAGGTGGCAAGTCAATGGAATGTTTTGAATGACAGACGAGCTATAAACCAGGAACCGCATATCTGTAACAACAAGCGAGCCCACATCCTTTTGCGGCACGCGTTGCTGACCTTGGTAGTATTAAGTTTCTGCATTTATCTGAAAAAACTGTCTAGAAGTTTACTCACCTAGTTTCTCTCAACATGACTCGGGGTGCGTCGAACTTTCCAGGTGAAGGCCAGCGAGTATAAAAACGCATCAGGCCTCCCAGCCGAGTTGTTGATGAGTGGATAAGTGCCTGGAATTTTGGCGATAGACGATGAGAGAGAGAAACGAGCGACGAGAGAAGTGACCAGAGGAGGAAAATCTGCGACTGCGAGCATCGGGGCAGCGAGGGGTGCGACTGGCAGGCTGGACTATTGTACTGGATGTGTGAGTGAAAGACATTACAAATGATGGCAACATACATACTGATCATGTGTTAATGACGAGTATCAGTTAATTGACTTTAACCAAACAGAGAAATAAGGAAGGATGTTCTTTGGAGTGGAAATATACGTTACCTGTTGCGCTCACTGAGAAATAAAAAAATCGTAATAGTGGAGATACACAGACATGTGTTGCAAAAAATAGCCGTGTGAACAAATTAAAATCAAATTTATCTATTTGATTTTCATTAAGACCACCATTCTTCATGAACTCGGATACGCCCCTCGGGCGTCTTGTAACAGTATATAAGCCACTGCGTTTTAGAAAGTTTCTGTTTCCTGAAAAGTTACAATCTTGGTATAGTAAGGAATGTTTCATTGTGACTAAACTGCATTCATCTCAATATGTTACCAACACTGTAAACAACGTATCAGTAGACTTTCTAAAATGTAATGGACCTTTTTGACATTTGCATAGCGTGGGAAATTTATCACACATCAAACAGAACATACAGGAGCGTTACTATTCATAGTTGGACACTTCACTGAACTTTTCTCGCTTTCCTTGACCAATGTACGAAAACTACTATGCGTGTACGGAACAAAAATTAACCATTCGCGCTGCAATGAACGAACAATTTCTTAGAATGATACAACTTACAGACGTGGACAGAGGTATTTGTACAGTCACAAGCACAAACAGAAACAGTATATCTTGTGATCTACAAGAAAAACAATAATTACAATTCACATATATCAATGTAATAAATAATACTAACATGTAGATAATATTACCATCATCGGTATAGCATTCTTTATTAAATAAAGAAATCGTATTTCGCACTGTAGACATTTTGAGCCATACGATAGTATTCTACATTAAAACAAAATCACACTTCCAAAACGAAATTAACGTCGTTTTCCTTCTCAGTACTTCGTATGCCTGCGAATGACCTCCCTCGTCCATTTTGTCATGGGATACATACACACGCACTCCTTGTTCCTGCACTAATGTTATGCAAGTCTTGCAACAGCGTGTCCTTCAGTTGCAATTTACTAGATATTTAATGTTTCCTAATTGATTTGTCTAGCTCACTTCTCGAACGCTCAATCGGATTCACATCTGAAGAATGTACTGGGGGGTTCCAGGGTGTGTAGCCTCACAAAACAACCGGAGCCGGGGAAATTCTGCGGTATATTTGAAATCGTTGTCTTGCTGGAGGTGATAATCTGTTTCTAAGCCCAGTTTCTCAATATTCTTCTTTAAGTTACATTTAAGCATGTCCATATTTCCCTCTATGAAAACTAGTTTCCCTACATCAGACGCAGCCATACAATCCCATACCATAATTCCACCACCGTCATGCTTAACAGTGGCTTGCAGATCCTTTAGGCCATGTTCGGTCTTAGGCTTCTGTACCAAAATGCCGCCGTCATTGGGAAAAAATGTGAAACTTACTCTCATCCGAGAACAAATCCCTGTCCCAGAAGTTCTGATCCTTTCCTTCATAATATTTAGCCGAAGCTAACATCTTCTTTCGATTCGTCTTGCTTGTGTATGACTTCTTTCTTGGTACCCTGGCTCTGTATCCTGCTCGATTGTGAAGTCTTATTTCTTATTATTGTTCTTGGTGTTACTTGTTTTCCTGATTGCTCGCGCACATTTGTATATCTGCAGAGGAAGAAACTCTTGCATATTTCTTGATCATTATCACCACTTGCCGTGTTTCCCTGTAGGCCAGTTTTGTGGAAGACCCAGCCACGGTGTGTTCGTTGAAGCTTTCGATTCTTTAAATCACTTCGTACAACAATGTTTGCAATTTCAGAATATGGTTTACTTTCACGACATACTGAAACAATGATTTGTATCGTTTTCTCACTAGTTTATTTTCCCTTGCGACCCATTCCAACGTTCTGTAGCCAAAAAGTCAAACCATACAACACATTTGAGGTGAAGTGTGCAGCTGTAGACGACAGAATGTATCAGGGACTTAGCAGGTCCGTTGTATTCCGTATTCAAAACACACGCTGTACTAACAGTTTTGTCCGGCTTGAAATGCCTCTAGTGAGAAAAACTATTTATTTACTTCAAAAAGAATTTTATACATACTATAGTAATACATATTTACATATTAATATTATTTATTACGTTTATATCTATGGGGTGCAATTATAATTGTTTTTTCCTGGAGCACACAAAAAATGTTCCTCTTTGTACTTTTGACTCTATGATTAAATTTGTCCATGTCTGTATATTTCCACCATAAACAGCGTATACTCTGCTTGGCGAATGTTAATTGGTAAAAAAAGGGGGGGGGGGGCTATGTAATCACAATGCAGTCAATTCGAACGTCGCTAGCCGTGTTCATGTTTGTCTAGGGGAAACCCGTTAGAGGTGTATTAACTGCGGCGTGGTCCCATTGTAGCCCGAGGTATTGTGGCCCTGACGTCCGGACACTCCCTAGCAGATCCCCTCGTCACCTCACTCACGACAATGTGTTGAACACGGACCAGACGATCTGGTGGCGTTCTCACCATAGAATCCATGGAATAAAGAAGTCGTAGACCAATCTCACTGGTTGCGCAAAACTAATCTCCGTGTACTAACATTGGAATGCTTTTCTGCCATTACGACTAGCAAAAACTGCGTGGATTGTATTTGAGTTTGGAAGACTGTTTATAGGCTCTTCACGGTAAAATGAGCACTTTTGAAAGCCTAGCTTAAAATCTACTTGTTATACACGTTCTGTTTTCTTCCGGCATATGTAAAATTAACATTGTCATGGGCCTCATCACTTTATTCATGCATCGGTCAAGTCAAACTGTGGAATTATTAGAAAAGTAAATACTGTAAAAATCTGCTCATTTTTACACTTCGATGAATTAAATAATATAGAAAGTGAGAGAAATAATCGAAGTTATCACAAATGATTACTTACAACTTTTTGTTCGACATTAATATAATGAACTACTTTCCCCTCCACCATTACCAACTTTACTGGACACATGTCACTCAGTGCAGCCGTTAAAACGTATGCAGGCAGGGCAGTGCCTTTTTCTAAGGTTAATTTCAAAAGTGCTCACTTTATCATGAACAGACTTTAGTGAACAAGTGTTTTGAGATGTTTATACTTTCTATAACAAAATTTCTATGCAATTTAATTAAATTCAAATTGGTAGAAGTATTTTATTAATACAATAATGCTTGTCATTAAAAAATTATGATACAGAAAAACACGTTCATCATTGTTGACCATGTGACTTTGACAGTTGTGTTTTTGGGGTAGGTCAATGTTGGATACATGGGCAGAAGACGAATAATAAGCGGTCGACCCCGTATTTAGTCTGTGATAGAATCCAGGGCCGCAGAAACTCGACTAGGAAAAACGAATCCTTACCGAAGATACACGAAGCCGAGGTTCTACGGTCTTAAAACTTTTTTGACATCTAAAAAAAATGGTTGCATATTTAACCACAACAATTTTTACCCGCACATCGCGTAAATATATAGTAAACAGTAATGCAGTTTTTATATTTAGATGTTGTCGAAACACGTGCTTGATTACATGCGTATATTTTCGTCCTGATGGTGGTACAGTATGTCTTTATCCATCTGGCCTTCCTAAGAGTTAAAATATTTTCCAAAAGTTGATTTTGAAAGGGCTCAGTTTGCCCTGAACAGCCTTTAGTTGCCGATACTCGATACCCCTTCAAAGATAATGACCAATGCAAATGTGCTCTTTTCATATCAACACGCAAGAACGTAAAAGTGACAAATAATAAATATTTATCAAATTCAATAACCGGGTTTTTTGTAGAAACCGATACCACGTTGTTTACGCGCATGTTATGACATCACCAAGATTGCGTCGATGACGTCATGCGTTTTTTTATATTGCCCGATCCCTTATCTATGACAATCTACGGGAATGTGGGGGTTTTCGGGCGGGGACAATTTCAGCATTTATAAACGTTGGTATCGCGAAGTACAATAGAGGCCATCGCCATGTTATACTAACCGACACCACATATGGTATCGGGTAATACGATAGGGCCCATCCGCCCTATTGTACTACTCGATACCACATATGGTATTGGGTAGTTCACTTGATCCCATCCGCCTAAGTGTACGACGCGATTCCACATTTGTATCATAATCAATATATCACTATCTTTCCGCCTAAACTAACGTATGATTTTTCTAAACGCCGAATCAAATTTTTCGGTAAATCAGCCTCACCTTGTTATCACGGTTCGTGTGTGAGTGATTCAATGTCATGCGTGCATATTTCGAACAAATATAGTCTATAATTTATTAGTTTGTCGCCTAAACTAACGTATATTCGAAAATTATAAATCACAATTTTCGGTACTTCATCCACATTTTGTTTATCATGGGTCGTGTGTGGATGAATCACTGTAATGGGTGCACATGTCACTTGAAAAGGATTATTTCCACACACAATCGCATTTCCCGATTAGTTTTATGCCATTTCTGCTATATTATACACTTCACTTGATCAAATACCGCCTAAACATACTACCCCTATCCTAACAGGGCCTACCTACAACGACGTAATTCTACATGTCACTGCAAACATCAAACATGTCCAGTAATTAATTACAAATGGTAAAGACTAGGTATCTGCTAAAGAATCCTGACCTAATATTACCTAACTACAACACCCTTTATTACACCGGATACACACATTTCTACTGAAATATTGTAACACTTACCTTAACCAAACATATCCATTTTCTGCCAACATGTAATGCCACGCTCATTTTCATTATCCGACGTGGAACACATCGTTTGCATAAATGTACGTATATAATTTTAATTCGGAAACAACACCATGACGCACCACATATTTCTATTTTAGCTCCTTACACTATTACATGCCACATCATTTTTTGTAATGCATAATATTTTATCACTGTATACGGTACGAATTCATTTCATTACACACTGATGCGTATAAAAACCGACCCTGAACACGTAAACTACTACCCTCAATAAACGGAACGACGGAATAAAAATGGCATGAATTTTTAACTATCCTACAAAACGAAGGAACATACAGTCTTACAACTTACGAAATAAAAAATACTCAGCTGTTGCAAATTGTTGATATGGGTTCTCGTTTTTTTTTTTCCTATCAATCTAACTAACTATACGTCTAACGTCCTGACGTCATTAACTAGGTCACGCTTATAAACACATCTCTGGTATCGAGAATTCATATACACCCCAATAATCATTCCATGATGCGTGCTTGTTCTAAGAACGTAAATTAACTGAACACATCAAGCTCTTTTATTTCGCGATTACAAAAGTACAAGTGACATTTTTAATTTGGATACATAAAATTTCAGAAAACATTAACTTAAATAATACTGTACTCAAATAAGGAGAAACAAAATGAATACAAAAATGTATAGTGCGCTACAATTTACAAATTGAATACCATAACTCAAGGGCTCAAAACAGCTGTGATTTCAGTGAGCTAAAATATACCACGGCTTGAACGAAAATAAAATATAATTACAGCAGATTTTTTTAATGGATAATTTCTTTCTATGATAGGATTCTCAGAGTGAAAGCACAATTTCCTGCACACGAATTTCACATAAGCTTATAAAAGTAGCAGGATCCTTTAGTTTTTAATTTACGTAGTATATAATTACAGCCGATTTGCATTAATTGGAGCAAAACAAAACAAGCGAATTTCCAAACTAGCTGGAAAACTACATGCTCTTGGATAAGGTAACAAGTGTTACTTATCGGTCGTCAAAAATAACTGTTACTGCGCGCGAAAATTACAACTTGGCTAGATATAAAAAAAGTAAAATTTCAACTTATATCCGATTTAGGGGACATTAAGGGGAAAAACTTACATCCACAGGAAAATGATAAAGTTAAAAGTTAGTGTATCAAAATCCGTAATTCGAGACAATTAATAAAAAAACTAAAGCACCTTACATACTTAAGAAAAGAGGAGGAAAACGGAAGAAGATTTATATGCTTGACAAGAGATGACAGGCTGATCGTGAAACTGGATACCATAGGAGCAACCACGAGCTTAGAACGACATGTCTGGATAAGTTAATACGTACAGCGCCACTAGCGCATTCGTCAACTTCTCCTACAGCAAGGAGGCTGCGGTGGTGTAGTGGTTAGACTACTCGCCTCCCACCTATGCGAATTGGGTTCAATTTCCGGCGGGGTTACGCCCAGGTTCTCGCATGTGGGAATCGTGCCGGACGATGCCACTAGTCGGAGGGTTTTCTCGGGGGGCTCCCCTTTCCCCCCCTTGCATTCCGGCGCGTTCCATACTAACCTCACTTCGCCCTCAACGGTTCCCAGGACACTGTAATTTCGTGCATCTCGGTAGCTTTCGAGCTAACCTTCTCGTAGTAGATGCCATGTTCGTTTGATTTTTTTTATCGACCTCGTGCAAGTTAGAATATTAGATTTCATCTGAAGTGTAGTGTAGGGCCTCTGAGTCCAAGTTCGAGAATTCGTGCTACAAAATGAAGTCTAAAGGTGAGTTAATATTTTTATTGTTTATTACATCATATATTGAGGGATTATAATTATGAACATAATATTTAACTTGTGTATTTTAATTAACATTTTATGCATTATAGCCACGTAATTATAAGCCTACACTTCAAGAATATCGAACAAACAAAAACCTTGCCCCAAAAATAGACGATTTGCCTTTCATATCTAAGTTGCCCATAAGTATGACAATAGCTTCAACTTCATGCATTTCAATAAATTTCTTTAAAAAAGTGTAATTGTTTTGTGAAGTGTAGAGCTGAGTTTCTTATACCCAGTGCAATAATTTATTCCAAAAATTAAGTGTTTGATAATTGATTTGAGGAAGGCACCATTCATTTTGCATTAGAAATATTTACAGTTTTCTCACAACTTTTTCGTCAAATGGCTTTTGAGTATGAATGGACTTTGCCTGTATATTTGACTGCTTATACCTAGCACGTATATAATATTTTTTACCTGCATGACTTACTGCCTTTCTTACGACTTCCATTTCCTAAACTACATTTATTTTACACCCATTCATAAGATCGGTAAAATTATTTTCTTTCTTTTTTTGCAGTCTGGAATATGTACTGCGAAAAATATGTGGAAGAAGTTATGAAAATGTTACAAGAGCCATTGCCAGATGACGATGCGCAAAGTGAAGCCAGTGGTTCCTGCGCAGGTGACGAAGAATACGTTGAGGTAAGAGAAATTATTCACAGACAACGAGATATAAGTAGTGAAGATGATACTGCTATCGATTTTAGGGAAGATGCTACATATTATGTCGGGAAAGACATGGTAACAAAATGGAGGAAAACAAAGCCAGTAACAAATGTTAGAACCAGGTCACACAATATTGTATCTCACCTTCCTGGGGTAAAGGGTATAGCAAGAGAGGCTAAATCACCTTTAGATTGCTGGAAATTGCAGGTCACTAATGATATGCTAGAAATGATAGCGGTAAATATAAACAGGTTCATTGTAGCTATAAAAGAAAAGTATAGTAGAGAACGAGATGCCAAGTAAACCACACACGTTGAAGTCCAGATACTTATAGGACTCCTTTATTTAGCTGGCATGTTGCACAGTGGGAGACAGAATATGTACGGTTTGTGAGCTACAGGTGGGACAGGCGTAGAAATTTTTCGCACTGTAATGCCACTCTCTAGGTTCGAATCTTTGCTGCAGTGCTTAGATGCGATGATAAGAGCATGACAACTGAAATAATGAAAACGGACAGACTTTCTCCAGTAAGATAACTGTTAGACATGTTTCTAAGGAATTGTCAAATAGCACATATACACCATTTCAGAATATTCTACAATTGATGAAAACTTTGAGGAGTTCCGAGGTCGATGTATATTCAGACAGTACATTCCAAGTAAGCCCAACAAATACGGAGTAAACATTTTTTCTATGGTTGATGCTCGTATATTTTAGACGTGCAATGCGGAAGTATATGCAGAAAATCTGCCAGATGGTCCATGCAAAGTTAGCAACGGTCCTGGAGATATTGGCGAACGTCTTTCTGTCCCAGTTTCCGGAACAGGGCGATATATTACTGTTGATAACTGGTTCACTAGTTGCGAACTTGCAGAAAAAAATTTTGACCAAGCGAAAGCTTACCATTATTGAAACTTTACTACGCAAAAAACAAATGGCAAATTTCACCAGAATTTTTCAATGCAAAAGGAAGGTCACCGAATTCTTCTATTTGGATTTCAGGATAAATGCATTATTTTATTTCGTATCTGCTGAAGAAACGAAAGGATGTGCTGCTTATTTCCACAGTGCATAGTGATGATAAGATATATCGTCGTTCAGGAGATCTCCAAAAGTCTGAAATTATAACATTTTATAACTTGACGAAAGGAGGTGTTGATGTAGTGATTGAAAAGTGCATCACATACAGCTGTGCGAGAAACACTCGGCGTTGGCCAATTGTAGTTTTTCACAGCATGCTAAATGTAGCTGGCATCAATGCATTAGTGATTCACTGCGGGAATGACAACATTTAGATTACCAGAAGAGAATTCAACAAGAAATTGGCTACTGAACTTGTAACATACCTCATCAATTCACTAACTGTTTCTGAAAATGGTCCCAGGCAGATGAAGGATCGTGCAAAAAGATATCTAGGAAAAGAACTCAAAAACAATAAACCACAGAAAGGGAAACGTGGAAGATGTCAAGAGTGCAAGGGAGAGGATAGAATAACACAGTATTACTGTAAAAAATGCTTCAAGTTTTTGTGCATGGAACATTTTTGTATTGTGTACCGAGAGTGTTGTCAAAATAATAGTGAGTCAAATCAATTATTAGAAAATGATTAACAACTACGAATGAAAAAAAGATTTTAACTTAAAACACTGTAATCTGTAACAGACCAATTACTGATCATAGCTATGTATTACTGTATTCACCTACATTTTACTACAGTTGATTTTTTATTTTGCCCTAGTTATTGTGTGACTTTGTTTTTGTATTTTGTGCTCAGAATGCATAAGAAACAATAATTACTAAGAAGAGAGGCGTATAGTAACTAGAGACAATGATAAGAGTGTGCTTCTAAACCCTACATTGTGCGAAAATACAAGAAATGACAATTCCTTTTTTGACAGTCAATTCCTTTTTTGACTGTCGACAATTATATTTTTATAGATGAATTTTCAATTTAATAATGATTTTGTCTCTACATGTGTGTCATAACTCTATTTTTTTTTAAATAAACATGTTTATAAACTATGACCTTAAGTTAAACACTGCTAATATCTAATAATATTAAGTTAGCTGCTTATAAATTTCCATTTAGATCACTGGGTCCAACAGACCCACTGCGATAATTGATGTTACATTTTTGGGTGCGAGCTCTGCCGGGTTATTAAGAACCGTCCAAATCTCTCCAATCTCTCGTGCGGCAAATAAATTATTCTTAATAATCTGTTATGAAGAAGAGACAGTAATCTAGACAATAAATTCCTCACATTTGCTTACTTTTCATAACACAAATTTACGTCCTTTTATCTTAATATTAAAGTCACTTTTTCCATAAGTTAAAAGAATTATATAAGAATGCAGTCGACCTCCAGTAGCGCAGTCGGTTGGTGCGCCACCGGTCTGGGGTGTGGGAGGCTCTGGATTCGAATCCCGGGTAAGGTATGGGTGTTAATTTAAGTTAGCCTGTACCACCCCTGCTAAGCCTTCAAGCATAAAAACCGAGTAAACTCTTCTCAGCCAAGTGCATAAAAACAAGCCACGCAGTTCAGAACAAAGGAAATGGGGTCGCATTTACGAAGTTTATGTGTTTTCAATTTGTTTATGATTTCTATCGCATATATAGTTGCAGTTAATTTACATTTTTATAGTAAAGAAAGCCATTTGCTTTCGGAACAAGCAGCCTACAGATGTGTTGTGAATTCAGTCAAAAAATAGTAGACTTGGCTAATGTCAGACGATAGAGTGAATAACGTGGCACTCGGTACTCGGCACTCGACCACAACACTGGCTCGTCTTTATCATAAATGTCAAAATCACGATCATAAATATCAAAATCACGTAGTCCGACACTGACGTGGCCTTTTGTTTCAATTACATATCCATAAACCGTAGTTCCATTAAAAAATTTTCGCTTGAATTGAATGCATTCAATTACTACTGTAACATCTGCGTCATGTCTAGGGTTTATTTGCATTTTTTTTATCTGCCAACTCAACTGAAGAAACGTAAAGTTTTACTCTATTTGAACTGATTTTAAACACAAAAAAAATGTCTGAGATAATTAATCAAAAAGAGACTATTATTTTTAAAGAGCCAGTTAATTCAGTAAGGAAAGGCTGTTGTCGTTCCATAAATCATTAATTCTGTTATAAGTAAAGATTTTTCTTATCCGAAATTTAAAATAGTACAATAATAATTTTGACGTTCTCTTTTGAGATAAGTTTTGAATATAAATTTTGCATGTGAGAATGCGGTTTAAATGTTCAATCAATAATAGTTTGTTGCTTTCAAGAAACACTAATGTTGAACTAGATCTAATAATTTATTGTTGCTAAGTCAGATTTTATTTTCCATTAATTAAACATCTTACAAAGAGCTACTACCGTTTCTACTCCTAGTTAGAGTTGTTGAAGTAGTTAGAGGATTATTTTAGTTCTTCAGTGTTAGACCATGTTATGTTTTAGCATTTTAATAATTTGTGCTGAGTTTTTTGACGGGTGTCTCAGTGGGTAATCAGTATGGTAAGTGTTAAATAGTTTAAGAGTAAGTCATAACAAAATCCTAGTAGCTAGCCGAGGCAAGAGTAAAAAAGAAATGGCGCACAAAAATAAATATTTGTGAGATCAAATTGTAACTATATCAATAGTAGCATTTCTGTATATAATGTTTTATTACACCAGTAACACTTGAAAATAATTTACCAATTTTCGAAACACGGGTTTATATGAAGTGTTCTTTTCTCTTATCCATTACACGTGGTACTGTTAGTGCTATTCGCTAAAGAATAGTCAATTTTTGGAACACACACTTTTTACTGCCCATCACTGTTTACCATCAGAACATATTCTGAGAAAGAAAAACTACACGCAGTTGCTAACTGCGAAGATATCGCCGCTGAAAATTTGTCCACAATTTTGTTATCTTCGCGCGTGATTTATACATGACCACGCGAGATTTTGCATTAAAATCAAAGATAGGAATGTATTAAACCACTTACACCAGTTATTATTTTAAAAAAACTGTATGTGCTGCCGCATATTTGTCAAATTTTTCATATTGGTAACAGCTCGCCCGGAGTGCTTGATTTATTGATATAATTGCGAATGACACATAAATAAAACACAACTGGAAGAGCTGTTCCCAAATGGTACAGGTGACAAATATTGGTCGGCTAGTCGAGTTATTCGAGAATACCAGATCAATAAAGGTTGCTTGAAATTATTACTACAACCCTACTGTATGACGGAATAAAAATACTTAAAACAAAGCAGATAGAAATTTGACATAAGTCTTAAATTTACAATTACTTTGTGCACATCCGTTTTAATTAAAATAAAATAAAATGACATTCACTTACTACTCCAAATGTGCAAAATACACTTTCCATCAAGTAACAGATAATAAATCATAAGTCTTGATAGTACCGATCGTAATAATATCCTGTGCGAGAGATGCTGGAATATCATCGAAGGAAATGCTCAAACGAGCAAAGCATCGAACCAAATTCAAGTTCAGTTAACTCATTGAAAGTAACAAGCTCGTCGCCTCAAGATCGGAAATAGAGGGAAAAAATTTGACCTTCACGCATCCATTGAACACGGCACCGAATCACAATTCAGAGCGAAATAAAAAAGCTATGCACGTAACGTTACTTAAATTGCAATTACCTGTCCAGTGTTCCTGCATAATTTAAAGCCGAGAAGATATTCTGACACTATAACGTACACTTACAAAAAACGAACATTCAATACTGTTCTTCGTTTAGTCAAAGCTTACGACATGAAAGAAACAGGGCTCTGACAGAACAGGTTTGCCAGGCTTAAAAAGAGTTTCCCGAATCCAATTCAAGATGGGGTTGAATCGGATCGGCTGCTAAATAGATCATTTTTGTATTCTGGTTCAGTGTTTGTCAATGACAAGGAGTAGAACATTACTTTACTCTCTAGCGTAAAATAGTAGAAACGTAACATAGTAGAAACGTAACATTGCTGTGAAGGTGTTTGCGATTCCTCCATACTTGCGGTTAATGTTAGATTCTATGCCATAATGTGGAGGAAAGAAACCGGACACGTTGGTTTGTTACAATTTACTTATTTTCACATTTCTTGTGTTGTATATTGATCAAATTCGGTCCAATATTAAAGCATGGTGAACCATGCAAGAATATAGTTCACACTAAAACGCACCATACCAATTTCGTTCATCTGCTAGCTTCAGCCTGCGCTTCAACATTTGTTTTCTTAAAAGTCACATGGACGGAATCGGTTCAGTAGTCGTGAGCAGAAAGTTTCAAAGAGTAGTGCATCTGCTCGTTTATTTTTTGCTTTGACAGACGGGCGGAAGTAAAGGATTCTGTGATGAACAGAACGTACAGTGAACGCGGATAATTTAAGCCATGCACTGAAGTGTTCCCATTTTCACGAGTTCTTTTTATGGTGTTTGGAAGTGGAAAAAAGAAGAAAGCAGTTTAATCAACATTTTCAAAGCAACAGGAATTATCGTTTAAAAATAAATCCATTAGGTGCCCAAGGCCAGCATTAGAGCGCTTTTGGTCCTAAACTGCAAAAAAAAAATCGATGGTCCAGGAAATTGCTACCACGATACGGCTACCATCAGAGACCTGAACGACGCCTCTTCCATGGAATCTGTCGGTACCAATCGACAGTGGCGTTAATCAACCCGCTCAGCGACTCTTCTCGATGTGGGACTCTGATGTTTGTTCTTTGGGCGAAGTATAGCGAGGGTGTGTCGTATGATTGTCTGCTTACCTGTGTAGTCCAGTGACTAATAAACAAAGAGAAAGAGAGCCACTGTCTGTGTCGTTGATGGATGGAATGACAGGCTTGTGTGTGGCATTTCCAGGATACAAATCTCGGGTAAGATATGGATGCATATGTATTTTTTTATTTAAGATGCGGTTTAGCATAGTTTGTAGGCCGCCTTCAATAAACCTCCCATATGAAGAGTGCCATGAAGAAGTAACAGTTAAAAATAGACTAGAAAGAGTGCATCATGTGATTCTCCATATTCGCTTAAAACAACAAAGAAATAATTCTTCAGTTACTGTCGAATCGCATGGCGCTACAAACAGCGGGACGAAAAGTAGGTAGACCTACGCATTTATGGCTAGAAATATATATCTTTCTTTGAAGAGATGAAAGCGTGGGGAATTTAAAGAATGAAAACCAAACTTTCCTGTTTTGTAATGTTAAGGTTGACGTACAGCAACTGCCTATAGAGCGCTTCACCCGACCATACAACGTGAAGAACTCTTTAAAAAGTAGTACAGACAACATAAATTGTCAGAAAAGTGCGATTTTATGTTGTATGTGAAAGAAGTATGTGTATATTCTGCGACACTATAAAATATTTTACTTAAATTTTATTTTGTATGTAAAAAATTTATCAATCAATAGAGTCCACATTTTTAACAAAATTTTAGTGCACTTCCGTTTTGGATGCTTTGGAAAGCAGAATTTACACGAAAATCTTCGTCATGGAATATCGTCATAATATTTACTATGATTGCATGTAAGAAAATTGTAATAATGAAGTAGGAAATAATTTTATTCTTGATTTTATGTGCGTCCGTTTGTCACATTTATGGCTGAAACTGACGTAAATAAAGATAATTATAAAATTGATATGATACATTATTACTATGATTTTATTTCACATGATCACAGCAAACATTATGACGATCTTTCTTAAAGAAGATTTTCTTTCAAATACTGCTTTCCGAAGCATCCAGAATGAGAATGCACTTAAATCTTGTTAAAAATGCGGACACTATCGATCGATTTATTTTTTAGGCTATGAAAGTGTATTTTAGTAAAATATTTTATAATTTTGCAAAATATATACATTCTTCTTTCATATAGAGCATAAAACGCACTTTTTTTTTCGTGGTGTCTGTACTACTTTTTTTTTATGGGTTCTTCACGTTGTATAGTCGGGTGCAGTGCTCCATAGGCAGTTGCTTTACTTCAACCTTAACATTCTTGCATAGTGGCACTTATTTGGATTTTTCTTGAAATGGTAGTTTTTCTTAAAACTTACCAAACCAAACCAGGTTTGGCAAGTACTTTAAAAACAAAACTATATATACGTTGACGTATGTTTTTTCTAGCACTGCATTGTCTTGCACTCCGCAAGGTTACGCGCATAACCGATAAAGGCGATGAAACCTCAAGACCAGTGAAATATTCACACCACTTGAAATAGTCAACCTCCGTGGCGCAGCTAGTTTGTAAGCTGGATTACAGAGCGACGTGTCTGGTTTGTATTCCAGGTAGGCCACAGAAGCACGTTTTATGTTAAGAGGTACGCGTATACACGTTTTGAGAGTATGCCGAGACTTACTAGGCTCGTACAATAAAATAGAAGCGTGGGTTATAAGTACCATTAAAATAATCTTGATTTACTCAAGGCAAAAATTATTAGTCGCTGTGGGTGTATTTGTAGCCTTAATCACCGTTCTTAACTCGTGGTTCCTGCAGAATTGAAAATTATTAATAAGTTCTCAACTTTTACAACAAGCAGAGAACACACAATTAGAATTACGCAGAAAATATTAAACAACCCGTAAAACATAAATTTTCTATAATCGTACATTGCCGCTAATTACTATGGGTCTAACATTATGACGCGAAAACGAAGAATTTCTTCAAAAGAGGTTAAGCCGAGTAAAACACGCAAGATGCGGCCAGGAAACATTTATCTTGTGATTTTTTTTTTCCATAATCGCGGGGTCCTCCTAAGCTGGCATCCTAACTAACTGAGACACCCATAGACTAAATATGAGGTAGACCGATCTCGTTGGCTGCGCACAACCAACCTCCGCGACCCAACATTAAACTGCTTTTCTGCCAACATAGCTAACAAAAATGGCGTGGATTGGGTTTGAGGTTAGAACGCTGTTTAGTAAACGAGTGATTTTGAGATGTTCTTATACTTCCTCTAACCAATTTTTAATGCATTTTGATTAAATGCAAACACCAATGTCAGCCACTTTTTCTGAAAATTTACTAGGTAGTGTGGTGCGTTTATATTTTTGTAGCCGAAAGCTTTCTATACAATATCGCAGAATAATGAACTATTCCCATCCGGGGCCACGGTGGCTGAGTGGTTAGTCTGCTCACCTCCCAAAAAGACGAACCGGGTTCAAGCCTTGGCCGGGTCAGTCCCGGATTTTCGCATATAGGAATCGTGCTGGACGATGCCGCTGGTCGGCGGGTTTTCTCGGGGGTCTCCCGTTATCTCCGCCTTTTCATTCCGTCGCTGCTCCACGCTCACCTCAATAACCTTCATCTGCTCTTAAGACCTCGCTGTTAAGAAACGCCCAAATCTCTTCGCTCACTGTTCCAATCCAACTGATTCGAAGCACCTTGACACTCAAAACTACGAAAAATATCACAAATAAACTTGCGAAAGTAATAACTCCAGCCTCGGTCATCAGCAGTGTGTTTCGTCACGATCAAAGCACGACGCAGAATCACCAATCGACCAATCAGAGCCTGGAGGCGAACCCACCACGGACCAAGTTTCCTCCGTCCCCACCACAGCCCGTCTCCGTCACTAACGAGAGTGAGTTTATTTTCCTCCGTGCCAAAGGCTGAGTGATGAAACGCCTCCGGCGATCCAGAAACCTCAGACATTGTGTGCAGCAAACGGGACCGACAAGAAGCCAAATTCACAGCCACCCCATACCAGATCGTAATTTACATCTCCAACCTCCTGTTTTGATATTGCAGGCAACTCTGTAAACGAAAATATTCCGGCGATAGCTAAATGTAAATTAACAGCAAACAATCTCGCAGAAGAAATGCCATTTCAATATAATAGATTTACTATGAAATATCAAGTAAATCATAATTATAAATGGTCTTAATTATATATTTACAGTAGCAACTCCATAATGATGAGACAAGTACGCTTATAAATGCGCGTACAGTTTGTCTCCTCGTCCCCGGCCCATTCTTTACGCAACACCGTTTTCACCCACCCGCCATGGAAGAGCACTGATCGGAAGATGTGTGTTGGAATAAACTACAGAAAATGGACGAATTAGCAAAAAAAAACTTACTTTTAACGCCTATAAACACGTTTGCATTGATGGAAGCCCACGTTTGTGGATTTACGACTCGTAGTAGCATAAATACCGCACAAATTATGTTTTCTTAGTTGGACTGGCACCGTTTTGTGTCACAGTCCCCGAGCGTTAGCTAGCACACTGGCGGGTGCTGCTCACCTGGCTGGAGTTGACACCTGCCGCCACTAGAGTTCAGCAGTGTTCCTTCTTCGTAGTGCACCGGAAGGACGGGCTTAGCCCGCGTAATTATGAATTGCTAATTTCAACTGTATCGGAGATGACGTCACAGATAATGCACTGGACTGTTCTTTACTGTTTGTGAATTATAGTAACCCCGATAGGACGTAATTGAGAGAATGATTTTTTCCGACAGTGACTCGCTATTGGTGGATAATTGTAGCTACCCCCATAGCGAGGCAATGCTCGATTTTTGCATATAATCAATGGTAAAACCTTGTATTGGGGTCAGACGCTTGGCTGTGAGGGAAGTCCTCCCAGATAACAGGTCAGGTATTTCGGTTTGATCATTGGTTAAATAAAAATGTAAAACCCTTAAGGAGAAGCAGGAACGTCATTTTGATGCTCTAATTTTTTTATTTACAGTCAGGATATTTTTGGATAACATGAGCAGTATAAGTATTTCTGCACAACATAATAAGGAATCGCTTTCAATTTTCTAATAAGATATATTAGTAAATATGAAATGAGGAACCTTGAATTTTTCTTGTCAAAAATAATTTAAATTTTCCTGAAGGTGATACTCTGTATGTTGTCAGTTCTCTGCGATTTTTGGGCTGGTTGAATAGCTTCATTCATGGTCTTGTTTCGCCCACCGTTTTGGAAATGGGTTGTTCGTGAAGATTAACTGGCCTCTGGCAGGGTTTAGAAGGCAGAGATATTTCTCTGTTTTAATTTGAAAATAGTGGTGGATTTACATTTTTTGAATAATTAATTGTGTAACTGAAATAAAAGAAATTTACCCCTAAAAATACATGTTAATGGCCATGGAAAATCTTAAGTGGCCAGGTTTGGGAGACATAAATTTTTGCGTTTGTTGAGCAAAAGCCAGAGATAAAATTTTAAGTGGCTGTCAATGTTATGGCTAGGTAAAGTTATGGATGGAACTATAGGATAAGTCATATTTTACCCATTTTTAATCATTTTTGTGAATTCTAATTTTGAATCCCTTTTTGGCTCAACACTTAGTTTGAGGTATATAGGGGTAATCTTGGTGAATGTTTTAATCTATTTTGGTGAGGAAAAAACCAAAGAATATATATATTTAAAAGTCCTTGCGGGACAATAATTTTATAGACACATCTGTTTCTTTGAAATATTATTGTAAAATATCAATTTTCTTAAAATTTGTAAATTGAATATTGTTGCGACCATTTTGGGTCTTTGTAATGCTTTTCCAAAAGAAAATAATTATGCTATATTAAAAATCAATATGAAAACATCCATGTTTAAATTTGGTAGTGTAATTTTAACCGCTATTTAATGCCGGTTTCGGAAGTATACATTCCGCTTCATTGAACACGCTGATGCATACTCTATGCCTCTTTCCTTATATCACCTAGTTTTTAAACATACTTGGTTTTTTAAGTAATTTTGAAATTGTATATTTGAGATGTCCTGGGTTTCCCTGGGCTTTTGTGCATATTTTTTATATAATTAGTTAGCCTGAACACAACAGATGGGTACTTGCCCAGTATGCCTAACACTGATATACCTTTTAATATTTATATTATATAACTCCCAGTCCGAATACTTGCACTAAGGGCGATTTTTCTATAATACTCCCTGTCTCTGATATATGCAAATAGCTGTAAAGAGCACGTGAGGTTAAGGGCCCTCCCTATAGTTTATTCGCGGTTTCTTCACACTTCTGAATCAAACCTTCGAAAAATCACCCGATGTATGACGTGTTGGGGTGTTTCCTAAACATGCCATTTATAACAAGCGTTTTACACTTCCTTTAAATAAATGTATCTTATTGGTTAAATTTGACATTTAATTATATTTTACAACTAAGGGGAGAAATAGTGAGTGTGCATGAAGGCGGTGCGTTGTCCCTCTAGTCTATCTAATTGTCTAGACTTAAAGTATGAGGCGGAAGAATGAATATCCTGGAAGTTGAACTTTCGCAGGGCTTCAGATCATGAATAGACTTTAGCAGAATATTGTATGCAAAATTAGTGGTCGCGCGAATACGCATAGCATATTTCAGGTTTTTCAGCAGACATCTTTTTCCTATTCGATTTAATCACCGACAAAACAGCATTGTTAGGGCTTCCTACACAGTTACTATATGGGAAAAAAGTGGCAAGTGTAGTTTAATCGATTAGCTTTCATCTTACGTGATAATATTCTACTGGTACAGATCTAATTTGTGGGAAGTTCAGGTACCTGAGGATGGGTATTGCAGTCTTGGGAGGCCCCGTCGAAATATGTACTTCATTGTGGGCAGACGTGACCTTCAAGCGTTAAGTATTTTTTTTTGCTTGGGATTCCCCTTAGTATATGAATTCTATGTAATGCATTATATATATATGTATATGTGTGTATACACACACACACACATACATATATATATATATATCACACACCTCGACAAAGACTGTTCACAATAAACTGAGAACTTTCGAAATAAACCTTAGAAAAAAGTCACAGCTCCTAACTTCATCTATTTTAACGGGCACACTGAGTCACATGCGCCCAGTAAAGTTGGTAACGATGGATGGAAAGTAGTTCCATATCTTAACGTCGAATAAAAAGTGTCAGGTAACCATTTGTGATAAATTTGATTAGTCCTTTCGCTTTCAGTTTTTTTTTTAATGCATCGATGTATAAGAATGATCATATTTGTAAACTATTTACTGTTCCAATAAGTTCACATTTTCGCCTGGCCGATGCATTAATAAAGTGATGAGGCCCATGGCAATGTTAATTTTACGTAAGGTGAAAAAATACATAATGTGCATACAAGTAGATCTTAAGCAGGATTTTCAAAGGTGCTCATTTTACCGTGAACAGCATACATGAACTTTACTGGGCCCCTGCCACTGCGTGTGCCCGTCAGAAATACATGCAGGTAGGGACTGTGACAATCCTCGAGGGTTGATATCAAAAGTGCTCACTTTACCGTGAACAGCCTTTAGTTATTACAGTTGATTTCAAAGTCTGAGTGAATTTCTATATTATAGCCTAGCACTTTAGGGAAGCATTCTTCTCCTACCACAGTATCAGGAAACGAAATAAATGTAGCAAATCGACACTACTTAGTCAGACAATCAGAAATATTTCTTTGGCAATTGCGATTTTGTGTACGCACGTTTTCCTTATCAATGTCGCTATTCGTTGAACTCCCATGTGTGGCGGCCATTACGAAGTGTGTAGATGCGTTGTTATGATGTGATCAGGCCTTAGGTGAACGGCCTGCCTGATCACACCTTTAAATATTAAACCAGGACACGAGCGCGATTGCAACAACTCACTGCGAAAAAGCCAGGTGCAGAAACCCCATCCGCCGGCCAGCAATCGGGGACGAGTATGCCAAAAAAGCGCGCCAGCGTCACGCTGGGCGTGTCGTCTCTCCTCATCAGGCCAGCAACGAGAGGACACAGAGATGGGTATGTCCTATCGTCGATAACCGCCTACCAGAAACAGCCTCCGGAACCATGATTAAGGTGGGGACATTCCAGTTAGTTTGTCACAATAGTGGCGTCTGGTAAACAAATATGAGGTTGAATAAAAAAAAATGAATTTATTTTAAGCTCTCCCGAGTAATTAATATTCACGTAATATGTTATTGTATGTTAATCATGTTAATAAACACAATTATTCACAGTTATGCTCTAACAAATCCTCTCTCATTATTCAGCTAAGCCCCTAGCCCTCTTTTGCATGGAATTTGCCATATAAGAGTAAAAATGGGACTCGGTGTTGACGTGAAAGTTAGCCAACGCGGTTTTTAATTGTGGAAACAAATTTCCGAGTACATCCCTTCATCAAGAAAATATCAGTCATCTCCTCTATGGCCTCGTTCGCGTGAGACGCACAGTCCACAGTCACTCTCCGAAGAGTAACATCATAATATTTTTCATCGGAAGTAGTGCTGCAATCAGATTGTTAGCCTGACGGTTGAAATAACATCAGCACCTTCAGGACGTATAGGTATGAAAGAAAAGTGTATAAGGTATTAAGTTAACGTTAATGCGTGATAGTAAAGGTCTTTGAATTAGAGCCGAGTAAAAGAAAAGTTTCATAAGTATTCCAGTCACGAGTCACAGAGATAAATTTTTTGAAGATATCGAAAATTAAAAACAGGGGGTTATTTTATTTTCACTCCAATTAACGTGACGTTAAAAGTGAAGAGATTTGGGCGGCCCTTAACGTCGAGGTCTTGAAAGCCGACGAGGGCGAAGAGAGGCGAGTGTGGAGCAGCACCGGAATGAAGGGGTGGGGGAAACGGGAGATCCCCGAGAAAACCCGCCGACCAGCGACATCGTCCGGCACGAGTCCCACATGAGAAAATGCGGGAGCAACCCCGCGAGGAATCTAATCTAACCCAGTTCGCCTAACGGCTGTTCACGATAAAGTGAGCGCTTTTGAAATCAACCTTAGAAAAATGTCACTATTCCTACTCGCATATAATTTAACGGGCTCACTGAGTAACAAGCTAATAGTAAAGTTGGTAACATTGAATGAAAAGTAGTTTCATATCTTAATGTAGAGTAAAAAGTGTCAGGTAACGATTTGTGATGACATATTATTTCTTTCACTTTCGGTTTATTTTATTTAATGCATCGAAAAATTAGCAGATTTGCAAAACATTTTCTTTTGTAATAATTTCACAGTTTCACCTGATCAACGCATGAATAAAGTGACTAGGCCAATGGCAATGTTAATTTTGCATAAGGAGGAATAATACACGATGTGCATACAAGTAGATCTCAAACACGGCTTTCGAAAGTGTTCATTTGACCGTGAACAGCCTATAAGTGAGAGGCGGCTCGCACTCCAACTAAAGTTTTATTAACACTCAACATTAGTTTCGTTGGAGTTAGCCATTTCTATGTAAGCATTCGCTGTTCACTGTTGACAGCACTTTTGAAAGACCTGCTTGTAGGCACGAATTTCCTTCTCATTTTGTATACTCATGGCATGTGTAAAATTAACATTCCCTTGGCGCTGATCACTTTATTCATACGCCAGCTTATTGAAACCATGTGTTTTATTAGTAATGTAAATGTTGTATTAATATGCGTATTTGTAATATTATGTGTATACAACAAGAAACGCTAACTGCAGTAAACATAAATATGCGCATTACACTCGTGATACAAAATCAAGTCTTAGAACTATTTTTTTATTTATTTACTGCCTCCATGTCAGTGTGTATCAATGTGTGTATAGGCTGTTCACGGTAAAATGAACACTTTTGAAAGCCCTGCTTAAGTTCTACTTATATGCTCGTTATGTATTCTTCCGCCTTATGTAAACTTAACACTGCCATGGGCCTCATCACTTTATTCATGCGTTGGTCAAGTGAAACTTTGAAATTATTATAAAAGTAAATATCTTACAAATCTGCTCATTTATACACTTCCATGAATTTAAAAAGAAACAGAAAGCGAATGAAATAATTTAAGTTATCACAAATGGTTAATTAACAATTTTTATTCTACTTTAAGATATGGAAGTACTTTACGTCCTTCGTTACCAACTTTACTGGGATAATGTACCTTAGTTCGTCCATAATGAAAAAAGTCACTGCCCCAGTAACTTTCTTCAACGGTTCATTTCACTTTACCGTGATAAGCCTTTATAAGTGTATGAACTGAACTTTTTCATATGATCAAAAAAGTTTAAAAACTGGTCCTGGCATTTTATATCAAGATGTCATTTCTGCTCTTTTATAAAGCTTCGGGGGAACAATTTATCATATAAAAATTGGCTACTCTTAAATTAATAGTTTTCTTAAGTGTCAGTAATTCTAACTTGTAAAAAATAATTCTAGACGTAACTGTGGCAATATTTTGGTTTTCAGAGTTGATTGAATGTCTTCTAAGGGTCAACTTACACACTGACATACGCTACCTTACATAACATGTGCGCACTTTAACTCCGGTGATGGATCTCATTACACAATAATCCCCATGAAAACACTTCAAGAAATTTGCCACCAGGGTGCACGCCTGTTTCTCAAGGAAGGCTCGTGCGCGCTTGCGCAAACTGCTGCTCGTTACGACAGGTCACGTGGAGAAACACTCACAAAGTTTGTTCCGTCCAATACTAGTTATTGGAACACGAGTAACTGCCACACGCAACAGTCACCAGCGTCCAATAATGAAAGCCGCACGTGGACGGAGATTTTTCATTTTAATCGCAGTATTTCAGCAACAAAAACTTTACAGCTTCCATATGTCACTCATCCCGAGTCATATGTGCGATCAATGAAACGCAATTATGAGAGCAGTAGAGTGATATTTGTTCAGTGTGCGCTAAGATAACTCTCCGGCGTTCTAGGTTTAAAGCAAGTGTTCTAACTAGCAGCGTGCCTTTAATTAAGAGGTCCAGAACACATTTTATTTCTATGGTCAAACAATTCCGAATGACAATATATTTCGTAACAAAAGGAAATTGCAAATAGTACACAAAGAATATGAGACGAAACACAAATTTTCGATAACGTGTAGTTGAAAGAAAGTCGGCAGTTAGTGCTAAAGTAGTAGTTGCAATTAAATTAGTCACTCAAATAATTGATAGTTAATTTATGTTTGTTAAGAATAACTGGGTGTTAGCGAGAAGTGATCAGTAAGTAGGCCTACTTTAAAATAAACGAAAACGGAAGCTTTATGTTACTGCCGCAAAGAATGTACAATACGAGAAATTAAGTACATGTGCAATTTAATAAATGAGAACAAGTAAAACAGTCCATACGACATACATGTAACACATATGTGAAAGACGACGGGGCAATAATGACAGCTTTACGCCGTTTATTTCTTCCATTATTTTAATCCAACAGGAAACAAGGAAATATCGTTTAACAAGAAAATACGAAAACTTTGGAACTATTATCGTATTAATCTGCGGGTAATTTTACGTTAAAGTTTTGTGTTAGCAAGTTACGGGACTTTCAGCAACTTCCTTTCAAAGCCGTTTTGATTTTCACGAAACGCTACTGTTCTGCCAAATACACGCCGTTTGCCCTTTAAATCTGAAAGAGACTTAATTTTTAAGCCCTTTGAAATTTTGGTAAATAAAGCTCAGTTTTACTACCAAGTAGCTGATGAAAACTTATAAATTAAATTTAAATTTAATAACTTTCATGATGTTACGGGTTACTGCAATCACCCCTTCGTTGCGTCTTCATTACAGTCACACTTCAACTATAGGCTGTTCACGATAAACTGAGCACTTCTGAAATCCCTGCTTACAATATACTTGTATGGACACTGTGTATTGTTCCACCACATGTGAAATCAACATTGCCATTGGACTCATCACTTTATTCCATACGCCCGTAATGGGTAAATGTGAATTTACTAGAACATTACTTTACCAATTTTCTAATCGTAACACTTATAAACTATATAAAAAAACAGAATGTAAAAGAAATCACTTCAGTATTCACATATGTTTATCTAACTTTTTAAATTCAGCGTTAGACAGGGAACTACATTATCTCTGCCATTACCAACTTTACTGGTCACATGCCACTCGGTGTTTCTGGTAAAATATAGGCAGGCAGGGGTAGTGAAATTTTTCCAAGGTTTATTTCAAAAGTGCTCACTTTACCGTGAACAGCTTTTATGCTTTGCCCTCACGTAAAAACGTTGTGATGAAAGAGGACCAATAAAGGCATTAAAAAGCTAAATTTGGTAGTTCCCTGATCATATCTTAAAGCCGTGAAATTAACACGACCATCAAGAACTGGAAGTCTATCACTGATTACGACCACATCAACAGATGGAACTTCGCACTCAAAACTTCTTAGAATTCATTACGTATCCGCCGTCGTGTAAATGCTTCCTCGCCGAAGCTGCCTACTAGGTATCTAGCCAGACGCAAATAAAAAGAGTCGAGGAAAGATAAAGTTTGTACTCTAACTGCGACACTCAATTCTGTGTACTTCTTCCAGCATTCCAAACGAAACTTAATTTCAACTGGTGTCGCTTGAAGCGCGGAACGCAAAGGCCACATGAGATTAAACTATAAAATAGAACGTAAACCTTGGTCAGTGCTTTTTTAATAACCTTGTATACGAACATTCACCGACGAGTAATCTAAATAAATAAATTGCTGTATGCTTCTGAAAACAAAATAGAATAGGACCAAAAAAAAAGCTAACTCTATTATATGGAATAATATTACTGAATTGTATTAAATATTTTCCTAATACTGTATGTTCCAAAAAATTTAATGAAACCAAACTTTAAGTCAATTCCTTGAATGTCAGTGTTTTAATTTACCATTAGTTCCGTGTAATATAAAGTTACTAACCAGGATAGTGAAGAATTAATATTTACATACTAAGAATAAATATTAAATTCGTCCTTTGTTGTTTTTTTGAGTGTGTCTATTTATGATGAAACTGGGTGCAGCCGGTTTAGATTCGACGCTCTCTATTTTTCACGGTCGTGCGCAGTTTCCTGTATGAAGTGTTATGATAGCAGGATCGCGTAACGAGAGCCAGATACACATGCAAAAAATCTACGCTTGGGCAGTTGAATTTTTCCTGCTTTATGTTCACTTTGACAGATATTAATATTACTAGGGCGCAAATATCATATTTCAGAGGGTTTTAAGTGGTAACATCTAGTAGAGGCATACTGAGGATTTAACTAATTTAGATAAGAGAGAAATGTTTTCTTTTCGGCGAAGCAAATATTATTTAAATGAAAAAAGGCTTCTAATAGGTTACCGAACGAATTACTTTAATCACTAACCCGACTGACCTAAAGACTTTAATCATGCAATTGCCACAAATTTATTAAACTGACTGTAATCATGCAATTACGGAATTTATATTAATATCGTATCCACAAAACTATTTCAAATGCAAACCGAAGTCATTAAACAAAGTTAATTAACCAAACACATATGCAAACGAATCAATACTGACAAGAACCAAGCTAAAATAAAATTACAACTCATCGTTACTCCAGATAACATAAAAATCTCCCCTCCCAACAAAAGTACGCGTTCACAAAGTCACACTGAAACACGAATATAAATACGTACTTTACTCTGTCCCTCAACAGCTCTCAAGACCAATATTCTAAACATAGGAACAATATTTTCACTCCTTACAAACCAGAAAATATTAACTGAATACAAAGAATTACATCATAAATTAAACGTAATAGATTACAACACAAGCAATAGGAATGATTGCACAATAATTGTAATATCAATTACAAACTAATTGTACATTCTATACCTATCAATATCGATAAGTTTATTAAATTAATAACACATCAAATAGGTTTCAATTTATTTATTTAGTAAAAAAATATATACAAAACATTTTATTACAATATTTCAAGATCCTTATTTTTCACCCACGAGTAATGTGTTTTTGAGAAACTTCTCCATCGAACCAATGACCTATTCTTTTCCCTTTTAATGATATTATGAACCCAATATTCATTTGGAGCATTAATTTTTTGCAATTTGTGCTTGTAAAATCTGCCTTTTATAGGTTCCCCACTATAGGTTTCGAGGTAATACACTCTGGGAAATGAATTTCTAACTGAAATAATTTTAAATAATTCATAAGACCAATTAACCATGTATTTTTTCTGAAAGACAGACTTTAGCTTAGACACTCGTACATACATACCAACTTCAAACTTTTGCTTTCTCTTGTCAAATACTTTGACATTGTTGTATGCAGTTTTCATCAATCTATTGTTTGTAACTTTTTTGGGCACCATCTTTATAATTCTATGATATCTCGAATTACAAAATTTAAGTGTTTCAGGCAAAATGTCCACCCATTTGTATGTTCTCTTCGACATGAAATACTTATATATTAACTGCTTGATTGGCATGTTGAATCATTCCACCACACTGGCTTTAAGATCCGAATATGTTACGCAATGATTGATACCATAATCGGTCATAATCAGATCCATTGTCAGTTTGGAGCAAATTTGGTGTTCTTTCTCGCAAGACAATCTTCACTGCATCGCTGACCTGTTTTCTTGTCTTGTTCTTGACAGGTATACCCCAACCAAAACTGGAATAAACATCTATTATGATTTAAATATGCCTATATCCCTTATTCTATATCGAAAGCAATGTCATTTCACACAAATCAGCTTGAAAAAGGGGGGTGAAGTTTATGAACGATTTTATTGGACTTTATTAGTAATATAACCGTTTTCAGACAATTCTTCAAAAACAGAAAAAATTTCTTCATATGTCAATTATTTCCAGACTCTCTCAAAGTGATGAGAAGTTTTATAATCTGTCAAGCAATTCATTAGGGTTGTTCCAATATACATGAGAAAACCAATCTCCAACATTATATTTATATATTCCACTTCCAACAATATTGCTGAATAAATGTAGTTTCGGATGATTTTCGTCATCTAAATGTTTCGTTACATTCGTTCGACGAACAAGAACCTTATATTTCTCCACATCGATATCAGAATAACCATTCGGAACTATTTAAAATAATAATTCAAACAATCCTTCTCTAACATCTGTTAAATAATCACCTACTTGAATTATATTCTCATGCAAAAACTTAATTACAGAATCTCCCAGAAGCCATATATTTCCATGACGATATACACCAAATACTGTATCGTGGATAGGCGAAGATTGTTTTATATCTAAATAATGCAGTGTTAATAGACAGATTTTTATTATTTATATATTCTTCCGATCAAATTTCCACTAGTTTTTCATTGAACATATTTAGAATGGTAAATAATTTATCCATTCTACTCGTAACAGGTTTAAATATTTCTTCATTCAAAACATCCCATTCCATTTGGGCATATTTAGATTGTCAAAATTTTGCCTTTACAGCCGATATGACTTTACGTAATTCTGAAGCAGTCAGATATTTCCTTTGTTTGTATTAATATTTAAGTATTTAAATATAAATTAAGTCGTTGGTTTTCTAACAGGTGTATAAAATTTACTAATCTGAACTTTTTCAATCTTATAGACTTTAAACAAATGTATGTCTAATTTACTCACAGTTTTAATCCTCAAATCGTTATTAATGGTTTATTCAAGATTTCAAATCATCAATTTTCTTTTAAGGTTCTGTTTGCATAACTAAACCAGATGTTTTATTGATCAATTCAACACATATAGTGCATCATTTCTTCCATCTGTGTACCAAATTGTTTTATAATTGTAGTCCTGACCATTTCATTAATTACATTTTTTTAATGTTTCAAACATTTGTTTGTTCTAGTTTCTATATTTGGCAAGTCATTAGATTGGCCAATATTACCAAAATATAACTAATATTAGTAGATACTTTTGTAATAGTTTCATTTATGATTATTAATAGTATTTAAGTCTTCACGTAATGTTTACTACTTCACGTTTACTACATCGGTATATTTCACAGCCATACCCGCATTATGTAATATATGTACATTCAAATTACAATTCCCATCATGAATTCTTGTTAAACAGGTATAGTAATGATTGTGTTTTATACTGCTATGTCCAAACTTTGAAATAATCATTACTATTCATTTAATACTAAAGTATTACTGTATTTCACCTTGCAGTTCGCACCAAACATCGTCAAATATAAATACTGAATTGGGTAATTCATCATTCTGAGCTACAATTTTTCCTTTATTAGTAGAAGGAACTATCACATTCTTTCAAATAAAGACAAAATAGTCGCTAATCATTTATATTTCTCTTGTTGAAGTGTTTAAAAAAACATATACGTTTTCAAACTTAAGTCCATTTGCATGTCCCAACATTCACATAATAACACATATTTTTCCATATGAAAACAGCCTCCTTATTATACTACGTATTTTTAGAGGTAAAAGAATGTCATGTTTCAGTTTAATTACATTTTCTTTCGTATTTACAATTACCAGCAGATGAACATTTTGTTTTTAACCTTCATTTCTACATAATTAGACATTATTAGGTAATGAAATAACATAAAAACTATAAATATGGGTCTGTATATAGGTTCCAGATCAGTTGAAAACAATGACCCATACTAAACGAAACAAAAATGGATGTGGATTATTTAATACATTGATGAACAATTTACCATTTGAATTGTATTTACTGAAGTACAATTATTGCGGACCCGGAATAAGTTTGCAAAATGTTTAACATGGAACGATCAAGAAATAAAAGCTTGGATATCACAATATAGTATATGATAGACAAAGAATTTGAAAGGCATATAGCAGATACAATTCTAGCAGATAAAGCAGCAAATATAAGGAAGAATCCATCCACATCAACAGGTGAAAAGCTTGGTGCTTGGGTCATTGACAAAGTTATGTATGCCAGAGTAAAAAAAACATGTGGGCATAAAGCACAAAACAAAACACCAAGAAAGGTGGAATATTACCATTAATATTTCCCAATTTATCAGCTCTTGGAACCATAATGGGAGCCATTTGAGCTCTTGCTAAATCAAGTAAATCAAGTGGTAAAGGAATGAATCTTAAACCATATAGTCGGTCAAGGACAAAAAAACTCAAAATGTGGAAAGAAACACAGAGAGTTCTACATAGTCTTCCAAAAGCACATTAACAAACAAATATATTAATGTATTTGTAAAGAAACTGGATATTCCCCATTTCCTGGGTGTGTATATGAAAGACGAATTACTAAAGAAACCAAACCTTTGTGAATGTATGATTGTTAATTTAGATTCGAAACAAAATGAAGATACACATTGAGTTGCATTATTTAAAAATGTAAATCAACTATTATATTTTGACAATTTTGACAATTTGTGCCCTCCAATTAAAATATCCAATTATTTGGAAAACAAGCAATTAAAATACAATTACAAAATGGAACCATTACCAAATACAATCAATTGTGGCAATTTATGTTTACATTTTTGACTATAAATAGAATATATAAGTGGAATAGTAATGCTTGTTAGTAATATGTCAATTATGTTGGTATTAAGTGGAACTTGTTGTAATTGTGCTCAATATCTTTTCCAGCTTTGGAGTTATAGGGACAATGGCAAAAAGTCTAATCAAACTCGATACTTACAATAGCATACCAATCATTGATATTGACAATCAATCATTTATATTCAACAATGGTAAAAAATTAAAAGATTGTGATACCAGTAGGATCTTATGAGTTGGATGATTTAGAAACATTCATTGAAGCATCATGACATGAAAATGTACATTTCTGATTACGTGGAAATCCAAATATGTTAACAAGTGTGATGTATCGTAATGCCAATATTGATTTTACAGAAGACAATTCAATCGCAAATATATTAGGAAATGAAAGGAAAGTATATAGTTTATATTTGAATGGAAAACCGTCAAATACAATACATGAATTCACATGTGCAGTGGCTCCAGGATACAAAATAATTGAAAAATGGAATACATTGATGTATCTTCCTGTAATAGTTAATCAAGTAGATGAATTAGTTTTTACAATGTCCATCAAGACGGTAAACTGATTAATTTTTTAAACAAAGAAATTGCCATTGGATTATATTTAAAAAAATCTAAATGAACATGTGCACTCCATGTTTATTACAACCAAATTGTGTTTTGTGTATAATACTCAATACGGATGTAAAGTACATGCTTCATTAAAAACTATGTTTCTAAAAATGTATTTCGAAGAAAGTTACTATAAAAAGATGTAAACATGCATAAAATACTAATTTCAAACAAGATACCCATAAAGTTAACACATGGCAATGAATTGATTTAAAAGGAATTAGGATAAACTGTTGATAGAAATGGAAGACATACTTAATGTTCAAGAACCAATAAGTTATAAAGGGACAGTCACCAAAATGTAAATACACATTAATGAACCAGGTCCATATATGTTTCCATCAGAAATAAGGACTGCTATACAAAACCACAATATTTACACATTACCGTCAAAATCTAATTTAAGGTTAAGAGGAGCAATTAAAAAGACAGCCAATACAACTAATCCAGTAACTACATGAATAGTGAGAAACAGAATACTTCATTTAATCGATATAATTATATATTTGCTCAATGGTGTTGATATAGATCAATCAAAGGATGTTGGAATTAATTCCACAATAAAGAAATATCTCTCAGATACTGTAAACAATCTTTATATGGGACTAATGGCTGGGTGGAGGAATGCTAATAATTTGACACTACAAATAAATCAAGGTGGAAAATGCAAATTTGTTATGCTGTCCAGTATGACACTTGGATTTGCTGAGGACTACAAATATGTAACATTAATTGCTAAACAAGAATTAGTTATTCTATTCAGTAATATACATTTGAATGGCATATATGATACAGCTAATAACAAGGAAGGTATAACATTTAAATTAAACATTGTTGAATGGCTAATGCCACATATTGAAATTATCACTCATGATCATGTGACATTTATAAAAAATATATCGAAAAAGGGAAGAATCCAGATAGTGCATTCAGATCACAGGCTTTGGAGACTTTTCCAACTCTACCAACATCACAAAAAGTAGTATGGAATGTGAAATCAAGTTTTTCCTCTGAGAAACCAAGATTTGTTGTTATTTGTTTTCAAGCAAACTGTGATATGAAAAATAATAAACTGTATCTAAACAGTCAAGCTTATCCCTATATGGATTTAAATAGAAACTTTGGAAATTAGAAATTGCTTATTTGCTACGATATGTACTCAAAGTTTCAGGAAATGTATTATAACAAAATCAGCTCACCAATCCTAGAACCTGAATCAATTAAAACCAGAAGAATTTATTTGTATTTTATGTAAGCAAACAAAACAATACCATCAGCAATAATGTAATTCATTTATGAATTGAAATTATTGCAAATACTCCAATTCTGGCAAATATGCAAGCTTATGCATTGATAATTCATGATAGATTGGCAAGTTATAATGTAAGAGACAAACTTGTGAAGATAATGACTTGAGTCAGTAACAACAAGACATGGTATTCACAAAATGTTATGCAATGTTCAAAGATTTCAATCCCCAGAATAATTTATCATTAAAGAATTTGCAATTACTGATATGAAAGAACACAATGGTATTCAGCTTCAAACCACCATTTCACTGGAAATATCAAACTCCAAAATACAAGAAAACTAATAGATGGGCAACCAAACACCACCACGATTTAAAATGAGAGAGTCGATGTATGGAGTATGGGAATATTGAAGATATTTGCAAGCTATATTCATATAATTGTGATATATTAAGGTGGAGTTGCTCAAATACGTATTTTAAAAAGTGTGTGGAATGGGAAAGTAACAGATATTTAAAAATAATACAAGTGTTAATCATTCAAACATTTATGTAAAACATGTGGTTCTAATTCAACATTCTTCTTGGCAGAAGAAAACTTTAGATTAATGCTAAATTGGACATTGATTATGGGGTGAAACAGATTATTATGAGTCTCATCCTGAATCAACAGTATAATTATACGAGTAATATGGAATTATCTGGGATGTGACCATAATGTGGATTAACTAGTGGAATTTAGTATATAAAAGTACTTGGTTTATGCAAACCAATACTTTGTAAAGATGGATCAAGATGAGAATGAGGTCACATGCGCATGCATACAGAAATCAAAGTGTAAATTGAATTTTGGCAAGTTAATTGTTTGCTGTAGTAAACCCATTACAAAATGTTTTGGAAAGTTATAGTTTTAGTGTATTTCTAAATATGTATTGTTTCCACTCAATCTTTATTGGTGTCTCTGGAAACTCGAGTATTAAATTAAAAATTATCCTATGTACATTAGAAGGTGAAAATTGTAATGATTTAATAACTTGTCTAGATATGCTGAAATGTCCTGTTAACCACATGTGTTCGAATACAAGCCTACCATCGAAGAAATACATTCATACCTTTCCTGATTTACCAGAATGTATAATACTACTACAAGACAATCAAACACAGGGAAATACTTAAAGTATTGCCAAGGGGAAGAATTATGTAAAAGTGTTTTTTGGTAAACATCCAATGTTCTTATAATGTATTTTGTAATACAAATGTAGCAAAATAAATGGTCTGAAACTACTTTTTTTGTGTTGTACTGACTTTACATATGCGATAGATTTAAAATTCCATTATAACTAATTCTGACAACAAAATTATTTTTGAAAACATTATATTACATAAACTTTGATTACATGCATTTAACAATAAAATCTAAATGTGTTTGCACATAAAGGGTTGTGGGTGGGATATTGATTAAATAATAGTAAATTTGAAATATATAATGTAATTGAATTGGTTCCTAGAATTATCTAAATCTGACTATAAAAGGGATGTAACTGCAGGTTATTTTTGTCAGTTATCCTCATACCTGTGTAGATATCTATGCTCATCATTTGATCAGACATTCACCAAAAACATCTTCATAAACATTTTTGTTTTAGTGTTAGTCTAGACTTGGAATACTACAGAAGCAATAATGCATTAGCTGTGTTGCTTCTGCGGGAAACTTTTTAGAGCTTTGTGAAACTTGCAACAACATGAAAGAACAGCATGTGGAATGAAATCCTCAAGAATAAAGTTCGAGTGTGATTTCTGCCAAAAACAATTTACATAGAGCAATAATTTGATGAGACATTATAAATATGAATTTTGCAGCATTGATTCTCCTCCTCCCCCTCCTCCTCCCCTCCTCTGCACATAGCTCCACAGAGTCCACAACCAGCATTACATCCTAAGACAACAACAAAAATGACACCACTGTTTGCTCCACAGTTAAAATTTCCTCCTCCGCCCACTGTATTTCCTTCAAAACATTGCTACCTTAATTCAGGATTGGAAAGTAAAGTGATTTCTAGTTTACCCCAGCTCAATTATGAAATACTAACCACTGTGTTTGCAGGCAGATTAACTGATGTGCAGATACTTAATGGCCAAACTAGTACTGATGCAGACTTGAATGATTTTTTCAATGTGTAGGAAGCCTCTGATAGAATTAACTACATCACCCCAACCAATAACTCTTAGTGTAAATATATCCTGTAAGTATCTGAAATCCCTCACAGCAGAGGAAAGTTCTACAGAAACCTTCTACTTTCAGATTCAAGCTCTCCCCATTCTACATTCCACAGATATTGGTGACATTTATAACTCTACCTTTGTACCCTACTTTACAAACAGACTTGAAGAATTTAGTGCTCGTGGAAGCAGGTGAAATTTACAATTGATATCAAAAATGGATGTTCACATCTCCCAATAGACAGATTACCGCAGGTCAGAAGTAATCCAAATTATTGCCTATAAGAAGATATGTAGTCCACCATTGTTCCATTACTGGCCTCGCTTCACCCTCATAGGCTCTCAAGACCTTTCTTTCGAGAGCCGCCAAAATATCTTCACTCACTCCAATGCACAGATAAAAAATATTTTTCCTCAAGACTACACTTGGGGTCAGTTCAGCCACATTCTTTGAAGTATTTAAATTGTATAATATCATCTATGCTTGAATCAATCTTCCAACCACCTCAAGAATGTGTGAATCATCTACCACATAATGGCTTACATATAATGTGACAGTCAATGAACCAACAATTCATCCAACATTCTCTGTGAATAAAAACATCTCACATATTTGAGAGAATAATGAGTTTGTCTCCCTACAACATCGCCAGCATCATCCCCAGATATGAACTTCACTATATCATCAACTATATCATTTCAAAGTGTATTGCTTAAATGAATAAAGAAGATTGCTTGCATATGTGAATAACTATTCTAAGAAGGATGTAATTTCTGTATATGTAAATAAATACTATATATGAAAAATAGAATATAATAAAATGTATTCCAAACTGTAAGTTTGTTTCATTTAACATCAAACAGGCTATATATCTTAACGAATTAAGTGATTCATTATTTACACAAAATTAAAAAATAAAATATAATACTTTATCAATCTATGGTTATAACTTTACACAATGTTTGTGTGAGGACCACGTATATATTTGTGGGTGTGACCTTTATATGTATTTATCTTGAACAAGTATATCAACACAACAAATAAAAAAATTACTTGGTATGTATCCAATAACCAAAATACATAATTTTCATTCACTCAGTCTAATTACTGGCATATTATTTTGTTCGACCAAATTCCTATATCAGAAATCAATACTGTTATAAGTGATATTCACGTAAACAGATTCCACAGCAAAATCGTTAAATATTAACTCATTAAAGACTTGTGTATATGGAGAATTGTCCACAGCGCAAGAGAGCCTTTCCCATAGCGCACTGCAACAATACAGAGCTGTTCTTATTTACAGAATAGACCAGTATTGTGGGTCGAGCGATGGCGTACATGGCAAGAGCGAAGGAGGCATGCGAAGGCGTGAATACAAGACGAGGGCGAGCTGGGATGTGCATGGCAAGGAGGAATAGTCATGGAGAGTGAAGTGGTTGACAGAAAAAGCTCTTGAGCACCAGCTGCCGAGAGTATTAGTGATGCATGGTTGTGAAAGGCGGGATGAGGGGGAGCGCGATGCTAGTTGTGTGAAACAAGTGGAGTCGTGGGTGAACAGCGGGGTGAAGGAAGCAGGAAGGCTAGTTTACTCTCTCGCCCACTGCATGCATGAAGCACACATCAACAGATTGGAATCCTTTGATAATTGTGATACCACATCTCCACACATCAAAACTAATCTTATACACAAACAAACATCAACACTTCAGAATATAATACATGAGTACGAAGATAGATTTGCCAATTCAATTTTAAAACTCACAGAAGCCAACAATTTCGAAATACAATAGGATCTTACTACAGATAAACATGTCACAACACACCCATACAGAATCAGTCCCAAGGTAAGAAACAACTTCCTAAAACAAGTTAAGGATATGGTAGATGCAGGCATTATAGAAGATGCAGATTCGCCTTATTGTGCACCATCTCTCGTTATTTCTTAAAGTTCCAGAGGATTGCAGATTTTAATGGACTTCAGGAAACTCAGCCAATACCTGACTAGAGTACAATACCTGCTGCCACGCACAGAATATATATTGAACACTCTCCTAAATTCAGCTTTCATAACTAGCATAGATTTATTTTCGGGGTTTTATAGTATCCCTGTTAGACCTGAGAATAGGCACAAATGGCAACAGCGGGCAGAGCCTGCCCATGCTGGGTGGAGAGGGGAGGACTCGCCAATCCCCTGGTGGTCACGGCTGTGGCGGCCATGTGGGTGATCTTCATGCAAGTTTTGTTCTGATAGCCGGCCACATAGAGTCAACGCCGGCATTTACTGGCTACCCACGTTGGTTAACTTCTATTATGAAGACAGTTTACCTATAATTTACATGATCCCACTGACAATGACTCAACCAACTAACATAACAGCACAATACCTACACACAGCATGTTCAAACAGGATGTCGACATCCTGTGAAAACGCAAAGTTGTTGTCTGCTTACTTACAGGAAATCGAGAACGGCATACTACAGGAGTTGCTGGACGGAGTTTCTACCCACACCCGCAGGATGCAGAGCATCGAGCAGCTCGGTGATACGGCAAATTGGTGTTGCAATATGCTCACCAATAGGTATCTGAGAACACTCATCAACAATGATGCTGGTCTGAATGCCCTGATCAGTCAGGGTCACTAACCAGGCCCTCAATGTCATTGTTAAAGTAATTAACCAGATGGAACACCAAATCACCAACAGAGTAAACACCTTGTTACAAACAATTAATGACATGTCTGACATCCTCCTCCAACAGCAGGCACAAATCAACATAAACACAAATCTTGAACCAGTTTAAATTCTTGTCCACTGCCATATTGCAAGTAATAAACAACATAGTCAGTAAACAAGTAATACAAATATATGTGCAGTCTTGCCAACTCAATCAACTGCCACTTAGTTCGGTCAATAAGACCCAGCTGACAAACTACTTGCTAAATTGGAAATCGGAATTAAATAAATTAGGTCTTATGCTTGCCATTCCCACCAAACACATACTCAAATATTACACAAACAAATCAACAGAGTGCGGTTTTCCACATCCCAAATAGGGATTAAAACACAGATACCAGTTGTGCATGCCAACACCAACTGGAAAATCTATGACATCATTCCCATGCCATTTCGATTTTAAAATCATACATTTTCCATCCAAAGCCTGTCCAATCTTGTTGCAATTGACCCTGACATGGGCATTGTTAAGGCGTTAATGCCATCATCTGATATCGCACCGGATGTTTTAGCCATCCCGAAGCAATCCCTCACTTCCGAGAATGCACAAAGCATTAAACAAACCATTCTCCTATCTGGCCCAGCCGAACTTTACTCACAATGCAATTTCAATGTTCGTCCCGGGATACATTTTCAATCCACCCCATCTGGCCTCATCAATATTACCTCACAAACCCCCCAGAAGGTACCATATTAAGATGCCTTAACAGATCACAGAACACTAAAATACAAGACGACAAACTAGGTACCATTGAAATACATGTCCCTTGTGGATGTTATGTAGCCACACACACAGGCAAACAATCACTGACACAACGCACCTGTGTGATGTACGAGCAACCACAGTCCCTGTACAGCAAACTGTGGTCCCTGCTCATTGGTTACACCAACATGCATTTCACCTTCAACAATTACACCTCACCACAGAAATATACTTTTCCAATCTTTCCACTGCACTAAATACTGACTGGAAAATCAATCACACTACACTTCCAGACATGCAAGACACGCCATCCCATCCCAACATGGCAAGTTTAGGAGCAGTCATTTATTTCAAGTAATATATTCCATTGACTATGATTATGGTACCATGGCTATCATTGGACTGCTAATGCTTTGTATTATCACCATATATATTAAATTACTCAAACTCACCCTTATCCTCAATTGACTAAACACAGGTGACTGAACTACAAATATCCCACAAGCCAAGGGCTGCTAACTAGGGTAGTCATCTGTAAGTACTTGTGCATTGTACAACAATTTTTTTTTTTTAGAGGCCTACAGAAATTCAAACTACTTACACTCATGCTCTATCAATGATATATAAAGTTAATTTACAAAATAATTACTAATAACTGCTATAGGTATCAAAATCTTTCTCTCTTCAAATTCTCAGGATAGGTATATATAATGGTAATTTTTAATAATGCACAACCTATTATATTAGTTTATATATGTATATATTTATTCATATATATATGAAATTGATAGCATTAGAAATCAAGGTTTTGATTCAGAAATATCTCAGTACTATCCACACGGCCAAGAAATAATTTCAACATCAGTAAAACATGAAGTATGCTAGACACAAAATTTCACTTAATATTTTCTAGCCTTATGCTTGTGAAATCGGTACTAATATGAATGAATCTATAGTAATTATTAAGGAACATCCCCTGGCCAAGTCATAATATATACATATACGAAAATAACAAATCAAAATTGCAGACATAAAGTTATTTACTCATATCATTTCAAATGAAAAGCAAGCAAACAATATATTAGGTCAGACTAATTCAAGTTTTGTTAATCAGGTGTTGTTGGTATATCTTCACAGGTTCTTTTAAGTTTTTCGACAACTAAAGCTTAGGCCTAAGAGGATGAAGGAACAGGATAAGTTTATTCCATAAATATTTTCAGTACCATATATCCAATTACTACTGGGTACAATAATATAAAGTAAAGGAAAGTAAGAAAATTCTAAGCTAGTTCAACTGAAATGAGGTGTTATTTTATAAAAGAGTACAAACTCTCTTATTAATGGTTCAAAATGCAAACAGCATTTTTCCTTAATTACATATCTGTGTTGTGGTTGTGTTCCATTTTTTTCCTATCCTTAGTAATTTACATGTTATTTCATTCCAATAAAAGATTAAGGTGTCATAACGGTCCATTGGACATATATGTTTGATTGTTTTAAACTATGTAAAGTACAAATGCAATAAAATATTTTCACAATCGTAGGTTAAGTGATACTGGCTGGTAATATAAATAATATGTATTATATATAGGTATTTAATATTTTTCTTTCATGTGTAATTTCAATTCATATAAGTTGCGCAGTGACACATATCAATTCTTATATAGTGTAATGTTGTACACAAAGATACAACGCAAAGAGAAACTGTGACAAAAGAGACATGGACACCCAGCGTATATCAGTGCCAATAAACTCAAAGTTCACACTATATAAACTGTAAAGTTAATCTAATATGTTCAAAAACTGTACCCAGAAACCAGTGCAAATACTAAGTGAATGCCATAATATTATAATGGCTAACAAAAGACAATTCTAAAAAAAATCATTACCCACATGGTAATATTCTAAATATTTTTATCTTTGCAAGTAATTGTTACTCATATATAAATGTGTGATGTAACTTCTAATAATTTAAATTTTGTATTGTTCAACCTTTTAAAATCAGTAACTTCACACAATGTAATTTTAGATAGTATCAGTGCAAATATGTATAAGTTAATGTTCCCAATGGGATCATACAAAACATCACTAATTTTTTTTTCTCTTATTATTTTATTATGTGAACTGTGATTTATATGATACTTAGCTCAAATGTTAGTAAGTATTCCATTAAGATGTATAGCATAAGGTATTCACTTTACAAAATTGAAAGTCATATTTAACCATAAAACGAAAAGCCACTTGCATTACGATGCGCAAACTGTCAAGGTGCAGGTTCACCAACTGCTACATGTGAAAATTCTTTTCAACCAGAATATTATCACTAGATACAAACTTAATCCTTTATTTTAAACAGTTTAATTTTATTTTAACTGTACTACCAAACTCGTAACTTCAGCCAGAAGGCGCTATTCATGAATTAAGTGGCACTGTAAGGTATTCTTTTAATTTCACTCCTACCGCAGGAGGCACAAAAACACCATAAGTGCACAAATTTTCACTCACACTTAGCCACGTCTATATGCCTAGGAATTAAGGGGGTCTTTTAAACTTTGAATATTAAATGTGGTGATGGATGCACCTCACCCCATCAGTTGTTTCATGCTAGCACGTACGTAGGTATTCACCAAAATTTTCTTACAAAATTTTAAACTTTGTAAATGCATTAGTTAATCTTCCTGCCTTGCCACAACAATTTTTTTAATCAACCTCTATTTTTGTTCAGTTAAATGTCATGGGATCACTAATTGGGTACTCCACCCTCGATACTACCACGAATATAAATCACGAATGCCACCACCCGTCTTCAGGATACTGGGACCCTATGAACTACAGTAAGACTTATACAACCTCCTGGACCCCAACTTGAACACCTAACCTCAATGTTTGGAACTTCTAACCTACAGCAACCGGGACGGATTGCTCGTTCAGCTGAGGGGGTAGTGGAACGGATTCCAGGGGCCCCAAACACCAGAACTTAGAAGTTAACCTTGCATGTAATATGGGTTCCCACAGTGGCCCTTGTTTTAATAACACCTCTGCATGACCTAGTGATGAGAAAATATGAAAGCGAGAGCCATGCTCCCCCCTCCCCCATTGGCAGACGACGACGTGTGAGGCGACAATGTTAGTGTTAAGGAGATGCAGAAGAACGTTGAGGTCTGGGGAGCTCTGAGCCACCTACAAGATACATCTTACTAGTGAGCATAAGTCCGGCTAGGCAGTAGAGTGGCAATCCCTTTATCGAGACCCCGTAATTAAAGAGAAATATCACGTGGCAAGGCTACAGTCTGTTGCGAAGCTATTTTCTTGTATCCGTATAATTACTTGTTAACTTGTTGTTCGTGTAGCTCTACATCCTGTATTATATCAGTAAGGCAATTTACCGTTTTGTAAGCTCTTGTGTTAAAGTATAGTATTGTCAGACAGAGTAAAGTAAAGTTAGTGGATTGTGGAGAGAGATATTGTAATAGCGTTTCAAGTATTGTGTTAAGTCCAGTTAAAGAGTTGTAATAAATATGTTTGGTAGAATCCCTTCTTTCATTAATAATCACTAGCAGTTATTAGTCCCCTGTATGAACCTGGCCTACTGGAGAAAGTGTTGTGAGGAGAGAAGGATTGAGAGTAGCAGGAATAGTAGTATATTATTAGCGATAGGTAGGCAGGAGTGTAACAGTATGTGTTTGATTAATCTAATGACCAGTTAGTTTGCATTATATTTCGTTTGGTAGCTACGATATTAATATAAATTCCTTAATCACATGATTAAAATCGGTTTAATGAATTTGTGGTAATCGCAAGATTAAAGTATTTTGGTCAATCGGGTTAGTGGTGCAAGTAATTTGTTCGGTAACCTGTTTGAACGCCTCTTTTCATTAAATTAATATTTGCTTCGCCGAAGAGAAAACATTTCTTCCATATCTAAATTAGTTAAATCCTCAGTATGCCTCCAGAGACCAACCTGGATGGACATGTTGCCCCCACTCATCAGTCACAAACAAATTTAAAAAAAGTCCCTTATGCCACTCTTACACCAACATGAACACCTACTTAAGCAATTATAACCCACCCCTCTGTTCAGTCGGCTCCAGGACTTCACAGAGGACTCATCGATGCTGCTCTGCCAATATCACCCTTTCAACACCAATTAAAATTTAAAAAAATTGATATCAAACAAAATAATTTCATCTCAAAGAAATTTTGATTAAACTATTGCACTAATTCATCGATTAATCAAATTAATTAATATACTAATTAATTAAACATTTCTTTAATATCATTTACATATCAATTTGTCGAATTAGGTAATTATGCAAATTAGGTCGCTCCATCCACACCTCACTCGCGTAATGAATTGGGAGCCCGCAGCGTGCTCTACTTCTACTCATTACTAGGGACACGAATTTCGTGCTAGATTTCAGTACTATACGGGCGTACCAGCAGTTTCCTTTTAATTATTGGTGGCGTGTGTTTGTGAGATGACATTTTCCTACTTGACTGGCCAATCAGAATTAGGTCACTTCAATGCTCTAAGCCCGTGATTCGCGCGCAGACACCGAATACTCGTAACACGGAAACCATCCAATCACGAAAATGCGTCTGAGCTAAAAGTGTTATGAAATACAACTGGCCGTGAAATCGTTTCGCGAAATTCGGGTGTCCCCTACTCATTACTGATGTCAGGATTGCTCCTTACATATAAGATAGCGTTAACTAGTTGGTCATCGGTACTTCATTCTGCTTTTGTGACATGCTTTTCTCGAACGGATGTCTTTTTCCCTACTAGTGTCTTTTTTTGGCGATCTCTTTTTCCTTTGCCTGTAGCACTCGTTAATTCAGGCGTGTCTCTTGAAAGCAGTCATCGGTGCAGGTATTCCCAACGTGAAAACGCTCAGACTCGGACAGGCCAAGATTTGAAACTTAACCTCGCAGGCGGCATCTCAGTGCTCTAGCCAGAACCCCGACGTCCAGTGACAGTGCCATGTTGGCTGTAAGGTCCTCACCAGTATAAACATAAATCTAATTTAACTTACCAGCTCTCCTGGGGAGCAAACCAACGTGCCTGGCGCAATTTTACGAGCAGTAAACCGAATATTACCCCGGCAGCGACAAGTAGCTCGTCCATCATTCATTGGACATGCACGTAGAAGCTAATTGGAAGGGTTTTATGCATGGTGCAGGCATGTTTTGTCCACTGGAGATGGCGCTGTCCACGTAGAAGAGACACGGCGTCGTAAACTGCCCATTTAAACTGCAAAGACGTACGCTCCAGTAGGATTACACAAGCGGTTCTGGCCATAGAGCAGATGCGCGTACAGAGGCGGCATGTCTTGATGTGGCCGTATCCACTTTCTGATTGACTGCGTGAGGTTCTGGGAACGGACCTTGTGTCCGATTGGCTACTTCCATCGCGTTCCGTTACTGTTGGAGATCACTGAGATCACTGGTGTTTCGTCAGTGTTCGTCATCAGTAACGGAACAGTATCAGTAATCAGTAAATTTTTCGCATGTGCCAGTGATTTGATAGTTTCGGAACGCTTGGCAGTAGAACGAAAGCGAGCTTGTAAATATAAACAAACGAAACCAAGGTAATGCCAGTTCCCATGTCCAAAATATTTTGTAAATAAACCTGCCGGTAATTTACTTATATAAAAAAGTACATTCCACACATACGAAGTTCTAAATTCTACAAATTATGGGAAAAAAACAATTGTAATATCGTATAATAGTGTCTTACTTACCTTCCAATGCTTTTCGTGCGTTTTCTGTTATCACAATAATACTGTAAATCATACCATCCTCATCAACAACATTTAGTTCTTGACTCATATTTGAAAGTCCCGCCAACAAATATTTTACAGACATTACACAACCTTATCCAGCTCCAGAAATTCTCAGTGTTTTCAGTACTCGTTATAGCCTCACGCACGACGCCAACCAGAGACTCCCCAAAACGGCTACCTGTGGTCGTCAGCAGTAACGGAACGATAACTGACGTTACTGAGATTACTGAACCAGTGAAATGAGCAGTATCGGAACACAGCGTGCATTGTGCAAAAGGTTCCCTATTGGCTAGGCTGCCAGTTGGCAAATAGGTTATCGGGACGCTGATTGATGAATGAATGGCGTTCCACTGTATTCTTCACTACTCTGCGATTCAAGCTGTCGCCGTCTGCTGCATCAGACGACCAACAACACCAGCAACGTTGCTCTGCGCTGGTTGGCTACCTGCCAGTCCCCCCCCCCCCCCCATTTTCCCCCATCCTCCACCTGGTCCGAGCCCGAACGTAAGTGTCCCGCCACGTGTGAGCGTGACGTCATCGATTTCTTCCCCTCCCTCTACTTACCCCTCTATTACCCAAGGGATGATGCTCGTAGTCCACCCTGATTCCCCCAAGCGCGCCTATGTACACAGGACACACATGCTCGCACGCAAATGTGGTATTAATAATACACAACATAGGAGGACCTGTCAAATTCAACAACACGCTGAAAAAGTTTTCACCGAGTTTCAGAAACAGCAACTAATATTGAATAACTGTACCTATTCCTAACTTGGGCATAATATTTGACTTTCAAAATAATTACATAATAATTATAATACTAAAGAAATAGGCACGATTTTTTTTCTTTATTTCGGTTTTAAATACATTGTAAGAATGTAATACACGTGTAAGAATACTAGAACAAACATGTAAGCTAATATTACTGGCTGTAAGCATCATAGACTAAGCTACGCCATTTTTCTTTTCAGTTTTTAACAGTCTTGAATTAATTACTGAATATATACATAATTGCGTTCATGAGTGTATATATAGGTATATATATATAACTTAAAAATAGCCTTAAGTCAGCACGTCTGCGGTACTGGAAAGAAATTCCTTGGGTTACAATTATTAATTTTGTGAAAAAATAAAACCGACATAACGGTAACGCAAATACGGAAACTTAAGAGTAATTATTGTGTGTAAAGGGATTCACCTCGGACGGAAAGGTTTGAATGAGGGTGTATGAATAGAAAATAATGTCGAATCCACTCTTACTAACATAAAAATGCGCAGTTTAGATGGATCAACAAAAATGAAACATTTGTGATTGTAAATCCTATGTCTAATAATAAGATTATTATGAAATAAAAATAAAATATTTACGTCACAGAGTTGCTGAGTAAAACTGAAATGTCCCCTGTTAAAAATATATAGTATGTCACATATTTTGTACATTAATAGGCATCTCTTAAGTTAAAATTACTGGCATTATCGTGCAATATGTGAGTGAAGATGAAAGTTAGAAGTGCAACACGTATTTTAAAGAAAACGTTATCAATATCTAAAGAATGACAATGATTGTGTTTGTAAATAAACTATAACGTGGTGGCTAAAATGCAGACTCGTCAACGTCTGTAAAAGGAGTTCGGAAAACTGAGGAATGCATGTAAATGGCTATTGCAGGATCACTGGACGATGTGGAATAACATATTGTTCGTATCTTTAAACAACTACATCTAAGATGTCGCAGTAGCCACTGAATCTTGACGTTATAAACACCCTCGTGAATTACATTAATTTTGTCAAAAGAATTGTTTAAAAAAATAACTTTAATACATGAAACACTAAAAAGCGATCACGCTGAAAAAAAAATTAATTGCTATCTTCTTTATTTCTCGGAAGTAAAAAACTAATCCTGAAATGAAATAAAATATAACATTTGTTCATAATGCAGTCCACCATCGGGAACGCACGCTAAAGTCTGTAGCATTTACGACGACTATTTGAGAAGATGACTGGTGTGGCAGTGTTAATATCATCTGTACGGCCTATCGCAGAAGTAAGCTCCTCCACTGTGCCAACAGGTGTTGCAACACATGCAACATGGCGTGACTTCAGCAGATACTAATCAGGAGCAGTGAGGTCAGGTGATCATGCTGGCCAAGCTACGGGTCCAAACAACCAGCGAGGGGACCGTACATCCATGTGTTGATGCGCCGTGGCTAAGACTCTATAGGCTCCGATGTGCTGGGAACACATTAACTGACGTGTATGTAATGGCAAGTCCTTCACGTACACCAGTAGCTCCTCCTGCAGAAAATTAAGATAGGTCACGCCCCATAATGATGAGCTACGAAAATGTAGGCCAGTTTCTCGTTCGCAAACAATCCCATGCCACACAGTCACTGTGAATCACAGCAATAAATAACAGCACGTTTGCACACTGAATAATAAGAGATACAAAAAAATTAAATTTTCTTTCCCTGTTTAGCGTCGTGGTGAAAAACTGATCTCACATAGTGACCGACGTACATAGAAAAATATGTTATCTGGGTGACATTTTATGTTACAGTTATACTGTACGATTTGATGTATGCAAAACTGATATATATACTTTCAATATTCTGCCAGTCTCCTATTATGTAAAGCAAATTAAAGAAACTTTTCAAAGAAAATATTACTTTCTTACATGGTTTAGAGTATTATAATATCGGACGTGTATTATGCGATAGTCTCGTTACCGCTATTACAGGACTTACAGAAAATAAATCACATATATTTAATTGGTATTAGAAATTGTAAATTTTTCGCATTTAAAAATAGATGTTAACTTAACTTCATGCGAGGTTAATGTCCAGTGCATATTTTTGCTACAGAGAACGATATCAAACAAAAAAGATGCATGGTATTTGGATGGAAAAAAAAAAAAAAAAAAAAAAAAAACAAGTTTCTAAAGCCTGCTACTGGTATCATTCAGGGAATTGGTTGCTTGATTTAAAATCACTCATCCGCTATTCCTTTGATTTTATTTTCAAATGTTTTGAATTGCTAATACACATTTCTAGGCAATACTGAGATAAAATGTCGAATAGTTAGCTTTCAGGGTGCGATATCCACCTAAGAGTTGTGTAGTATTGATGAGTCTGGCACAACGTATTTTAAATGGCAGCCGCAGCGGCTTGTGCGGCTGGGCTGCTGACGGTCTTCGGCTCAACTCGGGCGTGTTCGGCAATCTTTGGCTCGACTCAAGGAGTGCTCGGCAGTCTTCGGTTTGGGTTTGTCGAACGTATCCGAAGGTGCTCGGCAGTTACATCCACTAATTTTCTTCAAGCATGTGTATGTTTCTGGTAGCCATATTGGTTTTATAGACATAGGGTATGTCAAATCGAAAATATGTATTTATTATTCGGTTTTAAAATTTATTTTTTAAATTTAAAATTATTTAATACTTTTTAATTTACAATTTTTTTTTATATTGTGCTGAAATTATACATTAGTCATTGCGGAAACATGCAAAAGTCTCTCAACTAATTTCGCGCCTCCTCTCTTTTTAAGTCTCATTATTCACTACCTCGTTTGTTTTGTATGTATGAGTATGCTATTCAGCATTTTTTAAACGTTATATATATATTTAATTCTCACGTTAAGTCTGTTACAATTATCACGCATTTTCGTTTACTATTTTATCGAGATTATGTGTTTTTTAAATTCTTAAGACATATTTTTAAAAAATTTCCCCCAATGTACAAGAGCATCTAGGGCGATAATCATTCATGCTCTTCTCAGACACCAATCTTTCGAACAGTACGAGTACTACTCGACCAAGCAACGTGTGCGTCCGGGAAATATGTGAACTACACAATGTCGCGCTGGTATCTCACTTCCCTATTCTCTTTCTTCTGCCGGATAAGATAGTGTCTAGCGCTCCAGTCTCACCTCTGCCTGGCTGCACACTTGGCTTGGTCGAGTAGCAAGTGGGATTTCATGAAGTATAGGTTGTTCACGGTAAAGTGAGCACTTTTTGAAAACCCTCTCATTTGGAATAATAGTTAATAAATATATGTTATTTTAGTACTAGACGTTAACTTCCAAGTACGTTTGAATATACACACTCTGTTAATTACTTGCATGGCAATATTTATTTAAAAAGGTGGCAAAAGGATAAAAAATGGCTGAAAGGATAAAGTAACTAGCGCCTCAAAATTGCTCACTTTACCGTGAACAGCCTATACTCTTAGGTGGACACTACAGATCACCAACCGGAAGAAATTAAAGAAGTCAAGCTCCCTTACACGAAGAAAACATTTCATGCTGGTAGCTAACATTAAAATAATCTGATACTTTCTAAACGTAGTGTTACAATGTTCTCAAAGTCAGTGGGCTGAACTACGTTCGTTAAGGAATGGACGTCTTGATTAAAGAAGATTGGATTATAATTTCCTAATTTTATTAACAATAACTACAAAGAAAATCCTTTCGACTCGAATTCTCGCAATATGATGTCACTTGCTGTTTACAATTAATGAGTTCAATCAATACGATGTACCAATATCAGAATGAAATTAATGTACGTAAATAATTAAATACCAGTCCCAATAGACAGAGTATCAAGAACCATTTAATCATTTTATAAATTATATGTCCATATTTGACAGTTACAATATTTACAATAAAATCCGTATTACATGTTCATTCATTCCCACCTCATTTTAGCCCAGGTCCCACTATTCCGCAAAGTTCTAGAGTTCCCCGAGCTCCCTCACGCACAGTAGCCTTCACTCGTCGGGTATCACGCCCTCTCGTCCATTCGCACCACAATCACCTCGTCCGCCGTCGCCTCGCAATCTCGCTGCACCAAACATCACTCGATTACCGCACTCAACCAACTGGCTTCCACAAAAAGACTGCTTATCCTTGGCCAGCTGCAAATTTATAGGGTCGTTGGCCATCGCCCAGAAATTTCTCTAAATGCGGGGTTGCGCCGAGGGTCCTAGTAACCATAATATTCTTGTGCGTCCTCCAAACACGTCGGCTTCTCCCGCGGAGGGGAGGAGGAGGGGCTGTGACTCCAACCAGGTCGCCTCTTTCGACAGCGAGCGGGTCTGCCTGATAGAAGGGGGGGGGAGGAGGTGGGTCTGCTCCCCCCCCCCCAACATAGAGCCGGACACCGCATGGAGCTCGCGTGTAACGCGAGTGTCCGTGCATATCAATAGTGATCCTATTGCGCAGTAGTGTATAATTTACGAAAATTTCTTTCAGTGAACCTGTTTGATAAAAAATTCCACCTAAGTTAAACGCTATTTTCAAAATTCAAAATTTAAGGTGAGAATGAGGCATGAGTTGATATAGTTTTTACATTTACAGAATATGTTTTAACTGTTTTCATACGCTCTTTATTATTATGAATAAATTACCGTTAATGATTAATAAGCAAATATTGAACTAACGACTAAATTTTTATTCCTGCATCAGCCTTAACCATGCCTGTATTTACGTAACAATAAAATAAGGATCTCTTTCTTATTTATTTTTTTGCACATGACAGCCACTATATTTTTTCTGACACGTTTGAATATGCGTATGTTAAATGAAGTTATTCTTCACTTGTCTCAACTCCCAACTCTTTATGTTCTTGAGGAAAAAATACCCACTTATTGATCAGTGTTATCACTTGTTCATCATTGATCCCGTATGTCGTTTTAGAGAGTAGCTAGCAGCGTTTTGTTGGACGTTTGTAATAACGACGTAACAAAACGTCAAGTGAACGAAACATTGACTGTTCCTCAACCGAGTCTTAATCTTAACTGTTACAAACAGGTAACTTGTTTTGGTGACTACAGGGCATAGCGTCTACCGAAGTGAATTGAACTGCGTAATTTTAATAAATCATCTGTTACAAACAGATATGTTTCAATAGTTACATAAAATTATGTTTCTGTTTGTATTCTTTGTAAAGTTAACTATCTTGTTTGTACATTCATTGATTTATCGGTCATATAATTTTTATTTTGTTATAACGTTATTTATTGAATCACGTCCCTTAACGTAATAATCATGGATAATAGGGCTGGTTATTTTTAAATTTACATATATACAGAATTGTTTTTAAAAAAAAGTACAAGAGTTTAGAATGTATCTAAAAACTTTATTTCCACAGTATTTAGGCCATATGTGTAAGGCAGCAAAACTCTCAAATATACGTATATCATGAAATAGTTTCAAGCATCATGGATTAAAATAGTGTAGCTGTACTTAATATATAAAGACAAAAATAAATCAGAAATATGTTCTTTTAGTTTCCAATGGTCACGTTTGATTTACCAAGAACTCTAGCCCACTCCATTTCCACAGTCTCTCTTATCTAATCACTGGATTATCGCTTGTTTCCAGGGTGATTCTGTCGATAACATAAACGTCAATAGATAGTACGTGCATCCCTTTTAGCAATGTAACAGAAAGAATGACACGTAGAACAAGTACAAATTCTAAAATAATGATTTCTTTCTTTGTTATATAATTACTTTCTCTTCTTAAAATAGCTACATTCAACCAATGAACAACTGTGATTATGACATATCATGCAAAGAAATCCTAATAAGTATATAATAGTTATGTTGAAGATAATCAGCAACCTTACTGTACACGGATACACAAGCTCACTACAAAAGCGTGACTTCATATTACCTAGCTGAAAAAAGTAAACATTACGTAAAATACAGAGATTTAATGTCATATTCAATCACACGCATCCTCATTAGAAAAAAACAAGCGGAGGTACCCAGAAACCAAGCAACCGTACATCCTACAATGCAATACAAAATGTCCACTGGGTAACATTTCATACTAGGCTTCAAGTTACACATAACTCTTTTAATTACAAGAAATGTAGTCTAATTCCAAAATGTAATATGCTAAACTGTAAAAGTAAAAACATGCGCCTTAAACATGTAATTATTACTTACATTTCAGCAGGGTGAGTTCAACCCTTAATGTTCGGTCAATTTTTTTCGGTAATCAATAAGAATTAAATATTGTAAAAATAAAAATATTAAAACAATTTTGTATTATACTCTATTGAAATCTTTACATTCCATACCAGAATAAAATGTTCTGTTAATTTTTATTTTTTTAGTCATAATTTCTTGTGAATTTTTACGATTTTGCAGACATGCCCAACGCATTTGTCGTACGCACCAGTCTCGTCACAGAAATGTGGTACAAAGTCTTTTCAGGGCACGATATTAGTTTTTATTTTTATTTTACACTTCTGAAAATCTCTACGGCACAAGGCAGCTTCGTGTGTTTCTACTTAATCGCTGTTAATTTTGAACGTAGTGACTGTTCACACATATTGTGATCGTAGGTTGCGAACGGAGTTGGCAAAACAACATTTTGAAGTTCCTTTAACCAACAGTGTAATGACCGAAAATTTTCAGTTCATGCGTAGGTATATACGAGATTGTATGAGTGTAAATATAAGACGAACTTCAGCGCTGTAAGTTGTGCAAGATTATAAATAATGCTTTAAAGCAAAATAATTTCCGAAAGTATAAAAACTGTACTGTGCGCCTGTTTTATTAAGTGAGCTGTTAACGAGTCTATCATACCGCAAAACATAACAATTTAAATTACTCTTAACTACGATCAGCGTAATCAAAGGATGTTCACAGTCTGCTGAGCACGGTATACTGCAACAAGTTTAAAGTTTTTTTTTTCTCCGCATTTTTTTGTTAGAATACTGATTTTTAACCATTCATTTACCACTTGTCCTCATACGGAATGCGAAGGTTGGACTAATAGAACTGTAGGTTAGGCGAGGCGTTTTACAAGGCGAAAATCTAGAATCTTTCAGTAACACTGGCACTCGGTGATTGCTGCAGAAATAAATAATCATCTGGAACACATTACATCTATATTTTATCATAGTAAACACTGCTACAGTTCATTCGTGGTTACTTCCGAACTTTTTGAAGCCCTGCTAAGATACTGTTTCCGCATACATGGGGTGACTATTCAAACGTTTGATTCAAAACGTTGGAAGAAACAGCGAATAGAACATAATGTTCAAAATGTGTGTAGTGATCTGCCTTAGACTCTAGTGTCGGTGCAGAAATCGGGGTGTGTCATGGGTTTTTACTAAATATGCCTGCGTTAGCGGGCAATGTTTTCCTTGGTACGGACTGTTCACAGAAAAATGAGAACTTTTGAAAACCCTCCTTAATATCAACTTGTATGCACGTTGTGTATTATTCCACCTTATGTAAAATTAACATTGCAACTGGACTGATAACTTTATTCATGCGTCGGTCAGGTGAAACTGTGGAATTATTAGAAAATAAAACATGTTTCAAATCTGGTAATAATTTTACACTCCGATGCATTAAAAAAACCATAAAACGAAAGAAATAGTTTATGTTATCACAAAATGGTTACTTAACACTTTTTATTTGACGTCAAGATATAGAACTACTTTCCATCCATCATTATAGGCTGTTCAAGGTAAAGTGAGAACTTTTTAAGGCCCTTATAAATTTTTCCTTTCGTCCATTTTCCATCTTCCTGCCGCTTTTTAATATAAACATTGCAATGTAACTAATAAACACAGCGTATACATTTCACCACCACCAAAATTTAATGCCTTAGACTGCAATAAGATATATTTATTTGCGGTTAATGCCTGTTGGGAGGGCCTTAAAAAGTGCTCACTTTATCTTGAACAGCCTATATCAACATTACTGTACTGGGAGCATATCACTCGGTGCGCACGTATATGCAGACATGGGCAGTGAATTTTTTCTAAGGTTCATTCCAAAAGTACTCACTTTATCGTGAATAGCTTTTATATGGGAATGAAATGAAAGTACCGAAATGGATTCCTGGCGTTTATGGCTAACATTTACACAACTAGACATCTCTCGTTCGGTCCCAAAATTAGCACGCTAGCACACCAAAGTCGCGAGATATACTGCTCGGAAATTTTCGCCCACTCCCGATACTTCAGCCAGTCGCCGCGTACCCCCACCAACGAATGCACGGTGCCAACTCATATCCGTCCTCCAATCACAGTCGTATACCAGTTTGAAGGAAACCATGAATATTTCAATAGTGTTTTATTAGTAGGGGCAGTGACATCTCGCGAAAAGATTTCGAGACAAGTTATACTTAAAAACACAGTATGGTTGTTTATCTTTCTCGATTGGCTACATCATCGTGTTATTCTCAGTATGCAAATAACTTTGGTTCACTGCCAAAGTTGTTGAATTCTAATTGGCCCAGTTGAAAACAGATACGACTTCTGATACAGAGGGCGACCAATGGTAAAATAAATATTTATTTAAATCTATCATGTGCTCAGATTTTTTTCGCGAAAAAACCACTGGCTCTAGTTATAAGTCACAAAATTATAGTGTTGACGTTAATCACCCGGCAAACGACACATCGTAGTTTCTGTCGGTGTCCCCCATGTGTCCGCCTGATTTTATAAATCTATTCGCGTCAAAAACGGTTATCATTTTTATATGGCGAAAGGTGTTTTTAGTGACGTAACTCCAGAGAATCAGCTAACCAGGCGTTGACTGGGATAGCTTTCAAAAAAAAATTTCTGGACATACCTTCTTCGTAAAATTTTGGTTCGCAAGTGAGACAAAGATGGCGGAGCGAAGTTGAACATTTTGTTTAAAATAATAAGTTTGGGCAGAACGTGAACACGTTTTGGTGCAACGCATTCATAACCTGTGTTATAATTACGCAGCACAGGCATCGTTCGAGGAAGTGTTACGAGACAGACAAATTAAGCGTTTTAAATTACGCGTAGGCTTGACTCCACGCTCGCGTGTATTTTAGATTCCCCAGCGTTATGTTCATTGGCTGCTGCCCTTGTTTCACTACAGGCCGCGTGGCACGGGATTCGGTGCTTGTTCCCTTGCAGATCTGCTATTAGCTGAGATTTCACCTGGACGTGTCTGATAAACTGTGATCCAATCACAAAACTTAATAGAAATAAACACCTTCTCCTAAAATAATTTCGCGAAATTTTCCAGTCCCTACCTATCATATTGATGTCTGTTTTAGAAATTTTAATGAATTTACCATAGGGAAAGGTAATACTTCACACGACTGTTATTATAAAAATGACAAATTGACGGTAAGAGTACATAGTGGAAATTCGCTGCAGTGTTTCATTACCTGATGGTAAGAACGATATTTTTTTTTGGGGGGGGGGGGGGGACAGCGTCAGGCTGTCTACATTCGAAGACTTGGCAGTGAAGCCAGTGCAATTAAATTTTATAAATCGCGACACGGAACAAGCTCGTGTACAGTATAATGCCTGGTTCACATGTACGCCGATCACGCAGAACAGACAGAGCGGAAAACTAGAACAGCCAATCAGAAGCCGTCCTTGGTTTCCGCGCGATCCACACAGAAAAGTTGAGCTCAACGCCGATATTTTCTGCTCGCGGAAAGAGCATACATCGCCGATATTACCCATAATTCAGCTGGTTCACATATTTTATGATACTAATTTCTTGAATAATCGACGTGTATTTGTGTAAATGTATAGGATAGTTTAATGTACGTATTTATAATGAAATACGTGAATATAAACGTTAATGTTATTCAGAATCTGAATTAAATAAACGTAGTTTGAAAATGAACCGAAAGATAGCACTAAAAGTAAAAAAAAAATTGATGTAAAAAAATTACTATCTCTTGAAAGACGACAGAATCTAGTTAGTTATCTATAATTTGTTTTAGAATCATGGCGTTAAAAATCACGAATTTAACAGCAAATTGGCTACGCAGAAAATCTGCTTAAAGGCTGTTCACAATAAAGTGAACACTTTTGGTTGAAATTAACCTTAGAAAAGTATCACTGCCCCATAATGCATATAGCCTATTTTAATGGGCGCACTGAGTGACATTTGTCCAGTAAAGTTGGTAACGGTGGATGGAAAATAATGCCATATAGATATTAACGTCGAATAAAATGTGTTAGGTAACCATTTGTGATAACTTGAATTATTTATTTCACTTTGTTATTATATTATATATATATATATATATATATATATATATATATATATACACACACACACACACACACATCGAAGTGTGAAAATTAGCAGTTTTGTATAATATTTATTTTCCTAAAAATTTCACAGTTTTACTTCACCGACGCATGAATAAAGTGATGAGGCCCATGGCAATGACAATTTCACATAAGGCAGAAGAATACTTAACGTGCATACAACTAGATTTTAAGCGGGTCTTTCAGAAATGCTCATTTTACCGTGAACAGCCTATACATGTGAACATCCATCGGTTGTGCCTGCTCTGTCTGTTTGGCATTATCGAGGCGTGCATGTGAACCAGGCTTAACTCCTGTGGAGATATTTGGTTACGTTCCGCAATATGTCGGCAGCCATTGTCTGCCAAAGCAGTGCCAAGACAAGCCGAGCGGAGAGTAGGGCGCCCTCCACGTAGGCACGCTACTATTTTTATACTACATCGGTTTTTTTAAATCCCAGCTGTCTGGGCAACTGTTGTACTAGAACTCTCTCCTTTTTTCTCTCTCTCTCTCTCGTTCTCTCCGGCCATTCTAGGTGTAGCCGTCTATTCCCGGCACATCTCCTCGCTTGCGTGCGCGACGTGTCCTTTGAAGTTCACACCCGTGATGATGGCTTTGTCCGGCGCTGTCCGACTGTTTAACCTCACTTCGGGAGGCGAAAAATAAAGTTAAGAGTTTGCTATTCGTTTGAATCTATTGAGAAATTGACGTACTAAGCATCTCATAAAACCGCAGTCTCTCATTTAAAACGGGTTATTTTAAAATACAACTGGAATATTAACCCGCAATACAGACACACAGGAACAATATCAAGTAATTTAATACTTAATCATATTATTTTATAATGTTAAAATTTAAAATATTGGGACAACATGATTTATCATTCACAAAATTATGTTTAATGAACATATTATTTTACGGCCTACACAAATGTTCCTTTACGCAATACCAGCTTCATTAAGGTATCAAATATGCTAAAATAACTATGATATACTTTACGCAGATGTAATGATAATAGCAAGACCTTCCCACATTTTAAAGTGGGATGGACCCCGCATTTTCTGTGAAATAGTTGTTTGCGCGAATACGCGTACCGCGGTAAATAAATGTTCTGCAAAAAAAAAATACTTTTGTCAGAAAAGATTTAAAAACAATTATCTATGGCCCCATTTTTTTTACTGATGTAGTATTAACTATATTCTTTGAGAAAAAAAAATCTTTAAAAATGGTCACTTATCGCATTTTTAAAGCTCGCCTATGCAGTTTCCTTAAGCGGCAAGAGAAAAGTACAAAGATAAGGGAGTAGTTTAATCTGTGGTCTTTCATGGCGTGTAATAAAACACCACTGTTACGTATGTAATTTGCATAGTACAGCGTTACGGCGGAAACACTCCACGCCTTGCGCGTAGGAGCGACGAGACACTATGCGTGCGGGTTAGTGTCGCCCGTATCGCCCCCTCGCTTCTTGACCTTGGATGCGGGGTTCCCACGGGGGTCCACCCCACTCTTAAGGATTATGTTCATCATGTTCCAGCCTTTTGTCATTTGTTTTGTGCTATAGTATTTGTTTTGGAACAAATACATGTAGCAATGTATGTATTTACTTATAGATTATAAAATATCTGTTAATTCCAGAACTTGCAAACATTTTTCTGATCTTTTCAACGGATTTTAAGCATCTCATATAGCTTGTATGTATTTTCGGTTTGTCTTTATTTTTAAATTTAAATGGTTAACTTCCGCGTGGAATTGATAAAATTCCTCGTGTTTTACATAATTTCGTTTCTATTTTCAGTCTATATTTTGTTATTTGAGTGTTCTCTTTAAAGTGCCACAGACATTATTCAATTTTAAAAATAAATTTTAATTGCCATTTGCATATATTTATGAGATATTTGCTACTAAGTAGTTAGAAAAAATTACGTGTTTAATTGTATGATTGTCAATTATATTTGTTCGCACATGTAGCTTGCGTTAGAATAACATGGCTGTAATTTTTTTATAGAGGTAACAAATTTTAATATTTGACGAATTACATAAATATATGATAAATTTACGCATTGATGTTTAAGATTTCTCACTATCTGTTACCACTGAATGAAAAACGTACATTTATTTTAGGCTAAAAAAAAGAAAATCTTTGTTTTTTTTATATGTTCAGCTTCCAAGAAATAAAACAGTTGCCATCTACTCTAGTTTCGGGTCCCTATTTAAGAAATGTGTAAATGTTTGTAAAGTTAGGTTATTATGAAAATATTTACTTTTATACGTTTAGGTATTTAAAAAAAAAACAGTAGGGACACATATATACATAATTCATTTTAACGTCAGTCATCGCTACTACACCGCAGAGATTAGTCGTCCACTGACGCAAGAAATAACTACACACGGGACCTTGGGTAGGTTGATCAGCAAAGACAAGTGACTCGATTCTAAAAATAAAATGCTCTGCGGTTGCTGAAGTCAGTGGAAGACGAACTCAGCACGGGTCGATTGTGTAGGCCGATGAACGTTGAATCACTGCTCTTAAAATAACTTTTTTTTTTTTTTTTTCGATAAAACATTCATCGTAGCCTTGGTTACCGTGGAATAACGAATACAGGGAATTCTATGACGTGAATAAGAGGTGATCATACTTAATCGTATAACATTGGGAACTGACAGATTGTCTGGAAAGAGCAGAACCACTGATGTTCCGAAAATAGTATGACAAGCCACAATCAAGAACTAAACTTTGCCTTCCACTGCGCTCTTCAATTTCCGTCAACACCGGTTACTCATGAAGTACGTGTTTATCGATAATGAAATAAACCTTCTTAATAAATTGAACTTCTTTTCATGCGATTTCATAAGTTGTGAGAAAGTATACATGTAAATAGTACTAACATTTTAAATTAGATGCAGTACTATTGCCCTATAATTCATCAAGGCAGATAAATACAGAAAAGATTTTAAGCAAAATTATGGACACTTAATTGGCATGCAAATATTTCGTTCCATAACAACCAAACATAAGATATTGTGGACTGAGAGCTGTAGCATAAAAAAGCGCTGGAAACATTTTATTGACCAAATTAGAGACAGGGCAGAGAGACAAATAATCCGAGAACAGTGGGACGGACAAATATGAAAAGAAATATAAGCAGGACGAGGAAAAATGTTCTAGAAAACTGAATATAATCTTAACAAGTATAAAGAGCACTAAATGAACCAAAAAATAAAGAAACTTCGAAAATTGATAAAATTAACTGAGAATAATTTGACAGTTTCTGAACAAAATGAAATACATATTGATTACTTACACAAAACTTATGTTGGAAATTAAAACGTTTTCCACTGCAACAAAAACACTAAAAAGTCGGTATTTTCAAAACTATAAATTAACAAATTTTGATCAGAGTGTAAAAATTTCAAAAGTAATAAATTTATTGAGTACTGCCTAAAAGGTATTACCTAACGTCTTGTGAAAAATTAGCGAATTAGCGAATGTGTTGAAATTATTTTTATGGTGTGACATTAAGAGTGGGACGGAGCTGCGCGTCCAAGGCCAAAAAGCGAATGGAGCAATACGGGCGACACTAACACGCAAGTCTAGCGCCTCATCGCCCCTACGCGTAAGGCGTGCAGTGTTTCCGCCGTGAAGCTGTACTGTGCTAATTAGATCTGTAACAGTAGGACTTTATTACACGCCATGAAAAAGTAAATATTAAACTACGACCGTAACTTTAAAAATGCGATATTTTACAATTTTCATGAATTATTTTCTCCAAGAATACACTTAATATGACGAACGTAAAAAAGGGGCATAGATAATTGTTTATTTTTTAATTTTTTCTGACAAAGAATCTTACTTGCAGGACATTTTTTTTAAAATCAAGATACGCGTATTCGCGCAAGCAACTATTTCGTTGCTCACGCGCCTCTATGGTACTTTAACCAGAAACAATTTGTTTTTAATGAGTAATCGTACAATAGGAACTCACTCTTCATTTGATTCCGAAACGTCCATCAAAGCTATTTCCCTTCTCGAAAAAATTTACTGTGTAGAAGGATTGGGGGCTCTTTGTTTTACAGTTGTATCCATAAGTTTAACTTTTCTCAGACGCAGGTCATAAGCACGAACAACTTAGATTTAAATGAAACGTTGTTTACCGAAGATCTGTACACGTTTTAGCGACTTCGGCAAGAAGCCAACTTAAATTTGGTTCCGTCCAGAAGATATCGCGGTGCAGGCTGGCCCGTATTGCACCGGCCGCCTCGGAAGGCAGTGCAAGTTAATGAGCCAAATCAAGACGTTTACACCGATGTAACAAATTTGTCTGGAATAAAGTCAACTTGCCACGCACTCATATAGCATTTGCCCACTTTCTTTCCACTGTCAAGACAGAGAGCGGGTACCGCACAACCTAATGAAAGGCAGACTGCAAGGACAGCAACCAAACAAGAAATTATACAGAAAAATTTCTAGTGAAGCATTTAAATTTCTTCCTTTTTTATATGTCAAAAACGATGTAAAAAAAAAAAAAGTAAAACATTTTTAAATTTTGCATTTAATACTTGCTGTTTCTACCGTGACGATAATTGGTTAGCTGGTTCACAACGGGACGAACCCTTCGGATCAGTGGGCTGGATAATAAATCAAAGCTGTCGGACCCCAACGCACGAATGCAGTGTCCATGAATGAATTATTCCTGTTTCACAAATCGCACGCAAATCTTTACGCCACTTGAGCATTCCAGATTATAAACTTTTGTTTAACCTACAAACAAAAATTTGTCGTTATCTCATTAAATTAAATTTATTTTTAAATTTTAAGTGATTCACAAAGAAAATAATTACTTTTATTGCTGATATTTATGTAGTGTGCACTGAGAGCGTTCGCTCTGTTCTTTTCTTTCTGGAACTGTTCGCCCTTAATACGACAATAAAATAACGTGAGTGGTACATCAACAGAATTATATAACCATTAATACAAATAAGAGACTTCAATAAAAGTTGTCCAAATAACGTAAGGTGAAATACGCCTGTGAAAAAATATCTTAGCTTATAATTCAGTGGTCGCTGGGTCGAAGTTTGGTGTCACTAAGTTAAGGTTTTTTTTTTGGTAAGTATAATTCGCAATATATATGGTTTTACTTCCATCTTATTCAGTCATCACATTTACTTTAGCGAAATCTTGCGATTTATAATAGTATTAATACATACAATTTAAGTATTGTAGGCTATTTAATAAACTTTTTAAGCAAAAAATTTTTTTAGTCCTCCGGCGTATTTTTTGGCAACAGGGAATCCAACGATTTTTCTGGAAAACTGCAAAAAAAGCTGTGTAATATTTAATTTTCGCCTTAATTTTGATCCTTTACTTTTTGCAACACGCCCATGATTCTATTCACTTGTGTGAAGATATAAGTTTGGTTAATAAAATAAATACCTATACTAAACACACATACTAGCTGTAAATGTCAGATCGTTGCAATTACTGCAAACTTTGTTTCATTCCGTGTGGTTGGTTGGCACGCAGATTTTATCGAAAGGCCTTTTATAATTGACATTATAATTGGAATAGAAATTATTATTGAAAATGCTGTTTTGCTTTTGGGATAAGAAATTACTGCAAATCTCGGAATTAAATTGAACCAAAACCATATAGAACAGTTAACAAGAACTTATTTTAAGCTGAGGCCAGGGAAATTTTACTTGAGATGAAAGATGAAAAGACAATGCAATTTTACACTAAATTCTTGTATTTAATTCTGTATAGTATCTTAAAATGTCTTATGTTTGGTATTCAAGTTACAGGTTTGATAGACCTTTTGTATCCTTTAGGGTAAAAAATAATAATAAACTTATAGCTGATTGGTTAAGCTCTTTTAAAATCAATCTTTGAATTGCATTTTAACGTTCTTATTGATGGTACTATCCTTGCAAAGTTGGCATCCATTAGGGACCAGTAGTTCCATGCCTTAATGTCGTATTATAAGTGTTAGGTTTCAATTCGTATCCAATTTTTTTTTGTTAGGTTTCTATTTTTTTTATGAAGGTAAGAGCAATAATTACGATAGTATAGCCCATTCACGCTTGATTCCAAATTTTTTGAAGCCCTGCTTGAGTTCTAGTTCCACATGGTGCAAACAAAGATTAACTACGACTAGAAAACTACACCAAAGAGACGATGCACCGCATTCATGCGCACTCAGCTCAACTAAAACATATTTCGTATGAGAACTATTACTTTCTAGGCATTGACCTATTTTCTCTCCGGTGCTATTTATATCGATTATAAATTAAATATTATAATTTATAGACAAATATAAGTCAAAGTTTAATTTTACCAAAAATAAGATACATTTATGTTAATAAAAGTAAAAATGGGCTTTTGATAGAAGACGTATTTAAGAAACAACCAAACACGTCATACAAGATGTTATTTTTCAAAAGTTGAATTCAAAAAGTGTGAAGGAACCGCACATAGACCATAGTAACATTTTACGTGTTAAACTGTTTCAACTTACGCTCGATAGAAAGAAACCGACTCTGAGGTGAGATTGTTTCAAAAAGTACATTCAAAAGCGGCCCCTGAAAGCTCCATTAAATTTGGTTTGCAATAAACTTATTACATTTAAATTGTGTTTATTCGTATGCGCTACACATGCAACTGATCTGTTGTGACTAAACGTTTATTAAAACACTTGTTCTGAAGCCCATTGTTTCTTTCCTGCTGAGTGCGAAAACAAAATTTACAGAATAAATAATAATAATGGGCACCCGAAATTATGAATGTGATATACCGCTTCTCCAGGCATATCCACGAACGCCTCCAAGAAAAATATTATAAGAAATTCAGCTAAGATTTACATCACTATTGTGAACTTTGTCTCCACCCACGAGAGCGTATATAAAACTACTCGTTCATGTTTCAAAGGCCAAGGAGCCGGCATCAAACATTTTTGCCCTTGGGTGTGCCTTCGGAGAAGGATTTAATCAGCGGCTGTTAGCAGGGTGCTTCGCCGGTTTATTGCCAGCGGCCAACGGACTATAAACAAATGTCTATCTCCATGGCAACGAAAAAGTCACCACCACCCCTCGTCAGATGTCTGGCTTTGGACCCCCCCCCCCCCCGGCTAGCGACCATCCAATTCTAACCGCGCCCACCACGCGTTTGTCTTGGACTGAGGCTCCCTTCGCCCAGCCAGACGTATCGCAGTGCCTTGGGTAAGTGATGGGCAGAATCGATTATTTTGTATTGGAATACTTGCGAGGATCGAGAATTTTCACTCGTTGATTGAATTCGAGAAGTGACAAGTTTTTTGGTGGTATTCATCTATTCAAATGCGTGATTTGAATGTTTTTTTTTTTTTTGTGAACGCTCTGCTTTCATTCGCATTATTATATTAAGATAAGAAATTCAGTAGAGGATCGGTGAAAGCCGATCCTAGATAACTATATAAGAGACAATAAAATGTTTAAAAAATGTCATAGAAGTAAAAAACAGACACAGAACAGTGCCGTTGATGTTAAACAGATTTTAAACATTTTAAGTAATATAAATGGATACATGAGAAGACTTAAGATTCAACAAAATAACTATAGGCTATTCACGGTAATGTGAGCACTTTTAAAAGCCCTCTTGTTTGGAATAACAGTCAATAAATATATTTAATTGTAGGCTTAGACGTTAAACTCCCCAGTGTGGTTGAATATACACATTGTGTTTATTACTTACAAGGCAATATTTATTTTTAAAAAGTGGTTAAATTTTTTAAAAAAAATGGCTGAAAGCAAAAACTAACTAGGGCCTCAAAAGTGCTCACTGTACCGCGAACAGCCCATGTCCAATTTGATAAATACAATTATGCCTGCGAACAGTCAAGAAAAAACGTGTACCGGGGGAAGTAACATTTACACGAGAATTAAAGTACTTGTATAATATGTGTGCGAGGCTTGAGAACAGATCAATCTTTCGGATAAAAGTATTCGTTCGAGATAACTCGAGAACTCGTAGGAATCGAATTCTTCAACATTTTGAACACTCCTATCACTACATTGCGTACAACGGTACGCTTATAGGCTGTTCCAAATAAGTGGGCACTTTTGAAAGCCCTGCTTGAGATATAATTTTCTCCCAATATTGTATCCTTACACCACATGTAAAATTTACATTGCCTTGGGACTAGTAACTTTGTTAATGCGTCAGTTAAAGTGAAAACGTCACAGTGTTACGAAAATAATATGTTACTAACGTGCATATCTGCACAATGATGTTTATAAACTAAATAACACAAAATCGATTTGCTATAAATTGAAAAATTACACTCGCAATTAAGGGTCATTTAGGGGCCATAAGAGTCAGTCCTGTGAGAGGTTGGTCTGCCAGTAGTCAGTTTTATACTTTACGAGCGTCCATGAGTTCAAACAGAGCGAAGAAAACACGAGGACGAAATACATTTTATCATTTTTTTAAATCTTTTCCAGGGCAAGGCAGCGATGATAAGTTAGCAGCTAGCGAGTCAGTCAGAAGTTTTTTCAACTCGTTTGGTAGGATCCTTCCCGGACTAACCATAATGTACGTTGTTTACAAATTTACGCTAATTTTCTATCTGTGGCAACTTGCGTGTAATATTTTCTTTTTCCTTTAGATTGTTACAAAATTGACTTTGGTGTAATGGGTTAAACATTTCAGAATTTTCTATTATATGTTGTTTCACATTCGATGTGTATGTATATAGTCATGATCGACATAACAAATATTTATACTATAATTTATGTTTCAGGTGGGGAATATCCCGAAGTCTTGCTAGCTAGCGTGAAACCCACCGCTATAGACTAGATGCTCGCTCTTTCCCAGGTTCCAGGTGGCCGCGCACCTTCGACAGCTAGTATTAGAAAAAGAGCAAAGTACAACTCACGGCTGCCAACTAGTGAATACTGCACGTGGTACCAACCCATACCTACTGTCGCCGTCGCTGTTGATGTTGAAACGATGCGTATTACATATGCGAGGCTTCGTCTCCTAAAAAAAGTTTTTTTTTTTTTCCCCGCCAGAGGTGGCTACAGATTGTGTTTTTCGCGGATACCCCACGACCTGACGTAATTGAATATCTGGAATTAACGGTCAGAGTGCTAAAGGACGAAGGGCTAGAGATCGATCTGTCACCTCTGGCATCAACCGAGAAACTGTGCCGGGGGTCGACATTGTTCCCATTATATACTTTCCTCACACTAACACGCTCTGGCGGACAATACTGAAAACAAGAGTGATAGTGTTAGGGATTAAGCGATGGCGAATAATTGGTTAGACTAAAGTGATGAGGTGAGGAGTAACAGAACAAATACTCAATTTAAATGGTACTTTAATTAGCATTAAAACGAAAAATGGTTTTTATCGGTCTTAATTACATATTTAAATACAAAAAAAAATACCAATCTACTAAATTATGCATTAAGGTATTCCACTGATTGTAAAAATAATTTTTTATAAATAGGTTGAGAATTTAAAGATTTTCTTATGCCTATAAAAATAGATGAGTGGCGACAGCTCGCCTGGAGGTTGAATCGACAGTGTCTGTGTATGCAGACATCTGGCCTGGCGGCGAAATCGAGAAATTAATGCCACCTCTGTGTTGAAAATAGAATCCTATATGGAGTGCGCCGACAGCACCACTTTTACTTTAAAAACTTAAACAAATATGGCTGTCCGCCTGATGGCAATAACGATTATTAATAGACTAGCGTCACCTAGGTGTTGAAAACATATGAAGTACAAAATGGTGTCCTCCAGCAATGTATAAACAAATGACAAACGAAAAACCACGATGGCTGCATGTGATAGAATGAGCAAAGACGAGGGGAGTTAGGGTAAAGGAGGTCAGTCGTCTGCTGGGTGTGGTGCTGGGAGGGATCTCCAGAAATGAAAGGTTTTTAAAATAAATATTATAATAACAAATCTTAGTAATAAATTTTAACAATACATTTTTATTAATAATTTTTAAAAATAAACTCTGAAATAATATATTTTTAAATATTTTTTTTTGCTATTTAAAAAAATTATATTATTTAATAACTTTTTGATTTTTTTAAATATTTTTAGGGTTTTTTAAGATTTCAAGGTTAAATATCACCAGGGTCAAGTACACTAGCATTCAACATGGCGGACAAGATGTCCGCCGGGAGACCATAATGACAAAGCATGAATAGCTCCGAGCTCCGCCGCAATATGCCGATGTGCCAAAACATACTTTTGTCTTCTACTTTCGAACTATTTTGTTTACTTTGCTGCAAACTTATCTGGGAGCCTGCTTGCCAGCTGTGTGAGGTATCATATACGCAGTTAGAGGGTAGTAATATTTTTTAAAGGTTTATTTCAAACATGTTCACATTACTTTGAACAGACTATAGTAAAAAATATGATTTTCAGGTAAATTCGCACATTTTAAGACAAATTTAGAAAAAAATTAAATGATACCATTAATGCCTTCTTGTTCGAAGATAAACACTAGCTGGAGTAATTTATTTGAGGTAAAATTGATAGCGAATAATGAACACTGATGTATGGTAGGTTCTGACATGCCTGGCATGCTGGCGGGGATCCAGAATCAAGAGCCCGTGAACGTACTCGATATTCGGACATTACAGCCAACTATGCTTGCAAAGGTTATAAGTGGGCATGAGGTATACTTGACCAGCAGTCCTAATCGTTGCCAGGTGTGTTACCTACGTTATCAATTTCGTGGCTTATCCTAAAAAGTGTGGAAATTGCAGCCAACTATGCTTGTAAGTGGACTTAAGGCATAATTAACATGCGTACTAAGCGCGACTGTTGGCTAGGGTGCGTGAGCAGGTGCCACACAGGTGGGATGTCAGAGCATTATATTAGTCCCGCCAGGATGCCAGGTGAAAGGAGACCTGAAGGAATAAGAGTCAACCAAGGTGGTATGACAGAGTATGAAACTCGGCCCGGCCACGATGCCAGGTGAAAGGAGACCAGAAGGAATAAGAGTCAACCAAGGTGGTATAACAGAGTATGAAACTCGGCCCGGCCAGGATGCCAGGTGAAAGGAGACCAGAAGGAATGAGTCAACCAAGGTGGTATAACAGAGTATGAGACTCGTCCCCGCCACGATGCCAGGTGAAAGGAGACCAGAAGGAATAAGAGTCAACCAAGGTGGTATGACAGAGTATGAAACTCGGACCGGCCAGGATGCCAGGTGAAAGGAGACCAGAAGGAATAAGAGTCAACCAAGGTGGTATAACAGAGTATGAAACTCGGCCCGGCCACGATGCCAGGTGAAAGGAGACCAGAAGGAATAAGAGTCAACCAAGGTGGTATAACAGAGTATAAAACTCGTCCCGTCCAGGATGCCAGAAGAAAGTAAATTGGAAGGAATATGAGAAAACCTGTGTGTGCCAGTTCGTTCCCTCGTCCCCAGCCTGCAGCCTAGTGGAAGGCGTGGGAATTAAATTATAACTTTTACACTTATAAAGTGTGTGCGAATACACGTGTAGTATCTGCAGTTTTTTCCTGTGTGTGGATGCGACATAAAACATAGTCATTTTTTTTCGCGGTGACAAGGCTATTGTCTGGTGAGTGTGTAGGTCGATGCAAGTATTTACTTAATATCTTCTCCTTGCTGTACAATGTAAATTTTTTTCGAGGAAGCAGGTTTATTATCTCGCGATTGCTTAGGGGATGCTAGTATATATGTTATTTCTTCTCCCAACTCTTCGCGTGCAATGGTGGTCGTGTGGTCTAGACGCTGGGCTGGCGAGTGAAAGATGGTCGGATCGAAACCACATGCCTCCAGAATTTTTTTGAGTTCACTAATAACTATAAAAATTCCCAGTGCTATAACCCCCGCTTGAACTCACTCCTCGATGCTCGCGCGCCTCTGCAGGCGATGAGTGAACCAAGAAACACACAAAATGGTTGCATCGGTACTAGTGCTCCTAGCTGCGAACGGTCGAACTTCCCACAATCTGGTGGCAGGTGAGGGTATCAAATATAGTCTCCTACAGCAGACGACTGGTGGCGGGAATTAAATATGGCTGCCTGCAGAAGACGATGACGACGGTGATGGCAGACGCGAAAAGCAAGATACGGGTGGGAGACAGGAGACAAAATAAATGCGGCCGGAATTTATATGAGAAAACCGCCAAAGGATAGAACGGGAGAGAGACACGAAGGAATGAGAGAGTATGAGAAAATAAAGGAGATTGGTTGGACAATGCATCGCATACATGGGCCATTAGTGTAAAGGCTTATCACGGTAAAACGAGTACTTTTGAAAGCCAAACTAAAATTATGCACGTTGTGTATTCTTCCGCCTTTATAAAAAATTAATACTTCCATGGGTCTCATCACTTTATTCCTGCGTCGACCAAGTGAAACTTTGAATTTACTGAAAAACGTAAATGTTTCACAAATCTGCTCTTTTTTACATTCCAGAACATTAAAATAAAATTACAGAGGGGAAAAAATAATTTAAGTGGTTGTAAATGGTTACTTAACACTTTTAATTTGACGTTAAGATAATGAACTACTTTCCATCCATCGTTACCAGCTTTACTGGGCGTATGTCACCAAGTGCGCCCGTTATAATGCAGACAAAGGAAGTGACTTCTTTCTAAGGTTGATTTCAAAAGTACACACTTTATCGTGAACAGCAGTTAATAATATTTTGCATAAGAACTGTTACTTACTAGGCGTTACCAACACATCTATTTACTCTCCTTTTATATCCGTACTAAATATATATTTAAACATTATGTTTTGTAGGTAATATGTAAGTAATTATACCAAAAATATGGTATTTTTATGGTAACAAAATTATAAAAAGCTTGCGATATGCGAAATATTTAATTGAAGAAAAAAAAAACCACGTTATACGCAGGGCGATTTTTCCGAGGTTTGATTCGAGAAGTTTGAAGTAACCGCGAATAGCCTATACAGCCCAACTCCAGCGGCACACGCCCGCAAAATGGCGTCACTGGCTAGCACAATATTGGAGCGCCTGGTAAATTACTCGCCGGTCGGCATCCAATACGGGAACTTTTCTCCAGCAAGAAGTAGCCTGTCAGGCGCAACAACAGTTCCCGGAGAGCCTCGCTCAGCCAATCAGAGGACGGGTACGCCCACGTCAAAGGAATCGCCAAGCCATTTTCGACTCTGTGTAAAATTGCCTCATTCTGCGTCGTCACGCTGCGCCGAAGGACGAGGGAGGTTTTACAAGCGGCCCACCTGACGGCGCGGAATTGCAAGGCGGGCATAATGAGATACAGAGACGGCAGATCGTAACGATGGATCACCGGCCAGTAAAACTGCGGGAAACAGTTCGTTCCGATATTAAATCTTTATCGCCTCCGCACTCACAGCGCCGAACTGATCTGGAGGTCTCGCAGAGCGGGAATATTTACATCGTCTATTAATTTACCCGTTCCCGATAAATATCAACGTAAGCGCGATATCTTTAAATTGCACACCACAAAAAAAGTTGTACTCCATTTACGGTTACTTCCAACTATTCTGAAGTCCTGCAGAATTTCTACTTCCAGAATATTCCTCCGCCTCATGCAAATAAAGCTTAGAAAATTACACCAGATGGCCAACGAACAGTATTCGTAAGCGCTCGGTGTAATAATATTTTGCATAATAACTATTTCTTACAAGGCATTACCAACACACCTATTTTCTCACTGCTTTATTTGTATTAATTATAAATGAAATAATACAATTTATAGGTAAAATATAAGTCAAAGTTCAATTTAAGCAAAAACAAGGTACTTTTATGTTAACATAAACACGAGATATGTGATATATTTAGGAAACCAAATACGTCATAAATGGGGTGTTTTTTTTTTCCTCAAAGGTTTTATTCAAAAAGTGATACGAAACCGCTAACAGACTGTAACTGAATGCACTGCCTGTAATCTGGTTTCTCAGGAAAGATGTCTGTTAGGACAGTAGGCGAATATAAATGAGACATTGGAATAACAGGCGTGGCATTGTGTATTTTCATCCCATACTTTATCTTGGGCTGTGAGCAACAGACTAACTCAGTAATTCCGGTGGTGCCAAACTATTTTTGAGGTGTGTAGTTTGAATTACATTTTATCAAAATTTTTGCGTGGAGATAATTTGTAGGTATTTCCCGCGTTTTGAGGCACAGAATATGCGGAAACAAAAAGGAGACACTGACCTGTGAATAAATTCATCATAGTATGTTTTCAAAGCACGGAGCTGGCATTATGTACTGTTGCATTTCGCTGCCCGGTATTTAGTGCGCGTGGGAAGGCGCCGAGAGCTGGATCTCAAGTTCGTAACTTTGGACGAAGCGAGCGGCCTATCATAAAGGATGCCGCTGGACACGCCGATAAACTTATCGCAGCTAGCGCCTCGCTGGCCCTAAGAAGCTCATCTTTCTCAATTTATCACGCAGGAATGTTGTCGTCATAACTATTACCTTTCCCAGAATAACTTGGATTGCCGAGAACGTTCTAGACGGCACATACCTAAAGTATAAATACCACGTGCGGCCTCTAAGGAGGGAGAGATTAAGGGCCGAGAGTTTGGCGTCTCGTGCGACCGTAAGCTGCAGTTGGGCGATTCCGTAGCGGCGAGGGACGACTGCAGCGATCTACAAGAGTACGTCGGCGAGCTTGTGTGCAATAAAGAGTGGGACTGATCTGCGGGACTGTGGACTCGATGCGTGAGTGAAAAGACATTCGGGACGAAGGAAATAGAAAGTTTTAACTAAACGTGTGGAAATAATTGGAGTTGTTTAAGGAACATTACGATATCTATGATTTTTACGTACATTAATGAGTTTAGTTTATAACAAAAAAAAGTGAAAGCGCGACCGAGTTTCGAATCCGCATATTATACGCCTAAACGTTACCACTAAGGTACTTCGACTAAAGTGACTACTAGTGAATTGGAAACGTTTTTAAATACATAATTTTCCAATAGCGGACATGTACGTAAGATACGAATGTTCACGTTTTGGAGTTTTAGTTTTTTATTTCATTTTGAACTTACTTCATTGAGATTGTTTATACCTTTAAGCATAAATAAATCCACTAACAAACACGTATACTCTCCTAATCATTATAAAAATTATAAACAAACTCTCGAGCTGTAAGTTTGAACGAAAGAAACCAAATAACCACATCACCCTACAGTCGACCAAAATAGATGCCAGAACTGAACCAGGCTGATTTTGTTGCCACCACAAATTCTATTATAACAATAATGTCATACAATATATATATATATATATATATATATATATATATATATATATATATATATATGCACAAGTTAACCAAATAATTATTCACTCCAAGAAAATTATTTATTTCATTCTACTTTGGTATTTAAAATCCTTACGGTTCAGCTGATAAAATTAATTTAAATGTGTCCCCCCCCCCCCCAGGGAACTAATACAAATGTTTCGGGCAAGAACAGATTAGTTGAGCGAACAGGATGTTGTTCAGTATAAACTAATACTGCTCAAGTCAATTTATTTCGAATCTGGAACCACACCTTTCTCGCGGTATACCCACATTAAATGGTTTTGGTGCGTGGATTTGCCTCCTTAAAATGGATTTCAAGCGTCGTTATTCTCATTTTCGAGACTTTTGGTCAACGATACGAAATTTTTTAAATCAACAATTCACTGTCCGTTCTCAAGTTGCGTCTATGCTTCATGAGCTCACCTCATTTTAATGCGTTGTTGCAATCGTATTTTCCAGCATGAACTCGTGCAATAGATTATAGGACGTTGACGGTAAAGAGATATCGTTTGAAATCAGTCTTTTAAAAATTCGCTGCTCGTTAACTGCATTTTGCAGCACACTCTGGCATGCAGACCCGAGTTAAGTTGGCGACGAATTATGAAAATAGTTCCAAGTCTTGACTTTGTATTGCAAGTGTAATGTTTAAATTCGTGGTAAAAACAAGTTGGTGATTTATTTTTTGCTTTACACATTAAAGTACAAAATGGGATATAATATATTCACGGTTAGTTCACACTTTCTGAAGTCCTGCCTACGTTATACTTACAGGATATTCCTCCGCCACGTGCAAACTAGCTTGGCCAAGTATAGAAAATTGCACCAAAAGACAACGTACCGAATTCGTGCGCACTCAGATGTAATAATATTTTGTATGAGAACTATTTCGTACTAGGCTTTACCAAAACACACGTTTTCTCGCTGTTTTTATCCACATTTATTATAAATATAAGATACTTTAATGTTAACAGAGGTATAAAACGCTCGTGACATATGACATATTTAGTAAACAACCAAACACGTCATACATGGAGTGATTTTCCACTGGTTGGATTCAAAATGTGTGAAGAAACCACGAATGCACTATAGTAACACGTTTAGGTTCCAACCATTCCAAATTTTCACTTGGCTAGTGTATGAATAAAGCGAGCAGGCCCATTACAATGTCGATTTTGCATATGACAGAAGAACACAAAATGAGGAGAAAAGCATATATTGAGTAGGGCTATCAAAACTGCTAAATTAACCTTCAACAGCCCATAAGTAGGTCAATCGTGTTGCACACAACACTGAACAACGTCCTATAGACTGTTCACGTTAAAGTGAGCACTTTTCAGGCCCTAGTTACTATTTTCCTACAGGCATTCTTTATCCTTTAACTACCTTTTAAAATAGATATTTGCATGTGAGAAACACAGTGTGTAGATTCCACCGCACTCTGAAAATGTCTAAGGCTAAAATAAAATATATTTACTAACTATTACTCCAAATGAGAGGGCTTTCAAAAGTTCTCACTTAGCCAGGAATAGCTTAATAATCTATTCGCGGTTTTTTCACAATTTTTGAATCAAACGTCAGACCCTTGCTGCATCTTTGACCCAAGGATGCAGCAAGGCTGAACCCCAAAAATGATCTGAGCAAATTGTAAAAAAAATGGCAAAAACCAACAAAAGGTTTTCTCAAGTAGGTCAGGAATATCATTAGTTTGAGGTAAGTTCAAAAACATGAAGTGTGAAGAATGTTAATGTATTCAGTTCCATTTTCATTTCTTTTGCGTGAAAAACATAGATTTGATATATATATATATATATATATATATATATATATATATATATATATATATATATATATATATATATATATATATATATAAAATACATATTCTTGGAAAAAACATTACGATTTCAAACATATTCTGTTATAATACATTTTCTTTGAAAAACTACGATTTCAGAAATATTATCTGGTATAATACAGATTCTTTAAAGATACTGTCCACTTACTGGACCTCAGGTATACATATGAGAAATATTTATGTGAAAATCCAAGCCCATATTGCCTTATTAAAAATATCATAAAAGAGCATTTTACAATAATAACGCCTTTGAAATAATTATCAACAATATTTCCAACATGGTATATATATATACTTATTTTGGTAACAAACACTTCTCTGGCTATATAAGGCCAAGATAGGCCAATGAAAAATTCTAGCTTGAAATCTAAATGCATTCACCCAACCTTCATTTTCATGGGTCTTACTTGGAAAATCTCTCTTTAAAACCTGCATTAAAATTCCACAAGAGAGATCTTACATAATTTTTACCATTTTGCCATTCTTTGCAATTTAATAAAATATGGCATTATTAAAAACCTTAAAAATCCAGGCTGAGTTTGACTTGCCTGCCATTGAATTACATACTGAGAAAGAATAGATTTTAATTTCCTCCCCTCGTCCGGCGACCAAAGCAACTGCTCGCAATTAGAGGGCCTTAACTTTCAAGGAGAAAAATACAAATATTAGAACTGTAGGTTTTTACACCCAGACGACTGCTCGACAGACATTCCGAAAAATGTTAACACTCATTCATTTCTTAGAGTTTAAACAGAATAATATCTGCAAGTAAGATTGATTTTTGGGCATCTAGTCTTACGTCAAATTGACGCCATGGCCTACTACTCGAAGAGCCAATCAAGTGGTAGAAAATAAAGTGGTAGGTTACATAAAATCTGATGTATGATGCTCCCTCGAGGCCGGATGTCTGACCTCGAATGAGCAGAAATACAAAGCATATATACTGTTACACTTCATTTAATTCCTTGAGGGGTTAACAAATTCCAAACCCCAATGAAAAGTCGTTATTTGACTCTGAAAATACAGGAGCCAATAGGAGTTAGTATTACCTTATTAGGAGCTACCATCGTTATACTTGGTAGTGGGAAATATCATAATATAATTATTCCCTAGAGGGGAATAAGTAATGATCGGCGAATGAAAATTCTTATCTGCAAACATGTCAAAATAAGGACGACACTGTCACGCAAACGGCCGTTTGAACGGCGCGCCGACCTTCTGCGCAGATGACGAACGCACCCCTGCCATGAGAGGGGAGGGCGATCCCAGCGCTCAGCTCCGCCGGCAGCAGGAGTGGAAACTACGGGCGCCATAATGCCACTTGTTGACCCAAACGCTGGATGCACGAAGTTCTTCTTTCTTAAGTGCCGTGAAAAGTTATTTTTTTTTTATGCCGCGCCGGGCAAAACGGAACACCAGCATGCTGCACCAAGGTAGAAAATATGATAGATTTTAAGCAAACTAATATTGTCCAATATTTTAACTTTCAGCAAAAAGCTTTTGCGTGCGTAGAATGAACTTCATACGTTGTCTAGTTGAACGGTTGAATAGGGGGCAGGCCCGAGACAACAAAATAGCGTAGATTTTCTTGCAGTCGTCTCAAACGCTTGGAAAATCACCCCACATGTATGACATATTTGATTGTTTCCTAAGTATGTAATTTTATATTTATACTTTTGCTAGCATAAAAGTGTCTTATTTTTTATTAAAATGAACAATTACTTCTATTCTATCCATTAATTATAAATTCTCGTTTATAATTAATATTTATAAAAACCAGAGAGAAAATAGATGTTGGCAAAACTTAGTAAGGAATAGTTTTTTGGCGTAATTCCCGAGACTTGGTTAAGCTTTGTTTCCATGAGGCGTAGGAATATTTGGGGAGTAGGACATTAGCAGGACTTCAGAAAAGTTGGAAGTAACCATGAATGAACCATACGACACCTTTAGCTGCACAGTAAATGGCGCGATGGTTTTCTGTTATTGTGACCTTTAATCAGTATCGTTCAGGTTCCATAGGTCTCGTCCATTAGAAGACGGTGAGTGTTGAATGCAGACAGCGACAGCGTGTATTTCGGCTGTTGTTTTCCAAATGGAATGATTTGTCGAACAGGCATTCGATGAGCAGAATTACTCTACATCAAAGGAATTCTGGGATATTCTACTTTAATAAAGGTGACTCTCGCCCAGAGAGTGAATTAACTTACGTTGAACTTATACAATTGAAGGGAAAAAAACTAAGTTTCCACCTTAAATTATATTGCGGTGAAGACATTCCGACACATGAAACACATAAATGTTTCTCACTTCCATCAATGTTTCCACCCAAAAATTACAAAAATCTTTCTTTAAAGAATTACAACCGCCAGGAGGCACAACGGGTAGACTAATACGGATTACGGAAATGTCTTAAAAAAGAATTTACTTTTACGTTGATAATAACTGGGAGACATTTTTTTCCTTTTGCCCCAAAAAAATCACTACGAAAATTAAATTACAGAGTTACCTTCGCAAGAGATACTTTCAATTCATGCAAACTACATTAAAAGTTATCACGACCAACACTGTCATATAAAAATGCAAATAATACTGATATTAACGTAATGATTGCATTTGCAAGAAATTTACAATATTAAAAATATTCAGATTGTTTCACACCAAATGACACGTCGTGACGAGACTTATTCTTTATGCAAAATGGAACGTATTACACAATACAACGTATACCCGACGTGATTCTTGAGGGTGCAACGCATCTTTAATGCAATAGGGTTGGGAATACTTTAATGAACATAAATAAGATAGTGAGCGATATTAAACAACCCAATTTGGAATAGTGTTTATGTGAACAAAGCTGTAAAATGTGTGCATTTTTGTTTGATAATATTATCACTATCATATCAGTAAAATTGGGTGTAGCATCTTTGCAATGTTCAAAAATGTGTAACAATTCATGTTAATGGGTAATTTTCGACAGATTTATTAATTTTTTTAAATGTTTACTCATAACGCTTTGCAGCTATGCAACCAGTGGTACTCAAGCAAAGCAAGTTATCTACCGCGCGGGCGCAGAAAAAAATCAACTAATCCGGTACTCTGTTGTTTAGTTGGCATTTAGGCCCTTTACAGCTGTTATAGGTACAGTTAGTGTGTTCATTTAATAGAACGGGTTACAGTAATTCTTCAAAGCGGCGACGTTGGACGTATGCAACGCCGTATTTTCAGACGTTCATAATCTGCAGCAGAAGGTCCCCTGTCGTCCCACAGGATTTCCTACGCAAGATTCTTTAAAAAATGGCCCCACAGAAAAAATTCAAGCGGGCCTACGTCGGATGTGTGCACAGATCATTCGATGAGGCCGTGATAACCAATCCATTTGTTGTCAAATGTAGCGTTCTGGTGTGCCCTCGCAGTGGCGCTGTTGTGTGCTGGAGCACCATTGTGCTGAAACCACATGTCACGTGTCGTGTGACAAGTGGCACATCCTTCAATAACACAGGCAATGTCTCAGACATAAAGTCATGGTACACGTGAATAGGAAGTATAGTTGGTACTATGAGGCGGTGGTTGATGATGTCACACTGCATTTTGATTGAGAGTCTCGCATGATGTGCTCGTGACACACGGCATGCGGATTTTCCCTTAGGCCAGATGTGCGCTGAATGATTGTTAAATGTCCCGTCCTGTAAGAAAGTTGCTTCATCAGTGAACAACGCCAAATTTTCGGAAGTGAGGTATCACAGCACACTATTGCAAAACCCATATGCAAAGCTGAAGTCGTCTTGGGTAATCATTCGGGTACAGATGTTGTACACATTGTAGGTAATAGGGCGGCTGCAACTTCTCATGGGGAATGCGCTGCACTGTCGTACTACTCGAAGGCGTATTACTCGCAGTCTCGAGAACACCGTCTTTGAGTGCAGGTGTCCTCACGTTCCACACACGATTTTCTGTCTTCTTTGCCAGCAATGAACCTATGTCCCCAAAGCCGGTGGTGAAGTTGTTGGAACATTTGGTGGCCGGGATGACGACGATGCAGAAACCCCTCTGCGTACAGTTGTTCTACTGCTGCAACTAGCAGCAGAATAAATTAGATGCATATTGGTGAACTCTAGCGAAATGTACTGTTTAATTGCACTTATCAGAACACGCTGATACGCGCACACTTTCAGCTATGTACAACACATGGTTATTGATAGCAATCACATAATGGCCATATCGGGCGTATCGTATGGTCATTATATATCTGCAAACACACGAGCCGAAGATCAGTAGTCAGAGTGGTCAACGTATGCAACACAGGCTGCATGGACGTGGGCGAATGGTAAACGCTCTCATTTGGCAATTTTTACTTGGCGCGCGAGCGGCTGAAATGGCATACAGGGCCTAAGTAACGACTCAAGAGCAGTGCACCGGATTTAATAATTTTGTACTGTGCCTGCGCGGTAGACCAACAGCTTTATTTAAGTAACACATGTTTCACAGCTGCAATTCGTCACATCTTAACATTATATAAAAAAATGAATTTTAAAGAGGACAGATGGCCTGAAAGCGTTACGCCAAGCTGCAGTTTTTGTTCATATGAACCTGGTCGTTATTAATATATCGAATAATACCGATTAACAAGCATGGTTACATATTTTCGAACATTACAATGTTGACACGCCCAGTTTTACTGATGATAGATGAATAATATTACCAAACAGAAATATACACATTTAACAGCTTCGTTCACGTGAACGCTATACTGAAATGTGTTTTTCAATATCGCGTAGTTTATTATTTGTGATCATAAAAGCATTCTCAACCCTCTTGAATTATGGGTACATACTTCCTCAATAACCTCTTTAGGCTATGAGTATTATATTTTACGTCTCATTTTGCATTAAAAAAATCACCTCACGACGTTTGCATCATTTAATCTGAAAAAAGTAAAAAAATATTGTAATTTTTTGCAAATGAAATCATTGGGTTAATATTTGTATTATTCGCTCTTTTATGTGGCCGTGTTGGTCTTGTACAAATTTTAATGAAGTTTGCATGGTTTGACTAAATCTTTTGCAATGTTAATATTGTGATTTCATTTTTGTGGTACTTTTTTTAAAGCAAAGGAAACAAAGTCATCCAGATATCATAAACGTAAAGGAAAGATATGTGTTTTCACAGTACACTAACGCGATGCAGCGCATCTACACAGAACGACCAAAGAGCTGTAGCTTCGAAAGCAAACGTTAATTCGTTGACGACGAATGCCATCAGTGTCGGTGCTGTAATCTATGTGCATATCAGTAACTATCAGCAATGAAACTTTATTTTCAGTCTATACACTGTACTGGCGGGAATTGGAATGTCAAAAACATTACATCAAGAAAGTCTTGCAAATCATCATTGGCAAATGATATACATGCACATTAGATAATATTATATACTCTCGTCTAAAACCTTACAATAAAAATAACGAAAAAATACTTAATATAAATCTAAACATTTTACGAATTATTTAACACTAGCGACCCGAACCGGCCTCGCTCGGGTGCAATTTATAAATATGGCGTTATTTAGCAAGTATATACACTCAATGCTTGAGGTAACAAACATAGGATTAATACTGTGTTGTTCACAAAATCTTCGTGAGTGACATTAAAAGACAAAAATAGTTACTGTGGGTCATTCTTAAAAGTTAAACATATGCTGTCGCGGACTTTTTGTAGACCATTTTGAGATCTACACTTCTGTAGTTCATTAACTTGGTGTGTCTCTTATGGTTTAGTAAGTGTAAGCCAAGCGCCCGAAAAGTGACTTTTTCCAACTTTATTATAAAACGTCGACATATCTCTGCTATCCTTATATTAAATATTAATGTATTATATACTTAAACCTTTCTCAAGAAATTCTCTAAATGATGGTGAAAACCGCATCAAAATCTATCAAGTAATTTAGAAGTCTTATCCGAATACACAGACACGCGCGGCTGGGCGACTTTGTTTTATAATATGTACAGGTATAGAATTTAAGTATTCTTCTCGTGCTACATCTAGAATAAATACGATTTTTTAAATTATTAATTTATGTTACAGTGTAACGAGTGGTGTGTCTCAGTGGGTGACACACAAGACTCGCGCTTGGGAGAACCCGCATTCGATTCCCAGTCCAGCTTTCCATGGTTTTCGAAACATTCATACAAGCCATGGCCTATTCCTTCTCCGTTCCTGCTTTTCTGAGCAACTTGCTCCGTCTCTAATGGCTTCGCTTTCGACGAGAAGTAGTGCACAATCTTAAATCTGCATTAGAATATACATTGCAAAACAATGAGTATACTTCATAAATTCATGGCTACTTCAAAGTCTCCTGAAGCCCTGCTAAAGTTCTGCTTCCAGGATATTCCTCCACCTCGTGCAAACTAAGCTCATCTAAGTCTAGAAAATTACACCAAAGGAGATCGCACCGAATTCGTGCGCACTCAGCTGTAAGTATATTTTGCATGAGAACTATTTCTTACTAGGCTCTACCAACACAAATGTTTTCTTACTGTATATATTTATATTGATTATTAATGAAACATTATAATTTATAAAGTTATAAAGAGAATATAGGTAAAACTTCAAATTAACTAAAATTAGGGAGTTTTATTTTAACAGAGTTGTAAAAACGACTGCGATAATGTCGTATTTATGAAATAACCAAACACGTCATACATGGAGTCATTTTCCAAAGGTTTGATTGAAAAAAGTGTGAAGAAAGCACGAAGCGTTTATGTTGCTATTTTTGCAGCTTTTTCGATTTAAAAAAAAAGTAAGTTGTCGATTATCTTACTTTTTTCTCCGCCACAGTCATTCGACTCCGTCTGTCGCTTTTTCTCTCATCAGCTAAGGATCATCAAGCCGCGCTATTGTAAAACAGTGTAACGTGGAAGTAAAAAAAGTTTTCTGAAATTTAAGACATTGGCTGTGTATGAAAAATCATTTATTTATTGTGTTTCTGCGGACGCGACAGCCGGCTTGGAGCCTTCAAGCAGTAAACGTGAACTAGCATAACCTTGCTCGAAGTCATGTGTAAATTAGGCACACTAAATCTCAAGTTAATAATTCTTCATCAATGTGCGGTGAAACCATGCGTGGAACACCGTGGGGTCTGATATCTATCCGTTTTTTACTATCCTGTAAAATTAATATAGTGTGGGCTTTATTTGCAGTTTTTCTTTATTATTTAGCAGCGCAAAGAAGCGATAAAAAGATCTTCAGAATTTTTTATTGCAGAAATGTTTGTAACTCTTATGCAAAATAAAGTTGCTAGTAAAGGAATTTTTCAAGTATGTAGACATTAAATTCTTTTCTCATTTCTTTTCGACTACAACCTAGAAATTTAAAGCGGGCTGGCAAACCCTGCTATTTGACATACGACCGAACATTTCGTTTTACTATAGAATATTCTTCGCCAAATAAATATTTAGGAATCTTGTAAGTTGGCTATTTTCAGCGTAGAAGCCACAGTCAATGGGTTGGAGGTTTAATGAAATTTTTTAAAAGTTATTTCTCTGTTCCCATTCCCAAACATGGAATTCGAGGAGAAAACAGTGGCTCCGATTCTCAATAAAACTGTTTTCGGAGACATTTTTCTGATTGGAGATTCACACCAAGTCGTCGATATTGGCATTTCGCTTTCGCGATTCTTTCGTTCCCTTTTTTGGGATTCACGGTTCAATGCAATGGAATCGCCACTCACATATTTTGGTTCCACGTGTATGGTAGAGTGAAAGTCGAACCATACTCGATAAAGACATGGAAAATGTTCAGGGGATTTTACGTACAACTTATACGTGAAGCAATGCCGCATCTTAAAGTGAGATATCTTGCAGATATGCCTTAAAATTGCTACAGTTTTGATAGAGATCAATAGCATATCTACCTCAAATCCTGAAACATTACAATGTAGAACTGCTTGCCGAAACCTGCCTGCAAGATGGTCGCAACTCGACCATCACGCGAAATATCTAACCTTGCTTTCATAAAATGTGATTTTCACTTTCATTGGCTTTAATGACACGAGTCTCTAGTTAATATTGGGAAAGGTTGGCGTTTATTCTCATCGCATTCACTCGAATGTGTGGTAGCATTTCGACGAGGCCAGCCTAAAATAAGTAGTTTAAATCATGTATTACAACCCTGACACAGCATTTACGTAGCGCAACCGAACTGAATATTCGTGACGGAGAAAAAATATTATGTAAAGGCTGTTCACGATAAAGTGAGCACTTTAGAGATGAACTTTAGAAAAACGTCACTGCCCATGCATGAATATATTTTAATGGGCGTGCTGAGTGACATTCGCCCAGCAAAGTTGATAACGATGGATGGAAAGTAGTTCCATTATCTTAACGTTGAAGAAAAAGTGTTACATAACCATTTGTGATAACTTAAAATTATTTCTTTCGCTTTCTCTTTTTTTTTAATGGATCGAAGTGTAAAAATGAGCAGATTTGATAAGTATTTGCTTTATTAATAATTTCACAGTTTCATTTTACCGACCCATGTATAAAGTGATGTGGACCATGGCAATGTTAATTTTACATAAGGTGGAAGAGTACACAACGTGCATATAAGTAAATCTTACACGGGGCTTTCAAAAGTGCTCATTTTACTGTGAATAGCCTATACCTATGGAAACATTTGTAATCTGAAACAGTAAGATTATAATTAAAACGTGTTATAAGTTAAGTGTTCCCTTTAATCGTAACATATTTTAATTTCTGGGTTTTTTATCTCTGAACTCTAGCGAGAATTACAAACTTGTTTGTTAACCAACGGGAATGTAATATTTTGCTCATAAATCACTGTGAAAATGTTTGGGCCCAAGACATAAAAGTATTTTCAGTGAAATATTTTTGAACATCTTTATTCGGCAAGTTTTGCAGTTTTATCAGGCTACGCCTAACCAACCGTAACGGAACGAGGCAATAAGTAGAGCGATCGTAGAACGGCCGGAGCAGGAAAGAAAAATACCGCCTGGATGTTGTAACGCCTGACGACACGGGGTGACATTCCCGACAAGGCCAAGACATCTACTGTGGCGTCCGCGTGAATAAAGATAATTTTCCTTTCGTCGACAGTCTATATTTCTTCTCTCCCAAGTCGTCAACCGCCTCCATTTGCGGGGGCAGAAAGGACAAACATTTCTCATCTCCTGCTTGCGGCCGAACAACCCCCGAAGGATTCCCGGTGAAAATAAGAAAGAGGGGAGTGGGAAAAGAAAAGGAGAAAAAAAAACCCTTCCCAGCCTTAAAATGTCATACATTTAGACGGGCGTGTCAGTTTCCACTGCCAACGCGAACGTCTTTGCCTTTTTTTTTTTTTTTTTGCGGTATTTTGTGGGAGGTGTAGGAACTACCCCTCACCACCGGAAGGTTTTTCCTTTCTTCTCAGCCGGCATGGGCGACATCCCTTGAGGATACGTTTCCAGGACCGCAGGAGGGTAGAAAGGGGTTGTGTAGGGGAAAGGGCGGCAGGCGGTGAAGGGCAGTTGGCGCAGAATGTCACGAGAAGAGCGAGCAGCTTCACTCCCGCGACGAGCAATGTCGGACGTACTGGCCGCGGAAGTGTTTCACTCCCACTGAAGGCCAGGCCGGCAGCGCGGGACGTCATAGGCGTCGACGCTGGCAGCCATCTTGGCTCCAGCCGCGCCCGAGGGCGACTTGACTTACTGGTCTCTCTGACGTCTTTCAGGATGCCGACTATGGTCCATTCCCTACTGGAACAGACTTATGAAAATCAACCTTTGAAAAATCACCCTAGCCATTAGCTGCATGCGCAGCTAGTAAAATAATAATAATAAAAAAAGTTGGAGGATTGTGGGTACTGTACCCGCATAAGTCTGTTCCAATTGTAAATTGACTATATATAGACCAATATTGATTATAGTCCATTCACGGTTTCTAAAGCCCTGCTTAGTTTCAAAATATTCCTCCAACTCACGCAAATAATGTTCAACTAAGTATAGAAAATTACACAGAAGCGACAGCGCGCCTCATTTTTGCGCACTCGCTTCAATCATATTTTCCATAAGAATCAGTTTTTGTGCTAGGAAGTACAAACGCGCCTATTTTCTCCCATTTGTTTTATTTATGTTAACTGTAGACGAAATATTATGTAAAGATTAGATATAATTATCAGTTTAAATTAAAAAGTAAGATCATGTTATTCCAACAGAAGAATAAAATGCCTGCGATACATATCATACTTCAGAAACACACAAAGCGCATCATACATGAAGTTATTATTTAAGTTTGATTCAAAAAAGTGTGAAGAAACCGGGAGTAGACCATATTACATTCCAGTCAAACACTGAAGCCGAATCATTTTTTATAGTTGTCTCTTTATTTTGCGCAATAACATGCCAAAATCACACTCCTCCGCTTGCTGGGTTCTTCGAATATAAGCTAAGGTGAACTGTACAAAAGTAGTTCTTTGTTGTCGTGACCGTTCCAGACAAAGTGTACGCAATGTAGTATAGCACAGGGATATTCTCGTAGGGTAATACTGTCCACTGGCAGGCTCTGTGCCCAGTATCCTTCACTGTATGTAGCTGATTCGTAAACGTGCCGAAAGCACCTCAAGCAATCTTGCGCATTCTGAATGTCGTTTGTTCATGTCAGTATCGCTTAGCTCATTGACAGCTGTTGGCCTAAAGGATTTGAATACGAGATCCTTTTTCATATGTCTTAATATTGTGGGATTTGTGACTGCAAGCTCGGCTGCTCGTTTCTGCAGTGACTTCTTGGGTGATCGGAGCCCAGATGCCTTCCACCACCGCACATGAGTAGTAGGAGTATGTATGTTTTGGCTCACTTAGCACAAGAGTGGCCTAAGTCGCATTTGTTGCAAGATAGGTATAAGTACATAATGATATGCAAATGAGCTTAATTAGTTGTTTGAGCGATTATAACTAATTAAATTGAGTAAGCGATTAATTAATCTGATTAATAGATTAATAAAATAATTCTTTGATCAATTTTTTACTGTCTGATATCAAAGAATGTTATTATTTTATTGGTGTTGAAAAGGTTAAGGTGATATTGGCAGAGCAGGATCTATGTGTCCTCTGTGAAGTCCTGGAGTCGACTAACCAGAGAGGGCTGTAATTGTTTATATAGGTGCAAATGTTGGTGTAAGATTGGTATAAGGGCTATTTTATATTTTTCTTGTTTGTGACTGATATGTGAATAGTGAGCAGGTTGCTCTCCGGAGGCATACTGAGGATTTAACTAGTTTAGATATGGGAGAAATGTTTTCTTTTCGGCAAAGTAAATACATTTTTTTTTTTTTATGAAAAGACTCTCTCTATTAATTTAAACGTATGAATCGAGCAAATACTAACCATAATCACACCTCGAATAGCATAAAAGGGACAAACTATTTCGGTGAAGCAAATTAAATAAGTACGAATGATTAAAAAGTTACTTTAACCCAAAGGACTTTAATCACATAACATTAAACCCTACCTTAATTGTGCGATTTATATTAATATCGTAACAAAATATATTATATTTCAAACGTAACTGATCTCCACTTTAATCACATAATCGACAGAACCAAACACGTATTCATTAAATAGACTTTAATAATGTGATTTATATTATTATCCACAAAAGTACTTGAATTCATTAAACAAACGATACACCCAGCTAATATAAAATTACAACTCACCGATACTCCAGATCCCACCTGACAAAAATCCCCTCCTACACATTCACGAAGTCACACGTACTTCACCCTCATCGGCTCTCAAAAAATGCATCGAAATACAGATTAAACTAGACAAACTATCTTACACCTAAAACCTTAAAAAACTAAATGAATATGCTAAGAAATTAATTTAACCACACGAAACTATCCAAGAAAATCGCTTCCCTCTTACAGCGAATTGAGAAGTGTATTGGATTGGAAACGTTCAATGTCTTGTGTTACCCAACGAGGCAGGCCAGCGGCTCGTTTGTAACCGACGGCTATCGCAAACCTAAAACTTCTCCGCCTTCCCCCGCATCCTCTGCCGTGTTGTTGGAAGGGATAAAGAAATTCCTGCAAGTTCTAACGCTTCTCGATAGCATTCATTTTGTTGTATCATCGCGCCTCATCCAACGCATAGTCGACAAGTACAAAGGAAAAATACTTCAGACTCTCACGCCGCCAAGAAGGCAATACAGTATTCACCTAACTGCTTCGAGCGACCCAACGTTGAGAGGGCGCAAGACTAGCTGTGTTGTGTGAATTCAGGCAAGACTGGAGATAGATTACACTTTCCGCGCAGAGTTCTACTGTGCATGTGCATTCCTCTGTCATCCCCTTGCCAACCTACCCCCTTTCCCCTCGCGGACGCCTTCGCTTGCACTAAGCACCACCCCGAATAATTATGCCCACCAATTTTCCCCGCTCCGCCAAGGACACCATGCCACATCAAGGCACACCACCTAGCAAGTGACAATACGGCATTCGCTGTAGTCTGTTGGGCGCTCAACAAAGCCAGTGCAGACCACACACACTACCTCCCCGGCATGGTTCCCGCACTCACAAAGAGTCAAGCACAATCTCTCATGGCTAGACAGGTGTTGCACCGGTCGGGCAGGGAAGCAGTTACCTGGCCATGGGAATCAGCTCTCCCAGCCAGCAAATGTAGCGCATGCCTGTCTGGTAACACTGGCTCGCCAAGGACATTTCAAACTCTAGCAACATAATACATTCTAAAACTTTTACCCAAATAATATCCTGCAAAAAAAAAAAAACAATTTAAGATAATTGCAAAGAGTGACGGAAATATTATGTTGTTCAATTAACGAAACTAAATATTTAAAAATCCATTTTCCAGTCTTTAAAAAATTTGTTCCATCCAAACAGTTTTGTTAGCTAACATTTTAAACGTACATGTATATATATTCTCTAAACACATATTATTTTCAAAACTAAAAGTATTTAACCCAACCCTCATATATAACAAGTTTATTTTTACAAATGCAACCAACTAACATTTATACCAAATGTATATATTTGAGCGAAATACAGCATTTCAAAGTTGAAATTAACACATTAGGATACAGTGTTTCGAAACCTAAAAGGATTTCTGGAAGCTTAGGAACGTATATATTTTTCTACAAAACACAAGTTCTGTCTGTAATAATTTTATTTTACAATTCCTACCACCCAATTATATCAGAAAGGTGGACATTTGAACAAATGTGTACAAAAATACCACAATTTCAGGTTGGAATGAGTTTTAAAATGCCAAAATCACTGATATTTCAATAATTTTTTGAAAAGGTTCGAATTCAAGTGATTTCAATGCAAAACTGTGGCCATTTTGAATCCGTATAGTATATAAAATGCAATAAATAAATTTTTCTTTCAGTCTTAAGCCAGCAGTTGTCGAAGTCAGATTGTATTGGGAGTATATCATCGAGTGGTTGCATTAATCAACAGACTTCTTCAATACCTTCATCAGTCTACAAGCTTCAACAGCAGGTAATATGCACAATGGTCACTGCTGTGATAATTGTGATGAAGATTGTGCTAGCGTGTTTAACGCCATTTTAGCATATGGACAAAGTAAAATGCTTTTAAGTTTAAATGTCGAGAACCTCGTGCTGCTACCTAAAGAATTTCTACTAACGTTTGGTGAGTACGAAATTCAACACATGAATCCATCCTTTCAGAGGATTTAAGAGCAGATGAGAACATAATCTCGTATTTGCCTTGTGATGAAGATTGTCTGTATGGTACACCGGATTTCTTCAATCAACCAAACACAGTCCTTCTGAGAAGAGATTGTGTAAAGCAAAGGTGGCAAAACGTAATGGGACTTGTTAAGCATCCCATTTTACCAAGAGATGATTCCGGTATTCATGAAGTTGATTCGGAATCCACAACTGAACTTTTGTAAAATTAGATTTGTTAAAATGTGATTGAAATTTGTAATTTGCAATCATGATGTGCTACATGGAAGTTTCGAAAATTATCAAGACAATTCTTTTTCAATTAAAGAACTCGCAATTTCTTATGCAACTGACGATAATGAAACAAAAGTGTTATATTTCAAAGCTCCGCGACCTTGGTATACTTTAAATCAGGAAATGAAAATGAGCTTTCGACATCAAATGTACAAAGTACATAGATTGATTGGTGATATAGGTTTAGAAGACCATTTCCAGTATGTGAGCAATGCGCTTCTCGAAGACTAACCTGTATGTGTGATGGTAAATATGCAGAAGGCAATTTTAAATAGTCGGACTAATACAGAAATTGTAAACATCAGATGATATCATGACTGTTCAAGCATTAATTCGCTAGTAAAATTCTATGACACTAATCATTGTGATAAAAAAATGTTTTGCTCACAATGCAAAAGCGAAACTCTTAAGAGGATATTTGTACCAGCATCCTACCTACATATAAAGATAATAATTTAGAAAATTGTTTTGTTGCAGGTTAAGACCTGCGTAAAAACTTTCAAATGGAGATATTGAATCCACAGCAGAAATACTCCAGTATTACTCCACGCTACAAGAGAATGTGGTTCCAGTCTCTAAAGAACATATACTCCCAATTCCAGATGTGTAACGGAGATGAACATTGAAAGTTTGCACAAAATCTCACAGGAAATAAATACACAGAATGAGTATTGCGTTATGAACAAAATGATTGTCCGGTTTTTAACATGAGACCCAACAGCGAACTGCCCTATTCGTCGTGGGATCTGTGTTTTAAAAACAGAAGAGAAGAAACAATCAAGGAACCAGGATTTAGACATATTAAATAAAAACTTAATAGAGAGTTCTACGACACTGCCACCATGTGGACCGTAACAAGCAATAACAAGCAACACACCAGGCAAATGCAAGGAAGTTGCAGTATTAAAATATCACCTTGTGGTATGTGGACTGTGAAGTTTGGAACAGTAATGTTTGTGTCCGTAAATTCGATTTAACCAAGCTGAAATGAGGAGAAACATAAGATGATGTATAAATCTACTTAGTGGTACACTCCTGGCAAAGTGTGAAAAACATGAATCATTTGATATATAATGGGACAAAGATACAGCAACAGCATGCCAGTTACGATTGAGAAGTTTGACTCAACAATTCAATTTGTCAGTGCTACTCCAGGTTACAGGAAAGTGTGGTTTCGACACGAAGAAGACACTAGAAATGTAAATGTGTAACGGAGAAGAACATTGGTGTTTCTTGTTAATTAGTCCGATAGTAACTTTTAAAGTGTTCGACGTTTATTATGGGCGAAAATTTTGATCTTTGTATAAATTGTGGCCCGACAGTATGCTGCCTGGCAATGAATCAACTAGCATTTGAAGCCTTTCCTAAATTCATAACAAAATGCATGTCATGCAAGAAAATTGAATACTTAATGCAGAAGGGATGTTGCTGTTCTATACCTGCATGGTGGAGCGAACAATGTGACAAAAAGGAATATTTTACATACATAGGCAACCAATAATTAAAGTCTTCTTGTGGCATGTGACAATGCAACGTTTGGTTAAGCAAGAACACTTAAATGAGATACTATATAAAGGAGAGCATTTAATATTAAAGTGTCAGTCATAGCTAGCATCTTCAACACTACAGTCACATACAAAGTCCTCCAAATAGGTTACAGAAGAGTATTCTTTAAGCCATATGGCGGTATTCTACAAGTTCAAGTGTGTAACAATATAGAACATTGGTCTAGGCATTCGCTTTGGTGAAGGCTTAGCATGCAATTATTGTGCTGTGAGGTATGTCCGCCCCAATACTGACTTACCATCTGTATTTGAAGAGCTGATGTCGGCTAGCCTTATCGAAGAATTGGAGGAAGAGCATAGCAACGGGGTAATCGCCTACCAACTCACCAGACCTCATCAGGGAACCACAATCCATTGGAAGGAAATGTGTGATGGGGACATCAACAACTTTATTTTCGAGCAAGGGTGTTTAGTTTTTCCTTCAGTGTGTATGCTTGTGAAGCGGCAAATTCAGAATAATTTTCTCTCCTACTTATAAGTATGCATTTATTCAAAATGAGTTGTATTCTGTAACTTATAGAGTAGCACATTCACATGCAGTTGTTAAGGAATTGTGTGAGTCAGACATTAATTTCAAATGTTCATATTGGCTTCGTTATTTGACAACATGTAATGACACATATAGTTTTGATTCCAGTTTAACTAACTGTAATAGTTCGAATTGTCTTGTAAATCAGTGTAGACTGTACAGGCTAGAGAAAAAACTTCAAAACTAAGGGCAAGCTCATTGTTACAAGCTTTTTGGAAGGCAGAACAGAATTTGAAACATCTGGTCTATACAACAGATAATGTTTTACCATTTCAGTATTATGAAGAATGTGACAATAATATTCATATTTTTGTAACAATAACAAAGAGTTTGGGTACTTATTATGTACTGGGTGTGTTTCTTCAAAGTGTTATGTGCATTGAGTAATAAAATTAGCAAAAATAAAGTTTACTCCTCAAACAGGTTTTAACTTGCAAAGTAAGAAAATTAATCTATCAATATACCTACATTGATCCTTGCTAATATATTGTTCTCAGTTGGGTGTTGGATAGCAAACATATAACATGTTGTTCTTTCATCCTGGAGATTCCTATGTTAGTGTGAAAGCAGGCAAATCTAATGTATCGTTTTTTTTTTTAATGGTGTTCCGGAATTCTCCACGAATTAACCAAGTTTTGTGATGGAATGTTTCATTTTAGGATTATTTATTTCATGCTGGGGGAAGAAAAAAACCATGAATTAATTCAATGTAGTGATAATAACAAATGTCCTGTTTCTTATATATGACAACACCAATGCCATTTACTATTGAAGATGTGCGCTCAAATTTTGTCGATACAAACCAAGACTTTGTTGAAAGTGTTGTATTACACTCACCTGAATTTTAAAAAGTGGATATTCGCACACACAGGATAAAATCAGAATGTAATAAATGTTCTCTCCTCGAAAGTAGACTTGATGAAGGGTATTTGGATCCAATTTTACAAAAATTTCTTAAAACTTTGTTAACTGAAGTTGCAAATAGCATATAACTTGTGTAACACCCTATACTTGCTTATGTTGAAATATTTGTGGATCATCTTGTGTTAAAATATTTGTGGAACACCCTATACTTACTCGTGTTAAAATATTTGCGGATCACCTTCTGTAAGCTTTGCTAACAATGTTTGTTCCTTAAAAAAATGTTGCATGTGGGTGAAATCTGCGATGAGACAATTAATCCTTATCTCAGAAACAGACTTGAGGAATTTAGTGCTTGTGGTAGCTGTTGGAGTATGCTTCTAATTCTGCATATGGATGTTCACATATCACAGTTTAGAGCATTCACTGTCGGTGCTGCTCACAATATGCTCCCCAAGTTTTTCCAATAAAAGAGCTTGCATTAATGTGCAGAGTCCTGATGGACTGTATTTCCATTACACCGTTATATCAGCTTTGTTTCCTGCCGCAAAGAATAGCGATAGATTAACTACATATCCCAATCCTCACAATGTTTTGGTTACTGAAGGTCTGTCGACTCCTGTTGTGTTGCAGGATATTCGAAAGTTCGAAGAGAACAATGGTATTTCTATCAATGTCTACTCTGCAGTAGACAAAGATGGCAATATTATTGACGAAACTTTCGATAAGCAAGGGGTTATCCTACCAATGCATATTTCTCCTGTACGACATGCACATCACGTAAATGTGTTGGCCATTCGTGCTTGTGGTAATGATGCACATTTGCATTTTGTTTCCATTAAGGATTTGTCAAGGCTGCTTCACAGACAGTTGACTAAGAACTGTAGAAAATCTTTGCTTGCGATTTTTGTGTCCAATACTTTAGTAGTAAGGAGAAAATCGCAAACCATAATGATCTCTGTCAGCAACGTAAGGTTGTTCGCAGTACTTTCCCTACTGGACATGACAAGTACTTGCAATTTCAGGGTTACAGCAAACAGTGAAGATTGGGTTTCATCGCCTATTGCGACACAGACATATTTGAAATCCTTGTCGACTTGCCTCCCCAATGATTATATGAGTAATACAAATAGTATTAATCAACATGTTCCATATGCTTGTAACAGTTTGTTGGTTTGTTCGTACAATCCAGCATTATCTAACTACTTTTGAGTTTGTGGGTGATGATTGTATGAACAAGTTAGTAGAAAAATTGGTTGAATTGACAAAGTGGGTGGCAGGAATATACAGCTTGACTGCTCCAATGAAGCCACAAACTCTCGCTGATGAAGTTAGGTTGGTGGCTCAGAAATGTTGTCATATTAATAAGAAGGAACTCGGTACAGATACTGTGGTTGACCATGACATATCTGACCAGGGAAATAAGAGGCCACACACATAATAAGTGCAACTTTAACTTCAGATTGTCCAAGAAACAACTTGTCGCTGTCATTCATAACGAGCAAAACTACGATGCTCGCTGGAAACTTTGGCAGTTATTTTGAAAACTACGCAAGTGAGTATCACCTGCTCGATGTATCCAGGCAACACCCAATTTGAATTGGCAAAAATGAAAGGAGTGTTTCCTTATGACTTTGTTAATTCCGAAGACAGTCTGATGTGCACGTCACTCCCACCAATGGATGCATTTCATAATGTCATACAAGGCGAAGGCATTAGCTATGTGAATTACGCTCACATCCAAGCTGCATGGTATGTGTCCCACTACATAAATCTGCTGCAGTATGCCATTCTGTATTTATGTGTGGACACTAGTTTGCTGGCAGATGTATTTGAAAATTTCAGGACTGTATGTTTGGCTCATTATGGTCTTGACCCCACTATGTACACCAAAGCTCCGTCTCTTGCATGAGACACTTTATTGTTGATGACAGATGCACAGATAGAGCTGTTGACTGACCCTGATATGTACCTTTCTGTTGAACGCGGGATAGGGGCAGTATTGCCCATGTTTCCAGAAGGTGTACAGAAGCCAATAACATTTACATGGGTGAAGAATACGACCCCAATGTGGCATCAAAGTACATCTGTTATTTCGACATAAACGGCCTGTATAGTCACACTATGAAGAGCAAGCTTCCTGTTGGCAATTTCGAGTGGGTTGGGGCTGATGTGTTTTCACCATGGGATTTTGCGAACACGGTGATTGATGGGGAGACATACTTTTTTGCGGAAGTGGTTTTGTTGTTTCCAGACGAATGACACAGTGCGCTATCAGATATGCCTTTGATTCCAGTAAATGGCATACCTCCTAATGGCTCACATGAAAATATTATTTTAACACTCATGCCTCAGAAGAATGATGTTATTAATGGGAACCACCTAGGCAGTACTTGATGTATGAAGCCACACTTGACTCTGTTCATCGCGTTTTGTGATTTGAGCAGAAGGCTTGGATGACTCCCTACATCGAGTTTAATATTGAGAAACGTGCCCAGGTTACAAACGACTTTGAGAATTTTTTTAAAACTAATAAATAATGCAGTGTACGGGAAAACTTTACAGAATGTCCACTGGGAAAGGACATAAGATTCGTTACCAGGTATGACACCATATATGGAGCAGCCAAACTGATTGGGCATCCTACATTCCAGGCACAGCAGATTGTCGATGAGAATATTGTCCTTATCGAAATGTCAAAGAGCTCTGTTACGTTTAACAAGCCTTTGTAGGTTGGTGTTGCCATTCTGGATCTTTCCAAATTAACCTTATACGTATTTCATTATCAGTACATGTGTGGTAAATTTCCTCCACCAGCCTCGCACCTTCTATACAGTGATACAGACTCATGGGTATACAAAATTGCTTGTAGAGATGTTTATGAAGTAATTATCTGAGATTTAAAGAAGTGGTTTGATACATTAACTATGTACTGAATAACCCGCAAGGATTCTCTCACGAGGACAAAGGCCATACCAGAATGATGAAGGATGAATGTGCCGGCTGCATCATCACTCACTTTGTAGGTTTATGTCCCAATCTTTATGCATACATTGTTTCGAATGAGAAGTGTATACGTAAGGCGAAGGGTGTAAAGCCTAATGTGCTGCAATCCCTCTGTCATGAGGATTATCGAGTTTGCCCCATAATTGCACCAGGGTTCTGGGGATCCAATACCAGTTCTGTTCTCTTGGTCATGAGGTTTACACCGAATGCATGGCCAAAGTAGTGTTGTCAGGTTTAGACGATAAGCACTTCATTAAGCCGGATGAAGTATCAACTTTACCCTGGGGGCACTACAGGATCCCACAGTAACTTTGTCTTCCCCAACAACTTTAGTTTCATCACCATTTTAAATATAGGGCTGCCATCGACATCACCACCACTGTCAGCACCACACCCAACACCACACCCTGCTCTGCACCAGAATCTGCATCGCACCTTTCTTCAAACCTACTGCATTTGCTGCATCGACATCACTCGTGATATCGTTCCCACAAATTTCTTCAAAGCTACTGCTTTGTCCTAGCTGCAGGGCTTTTAACAATAATGCAATAACCCTTGTTGTCCTTTATGTCACCCAGGATTTTCTCTTCACAGCATGGGATAACATCATATAAGAATCTACAAAGTGCTACATTTGTGCATATGGGAGCATCGTAGGTGTTGGTGTGTGCGTGTGGGCTGCTTACCCGGATGGGTCATAGCGGACGCTAAACATAGCACCGCAACGGACGACACCCCAAATCGCCGTTTGTTGTATGTAGTGTATAATTTTTTGTTTTAATCAGTGTATATAATAGCCTGGCTGTGAAATACAAGGACGCCACTCCGAAGTGCCTTTTTATGTATAGTTTTCAGTTTTTACGTCTTGTAAATAATGATTTTTAATGATGTATGAATGAATGTGTGAATAAATGTTATATATATAAAGAGTTTTAGTATTAAGATGTAATTATAGTACTAAGGAATGTTTTTGTAGATGTTTGTGAAGCTATAAACTTGTGAATATTTTTGATAGTTTGTGAAAAGTTGTATAAATATTTGTGAAAAGTTGTTTAAATGTTTGTAAATATTTGTGAATTTAGTATTAAAGGTTTTTTTTTAGTTAAAAATTTAATGGTGAAGAAAATAATGTGACTTTTTGTTTAATAGTTTTAATTCCTTTTTCACATTTCTAGTATATTTTTGGAATTACTGGAGATTGAGTATTTGTCGGTGAGATGAAATGATTACTGTTTTTTACACACTTTTAACACCAACAAGTATGAAAATGGAAGTTGTCGAGAAATGAATGAACTCTGAAAGTAAAGGAGTATGGAGTGTTTGAGAAAATCTTGTGAATGAACTCTGAAAATATTGGAATGGTGAAACAAGCTACACTATTGCTAATGGGTTGTGAGACCTTCAGGTAAACATACTCTTGTCTCGCAGAGCACGCTCAGAAGTGTTACATGGTCAGCCTCAGTAGTTAACAACCTCTTTGTCTTGCATCAGGTTTCAGCAGGAATGGACACGTTGCGACAGGTTACAACATTCACTCGCAAAATGTCGAGTAACACTTTATAAAAAAAATTTACTACAGCTGATGTTGTTTATGTTTGCTGTGAAGAGGTGCCATTCTTCAACTAATTGCTGAAATGCATGCATGGTATACACACACACTTATTTTTAATATTGAAACGAACGTTTTTCAACAACACTTTAAAAGAGACATTATACAGTTTGCAAGGCTAAGTTTATACTACTCCACCACATCCTAAGACAGCACCACACTAGCACCACATGCCACCACACTAGCACTAAATGGCACCACATGACACCACACTAGAACCACATAGCACCCCATGGCACCACACTAGCACCACATGGCACCACACTAACTCGACATTGCACCACACTAGCACCACATGGCATCACACTAGCATCACATATATCACCACATTAGCACCACATCCTGAGACAGCTCCGCAATCTTGGGGTAAGTTAGAATAATGAATTATTTTTGTAAGGCGTTCCTTGAGAGCCGATGAGGTTGAAGTATGTGTGACTTTGTGTATGCATGGGAGGGGATTTTTGTCAGGGGGGATCTGGAGTAATGGTGAGTTGTAAATTTATATTAGCTGGGTGTTTCGTTTGTTCAATGAATTCAGTAATGTTTTGTGGATATTAATGTAAATCACATGATTAAAGTCGGTTTAATAAATACGTGTTTGGTTCTCTCGATTATGTGATTAAAGTGGAGATTATTTACATTTGAAATATAATATATCTCGTTATGATATTAATATAAATCACACAATTAAAGTAGGTTTTATGTTATGTGATTAAAGTCTTTTGGTTAAAGTAACTTTCTAATGATTCGTACTTATTTCATTTGGTTAACCGAAATAGTTTGTTCATGTTATGCTATTCGAGGTGTGATTATGGTTAGTATTTGCACGATTCGTACGTTTAAATTAATAGAGAGTCTCTTTTCATAAAAAAAAAATATTTACTTTGCCGAAAAGAAAACATTTCTCCCATATCTAACTAGTTAAATCCTCAGTATGCCTCCAGAGAGCAACCTACTCATTATCCGCATATCAGTCACAAACAAGAAAACTATAAAATAGCCCTTATACCACTCTTGCACTAATATTAACCCCTATATAAACAGTTACAGCCCACTCTGGTTAGTCGACTCCAGGACGTCACAGAGGACACATCGATCCTGCTTCGCCAATATCACCTTAATCCTTTCAACACCAATAGAATAATAATATTCTTTGATATCAAACAATAAAAAATCGATCAAAGAATTTTTTTATTAATCGATTAATAGAATTAACCAATTCAATTAATCAATAAATCAAATAATTAATTAATCTCATTCGCATATAATTAGGCACTTAGACAACTCTTGCACCAAATGCGACTTAGGCCACACTTGTGCTAAGTGAGCCAAAATATACATGCTCCTACTAATCACATGTGTCCTATCATGAGGTTGGCCGTCCTGTCTTCTGCTTGTCTTTAATTGATCCAGTTAGAAACAGCTTGTGTTCCCGACGCAGTATTGTCCTTTGAGGAATGTCTTCTTTGTGGAATCGTCTCGTGATGACTCGTCGCGCATCCCCTATGCTCTTTCCCGTATGTGGACGTTCATGTGTCCAAACCCTACCCATAAGCCGCTCTTCAACACTGTAGGAGATCGTGTCAGTCATTTGACATAGAGAATGAAATGTCATACACAACCTCTAGGACAATTAAGGGGATGACAAGATATTTGGACCATCCTATTTAACACGCTCAAAAACAATTATTTACAATACCTGAAACTAGAAATTGACTAAGCCCAGAAAGATACAAGGTCTTCGCATATTTTCTACACAGAAGGTTGTAAAATCAAATAGCCGAACTCATGTGTGTGATAGAGTAAAGGAAAAATATTTCATGCAAAACCGCTTTTGCACAAACGTAGGTGTTTGGCTTAAGAGAACGTAAAAAATGTGTCATTCAGTTACTGCCCATAAGCAAGTAATGAGAAGTAATCGCCGCGATTGTTGCAGCTTTAAAGGACTGTCAGCTAGTCCCCACCCTTTAGATTAATGCGCCATTCTATCCGGCTCGCACTGGGTTGGTAACGCACGTTATTAAAACATACTATATCACGCGTGGACAAACTCGTTTGCACGCGAAAATCAAAATTTATTTGACGCTTTCGGCGGACAGTTTAACCAGTTGCAGACAGAAACCCATACAAGATTTCAGGAGACAGGAGAAAAATTGCACAATCGAAGGTCCGAGGTGAATGCAACCCGTAAGCTGGTAGAAACAATACGAAACACAGTTTTAGAAAGTAGAATTGAGCAGGTAGAACGCATGCATCTTGCGATTGAAACACGAGAACAGGAGGAGGTGTGGAGAACCGTAGAAAACAGACTGCAGGAAGAGCTGTAACAGTTCAGTCGCCATGTCGACGACAAGATTTCTTTATCCAGCAAGACCCAGAAAAAACAGCTGCAAGTTCTTTCAGCCAGACTAGAAAGAGAGGTACACCGGCAGACACCTAATGTGAAGGAAGTGAGAAACGCAGTACCAACATCACAGGCCCTGTCACATTTGCTACCCGAATTTCATGTCCCACCACTTGAATACATGTTTACAAGTAATTCTGTACCAGCAACACATCCGACTGCAGCTATACTGCACCACCCCACCAAACAATGGTCGGAGGAGCTGCCCAAATTTTCTGGCAAACGATACGAAAACCCTGTCACCTACATCAAAAGGAGGGAAGAGTACGCCAAATGATTCGTATTAAATGACGCTGATATTCTGAGGTGCATGACTTCCACGGAATACTTTTGGAGGGAGGTGGGCAAAGAGAAAATAGCAAATTCTTCAGAATTCCAAGAAATTTTCCTTCAGCGTTTCTGGAGCCCCAAAGGACAATCTCACATCAGGTCACAGCTTTCGCAGGAACACTGGGATCTTAGGAAAGACAAATCAATACACGAGCTCTTTAGCGAAGTTTAGGAACGTACCCGCCATCTCACATCACCGATGAACGACGAAGAATTTACCGACTTGGTAATTTCGCAGCTCCCATATAATTATCGAAGTCAGTTCACTGGCAATGTTTATTGAGACCTATCTGAATGTCGCTATCGCCTCATCAGAGCCGATAGGTTCGAAAGACAGGAACGCATATCTAACCCACCAAGGGATTATGCTAGAGCAAGTTAAAACCCTACAGCCGTTATATCCACCTGCAAACCAGCGCGAACACCATAACCCCAACGCCCTGGATATATCAAAATAATCCACAGCAGCAAACAGACCGGAATTCCAGAGTGAATACCTACTACTGGCACGATAACAGGCAATTAAATAATTTTCCTTCCCGAGGAAGAGGTTCCTTTAGTCATAGTTGGAGCCATGGCAAATAAAATAATCATGGGATCAGGTATAGCCCGGGATGCAGTAATCGAGGCCGGCAGTACAATCATAGGAACAGTGAAAGGCAATATTATCACAACGATCACAAGCAAGAAGGAGACAGAGTAAACCACCAGGGAGGAAATAATGTTCGCAACGAGCACAGAACAGGGAATGACACAAATGCAAATCAGTCAGCCGTTCAACAAAATCCTACACAATCAATCCGAGTTTTTCCACCAAAACAAGGGATGAAATATGTAAATGCATATCAATTAACAATGTGTCCTATATTCGTGTACTTTGTCATACAGGAACATTATAATTGCCATGAGGAGCAATTTTCTGTCATGGTTCGACAGAACACGTGTATATATAGGTTATGTTTAGGAGATGCAAATTCAAATTAGCTACATAAGTGTTTGCAACTGTATTATGTATTTATTTCACAGGTAATTTTGATTTGAATATTAATTTTCACTCGTTTCATATATTGAATTGTAACACATGGAAATCACGTAATTTATGATTTCTGTGAAACACCAATCCAGGTAATATTAATATTACATTGTATTTTCACACATTATTCTGAGATTTGGCATATTGTTATTTTAATAATTTAATATTATGTTTATATGTTCATATTTGTTATCAGAAATTATTTCATAATTCTAAAGCTTGGTTATTTATTCTTTCTTATTTGAAAGATATTTAATTTTGGTCTCTCTCATTTTTGATGAGGTGTAACCGGAAGTAGGCCGTGATTGGTTAGTTGGTAGTGGAGATGCCGAAAGACGATGATTCTGGGAGGGACCTTTAACATGGACGGATGATTAAAGATATCGCTGGAATTTCTATCTAGAGAATCCCCAGCGCCAACCTAAGTTCAGGCTAGGCATAGGTCCCAGAAGTAGACTTTACGTTGCTGCATCAACCGACTGAAGAACAGGATTGATGGCAGGCGTCTAGTTATTTTATGAGTGAGTTTAGCTGAGACGCCGAGGACGCCGATCCTTAAGCGCCAGCCGCCATATCTGCTGTGTTAGCGCCGCAGCAGTATCCAGGTGACGCCATGTATTTTGTGAGTTTGGAAGCAGATATCTACGATTAATTTCGCTGGTATTGGAATTCTACAAACTTGTAATATCTTAAGAAGAGAGTTATATTTTGGAACTTTGTATTTTCCTGATCTATACAGAGTGCTAAACCAGTAGTCCAGCTCTACCTAGTTAGCTAGTACGCCGGAGCGTATTAACATTAAAATTACTGAACTCAGTTCGGTTTCTTTTGGACAGGAATCTATGATTAGGTTGAAAGTGAGGTGGAATTTTCTGGAGTATTAAATTTAAATTGACATTTTCAAGCAAGGTTTGTATTGTCAGAACTTCACTGCAACTACATATCTGGGAGCAGAAATTAATTTCTCTGATCAGATAGGAATTGATGAGAGCTACTTCCGGCTCATAATTACTTTCTTTTCATTTAAATTTCAATTCAGTTATTTAATTTTAAAGCAGCACAACAATAACATTATATTTCAATCTTTTAAATTTTTAATTTCTGTAATTGATTTATCGCTATTCTTTGTCAGGATGGCGGTACTTCATTCTTGGTAATTACATATAATTTTAATTTTTGATTAAAGGAATTTTCATTACACACCCATTAAAAGTTTAATAAATATTTCACAGTTGATTTTCGATTTGTCTGATTTTATCAAGATATTTGGTCTGGTTTTATTTATTTTCCATTCCAGTAATAAATTATTTTTCAAGGCTTTACATGATTTATTTTCATGCAGTGCTGTGAACATATGCAAGATTGTTCTATGCATGTCATTTTCAGTACTCCGGAGATCCTGTTTCCTATGGCAAGCAAAGTGTTGCAAAGGGGTAAAAGGTGCATTTTGATACGTGTAAGTCTACAATTGAACACCTATCCCCACAGTACACATCCAACCTATACTTGTGGCGCCCACATACACATGCAAATACTCTAAATCTAGAGTCACAAACCTTAAAAACTTCTTATAATATACATTAACAAATAAATATATTTTTCTTGTTTCGTGTTCATTGTGGCTATTATCTGTCTCGTATCTTCGTTGTTGATGTCTTGCTGTATCTTCTGGAATAGGGTTTTTTGCATTTATCAGTTTTACGGTGCATCGTTTCTATGTGTTCTTTGGTTAAGTTTTATTATATTCGATCAGTTTCCTTACACTCCGAGCAGGAAGGAATCATTCCGTAATTTATGTTACTGTGGCTGTTAGCCATCACTTTTTGTCCAGTTTTTTACCTTTCGCTCGTTACTTCATGTTTTATTAACTTGTTCTCTTTTCTCCGGTTAACTTCTTCTCGTCCATTTTCTGAGATATTTTATTTATTTTCTTTGTTCTTCGGATTAATTTCCACAATGGGCACAGTTCATTTAAATAATTACAAAAATGTTCATTTCCCCTACTATTGCACTCGGTCGTTGCTCTGTTCTCATGCCGGATGATGCCACTGGTCGACGGGTTTCCTCGAGGATCTCCCGTTCCCCCCGCCTTTTCATTCCTGCGCTGCTTCATACTCACTTCAATCACCCTCATCGGCTCTCAAGAGCTCGCTGTTAAGATCCGCCCAAGTCTCTTCACTCACTCACACGGTTCTCATATTGCGTCACGCACGTCGGCCCTGAAGACCTCAGCTATTAAACGCTGCCCAAATATCTTTGGCACGATGATTATCTAATCGATAACTACTTGGTTCAGAATTCATTAGAAACAAGACATTCCGTGGTGATATTTAGACCCTCCTCCTGCCGCTCCTGAAAATACAGAACCAGGTCTGGGTACCACTGCCTCTCACTTTGCGTGACCAGAAGCAACTAAGAAGGGAACAGGCAGTCTTATAAATGGAGTGCTCCTTTCATGCTGAGTGGGCTGCTAGCCCTCGTTCCTCTTTTTCCCTTTCACTCTTTTGACGTTGGCAAGCGTGACGACGAGTGAACCCAGAAGAGAGAACTTGTTAAGGAGAGAGAAGCAGCCGCGCCAACTTTGCGAGCTGAACAGTTGCAGAGAGGAGGGGATTGAAAATGCTTTCAGCCATTCGCGTGGTTGCGCAAATGGAAGAGTTTTGTTGAACAGATGAATGGCATATGCTGATAACAAAGTTAACTGAAGGAAAAGCAAATTATATTTCCATCGTAGGCTGTTCGTGGTAAATGTAGCACGTTTGTCAGCCCTGCTTACCTGATACTTTCTACCTCCTGTTTATTCCTCCACGATGTGTAAATATTAAAACTGCCGTGGGACTATTGTCATCTATAATACGTAGTAATGCTATCCCTAATCGCTATCAACGTTACTGTAAATGCCAGTCATTGTTCAAATTAAACCAATGCAGAGAAGTACACTGATTTATTTCTAAGGTTGATTTAAAACGTTGACAATCAAAGCGAAGCTAGTACAACTTTTCAAACTTCATAAAATAATTCTCAAATAAAGTAGTCCCGTACTTGAAATACTTTTTTTTTTACATCCAGTACGTCAGGTATGTTAGACAGGTAGCATTTCCGGTACGTATTTCATAACTCAAAGTCATTCATATAACCCTGTAATTTTCCCTGAAAATTTCTGCATAAGAAGAGCAGAGTGCCGAAATTAATACAGTTAAACTTCTTTTAAGATTGTTACAACAGCGATGAACGACTCACTTCAGAACTACATCTACTCCACTGGGCACGTTTAACACAAAAATGGACATATGGTATACGAAAGAATTTTATTTATAATTCACATTATTACTACAAAATCTGCTCATTTATTCACCGACTTAAAGACAAAATCTTCTGAACTTACAAGCGCTATAGGTAACTTCTGTTTCCAGTTGGATATTTATGCATACCCCTGGAAACTGTCTTCATTTTCAAAGATATTTTGTAAAAATTGGTTTTAAAAAATAATGAAAATAATAAAATTAAATTAAAAGTGACGAAGTTCGTACATATCAATTGCATCGAACTACCCAGTAAATAACGTAATAATTCACATCACATTCTAACAAAACCCTGAAATTTAATAATACTTTTCATTTATATTGTGATGTTCGCTTTCCTATACCTCACTGGGAGCTGGTTTTCAGCGAGACATACACATTTGTGTTGTCACCTCAGTGATTAATTAAAAATGTTTCCCAGAAGCCGAAAGTCAGTTCGTAATATGTTCGTCTCGATTTTATCAACGTCTCGACGAGGCGCTATATGGTTCGCTTATTTGCGCTGAAACCCGACCTGTCAGGCGGATCTCTCTGGTGCGAGAGTATAATTAATGCAATCAGGAAAACCATCGTGGATAAAGCGCTCTCACTAGCCATCCCTGGCCTCTCAGGCCGCCTTATCAACTAGCTATGAACTTAATCAACAAAAATAAACAGCGGGGCTCGCACTCTCGCGAGAAGCTCGCAGCCTCGCGGGATGACTCTCAGACAGCGAGTGTGAAAATACAACACAATTCTTAAGACCATGGCTATAAAAAGTGGCAAAACGTCCTAGCCAATCAGGCGCTCCCAATAAAAACAATAGCGAACATACTTTTTCGGTTTTGGGTGGTTTTAATATAATTCCATTGAAGCACTGCTAAAGTTCTACTTCCAGGATTTTCCTCCGCCTCGTGTAAAGTAAGCTTAACTAAGCCTGGAGAAATACACCAGAAGGAAGACACGCCACACTCGTGCGCACTAACTGTAACAGTATTCTGTATAAGAACTATTTCTCACTAGGCGTTACCAACATACCTATCTTCTACCTGTTTTTATTTAAATTATTTATAAATGAAGCATTATAATCTATAGATTATATATAAATAACATTTTCATGTAAAAGGGAAAAAATCAACTTTTATTAGCACAAGTATAAAACGCTTGTAATATATGGCGGATTTAGGGAACAACTAAACACGTTATACAAGGGGAGATTTCTCAAAGGTTTGATACAAAAAGGCCGAAGAAACCGTGAATGGACTATACAGGCTTTATTATCTACATAGATGTTCAACAGTTTCATTGTAATATCAATAATCCTCATATTAATTTTCAATGTCTCTGCAGGGGTCCTGATAGCCTCCCCCCCCCCCCCCCATAGCGCTTATCTGAGAAAGCTTGACCACTTTTCTTCTGTAAAAAATTACCCTTCACAAAAGTCAGTGGTCTGGCACCGATGACGCTACCAATTACGACCCTTTCCTGCTTTCCTTATAACATATTAAAATTCAAACGACATACTTATCATTGTTCCTAATAAAAACATCACTATCGCACTGACGTTCAGCATCCCCCTCCTCCCCACTCGCCGGGTTAAACCGTTATATAAATTATGTTATTCCAAATTATCGAACTGATCGTGTATATGCGACTCAGATTTCAACGCCATCTAGTAGGAATACAGAATTTCTGACATATTGTATTAATGTGAAACCCTTAAGTTACACCGTCGGACTGTTATCCAGGATGAGGTAGCATTAGCTGCCATCGCGAAAACAGATTATTTTCGCAAGGATTCTACGGTCCTTTCACGAAGATGTTCAAAATATTGTTAATCAGGACCGGATGATGGAGTCACGAACTCCTTCAGCTGGGAGGAAGGCGTCCACAAGTTTGAGGTGTAGGGCATACCGAGCCCTAGTAGCGGGACGTGGTAACCCCGCGCTTGAATCCGGTAATGCTTGATCAAGCGTCGTACATAACCTCTGTCAAAGAACGCTACTTGGCTCCAAACTTCAGCCACCAGAAGAGTTGTGAACTCTCCAAAACTTAATAAGGAAAGCTGTTTCACTGAAGTTATTGATATCCTCTCACATATTTATATTAGGCTTTTATTATATTTCTGTGAATCCTTCTACTACAGGCACTGATAACAATAAAATTCTGATTATTTCTTCGTTAGAAACATTTTATTAAACGAAGTGCAGTGAAAAGCATTTAATATATTGAAATCCCATACTCAGATTTAGGATACCTCCTACTGTTAAAACACTAACATAAGGAGTACATTACGAGAAGAACTTCATCCATTCTACTGTTTAATGGAAATTAGTAGAGTTAATGAAGCTAAAAAGTTGAATATACTGTCAATACTCTGGGAAACCACAACATCAAACGCACAGGAATAAATTCCGTTTATGGCGCGCCACGAATGAGTATCGTTCGCCTCTGCCTATTATTACAGCTAAAACAGAGAATGTTGGCCCTCCTGCCAATGTCCTTATATAGCCTTTTAACGATAAAGTGACCACTTTTTACTAAGGCCCTCTCAACAGGCATAATGACCAAAAATTAGATTTTGTTGCGTCCGCATGCATCAACATTTGTGAGCTGAGCTATAAAATGTATACACTATGTTTATCATTTCGCATCACTATTTTTGTATTAACAAATAACAAAAGGATACAAATAAACTGAAAGCAGATTTAAGAAAGGCCTTAATTGTGCTCACTTTACTGTTAACAGTATATATATATATATATATTATATATATATATATATATATATATATTGTGTGTGTGTGTGTGTGTGTGTGTGTGGGGGGGGGGGGGGTTGTGTCAATTCATACGGTTGTTAACAGATTCGCACTACAGATAAATAGGCTGAGTAGCATATTATTGAAAAGCCGCCCATATAATTGCTTAGCTGCACGTAGAAATAAAATACAAGTAGCACGCGAGAAGAAGAATCAAAGATCTTTCATTGGAATCGAGCAAGTCTCTGATCTACAATATCTCGCCGTAAACGGATTAGCTGCTATTGAAACCGAAGTAGGGTACGTTGGTGTAATTCAGCACATAAGCGTCGATTTTTGCTGCAAGTGCATCATAAATAACTGCAAAATATGTAATCATAGTGTAGGGACTATATTTTTATATGTTGAGTGGAGACTCGCGCTATTCTACATTCCTCAGATTTTTTCCTTACTGGAATAAGTGTTACGTATGTAGGTTACACTTATCCCAGAGATTCCACCCCCCCCCCTTACCTAAACAAAATAGTTAGATTTTTTTTGTTTCGCATACCAAATATTATTACAGCATTAAAAAATAATTTTGTTAACGAACTAGTCATATCCTTAAAATTAATTTCCATTGTACCCGCAAACATTCTGATTTATTTTGTGAATTAAGGTCTTAAGTAATCGGAGTGCTACGTATTATTTAGTCGCCAACAGACTTAATTACATCTTGCGTGCCTTTCTCACCCCTTCTTGACTCCCGTGGATGATTATTTTCTTGCTACGCTGATTTCACTGACAAGTTTCCTTTAAATTTTTTGCGATAAATGACAGCGGTTATTTACATATATCTAATACAAAATAGTTATTTAATATGTACATGAATTCGGGTCCTAAGTACACATTGCTAACCAAGAATTTTTAGAGGTGATGGTCAACTGAAGAAGTTTGCTGAAAATTAGTGGCATACTGTTACGTGCTCCAGCTAGAGCTGACTCAGCTTCCCCCCGCGCCATAATCGGAGACCCACCTCGCCCTCCCCTCTACTTAGAACGATGCGCTCGCGGCCTCCTGATTCCCCCTTCTGGGAATCCCGTGAATGCCGACTGCGGCGAGACTTGCTGGCGTCACAGACCTCCTCTCGCCTGCTAGAGTTTCCGATAAGTTTATCGATGACGCAATAATGTTCTGGTGAGACTGGCTGGCGCCTCAGCCCTCCGCGACGCATCACGCGAGTTGGGGTAGATTCTAGGTGGCGGCCTAAGCGACTATATATACTGCCGCAATCCAGCGGCCGGCAGCCTTTGACGGAGGCCGTCTGGCCGAGTGTGCGCGAGATAAGTGCAGTATGGACGACGACTGGAGATTGCAGGACGACGGCGAGTAAGGTGTTCGTGGCTTGAATGGACGAGAGGGTGTGAAACCGACGAGTGAAGCCTACTGTGCGTGAGGGCGCTTGGAGGACTCTAGAACATTGCGACTGGCGATACATGGACTGAACTGAGGTGGGACTGAATTGGAGTGTAAAACTGATTTTATTGTAAATATTCGAACTGTCAAATATGGACGCATAAATTATAAAATAATTGAATAGGTTGATACACCGGCTATTGGGACTGATCTTTAGTTATTTAATTTCATTGATTTCTTTTGGTAAATATAAATTGTATTAAATTGGAGAAATTATTTTTGAACCGTAAGTGATATCAATTTATTGTGAAATTTTGAGTTCAGAGAATTTTGCTGTAGTTATTGTAAATAAAATTAGGAAATTATAATTAACTCTTTTATTTAATTAAGACCTCCACCCCTTTATGAACTTGGTATAGCCCACTTAATTTCTGGAGAGAGAAATTGTAACAATATTTTAAGGCCTGCAGGATGAACATATGTCTTCTCCCAGAGTGATGGAAGGTCGACTATTACTTACTTGTAAAATTTAGTGTAATAATGCATTTCGAGTAAAATGAAGCAATTATCTGGTTTAATTCTTTGTTTATTTAATTTTAATGAATATTATTAAGCTGCCTATCTGTGGGTTTATCATACTCTACCCTTCTAGCCAGTTATAAAGTTAATAAAATAGAAATAAATAATAATGTACCATATACTAAGAATTAAGTTATGTAATTTAACACACTTAATGTACTGAAAATGTGGCTCCTACGAAACATTTTCTTTGAAGAATAACACATAAGAAATGTAATGGAAAAATACTTTAAAACATAAATATTTCTAATTTAAATTGTATTGCGTCAAATTTTGCTATAAATTCTTAAGAGATAAAATAAAAACAAATATTCACCCCTACAAGTGAAATAGGTAATCGGAAAAACTATCAACCGGTACAATAGTATCTACAGAACAAATATTTTTTTCTTAACATCTCGCATTTAACAATACTCTGGAATTGAGGACGCGATGATCTTTGCACATTTAGCGAATTTGTCATTACAATATTCAAACATTTACGTCAAATAGTCCCGGTGTAATTTTCTATCTGTGTTTTAAAAATGGTGTCAACAATTTTATATTTCAACCTGCTGTTTAAATTAATCACTGTTTAGGTTTACATAAAATTAAACACTATTTGACAACTGTGGTTACTTTTAATCGAAACATAAGGAATTCAGGAACCGACCCTTCTTGTGAGTAGGATCAATTTTATCTGATTTTGGCTCGTGAAGATTGCATTTCTAGTATATAGGTCACCGTTAACACACGCAGTGCAGTGCGGCAGTCAGACTAGCTGCCAGTCGATGAAACTGATTATGTAGGAGATCGATGCCTCATCTTGGACGTTAATCAGGCCGTTTGCGAGTAATATCGTAGTCTGAAGTAGTCTTCAATGCCGACTGTAAAATAAAAGATGTAACAGCGCTTTTATTTACGGCTTCGAAATCATTAAAGTTAATCGTAAAATTTCAGATATATACTTTTTTGCACCCGGAGCAATGAACAAGAACATCAAAGCCGAATATAACTTCAGTTGGCGAATGGTTTAGTAGCGTGTGCCTGTGCTTCGGTAAATCCAGTCGAAAACTGGGATGGAAATTGAAATCGGAAATGAGAAAAGCGAAATGACGGAAAAAATAATTCACCTGTGGAACGGCTGTGTTGATTCTAGACTGTAATGGAATTTTCTGTTTGATTTAAAAAGACTATAGTGCTTAGAAGGGAGCATGTATCGATGAGTAATCGAATCTGTTTTTTTCCCCCGACAGATCTTAGAAGCAGAACTGGAAATTCATCTAACCTCGATGGAAAAAAATACGGAAATTTAATCTTGGAAACTACATGGCCGTGATATATCACAAACAGAAATAAGTAAAACGACTTAAAATTAATAACTCATATATATATATATATATATATATATATATATATATATATATATATATATATATATATATATATATATATATATAAACAAGAATAACATCTAGACTTCGAAGTACGCAAAATGAGGTGGTAATTACAGTTTTAAACACCATTAACCCAATTCGATATCGAACTCTGGTTTTCTAGAAACAGACAACTGCGATCAGTACACATAACGTTAATTTGCGTCTCATTACCTATTAGTAATTTTAAAATAATATTATAATTAAAAGAGTGAGTATTATGTAAATTTTCATACTCATGCAGGTTTAATTAAAAAAAAACTGTAACATGAAAGATTTTGGCACGTCTAACCTTTAAAATTCCGTTGCTCAAATCCACGCTTTATATTACCTGGTCTATGAAGTGCAATTCAAAGCATCTGTAGATTACTTATATCAAGTATATCACTATAAAGGCTATTCAAGGTAAAGTGAGCACTTTTGAAAGCCCTCTCATTTGGAGTTATAGTCAGTAAATATATTTAATTTTAGCCCTGGAGATTAACTTCCGAATACTGTGGAATATACTCACTTTGTTTAAAACTTACATGGAAAATATTTAAATGTTAGTTAAAGGATAAAAATGGATGAAAGAAAAAAGTAACTAGGACCTCAAAAGTGCTCACTTTACCGTGAACAGCGTATACAAACATATGGACAATACTAAGTGCAATAAATCAAGCGTGAGGCTCACGACGACGTACCCTAGCAGACACAAGATTCAAGTTTGTATCACTTATTAGATGAAATTATTAGTGTTTGGGAGGTTAGTTACTTTATGTTGGCTGCACATGTGTGTTGAAGGTACGGCAAAACAGAGACGCTTGAGTATGTGCACATGGTAATCACACACAGAGAGAGAGAGAGAGAGAGAGAGAGAGAGAGAGCGAGAGAGAGAGAGAGAGAGAGAGAGAGTTAACAGATAAGGATTTTAAAGAGATTTGTCCGTTCATATAACGAATGTTTCGTTATTGTCCTCCGGATGCACAAAGAGAAGTTTCTTCATCGCTCTACATTAATTTATAAATAAGCTTATGCCAAAGCCATGCTCTATATGTGTCTACAGAGTTTCAATTCTGGTCAAGCGGATACGATATTTAATAAAATTTGATCTTCAATGGATTTGCAATATTTTGTCCAGAAATAAAATTTTCGAACATGTTTACGAAACTGCGTGAACTTGTCTTAAGGGCGATCAATACCTGGCGTCTTGGTTTTATCCTTTTTTTCGCCACAAGTTATACTTCAGGAGGTGTATCGAAATTCTTCGCAGAACAGAGCAATAATTGTGGTTTCCCGACCGGTGCCGTCGAGTTACAACTTATCTACCTTAAGTAATTTATACGTTGGTAATTTCCAATGATATACAGATGATTATTTTTTGTGGCCTATCACAAATATAATTTTAGGCAATACCAACTTTAGTAATGTTAAAACAAAATTTTCTACGCCTGGTCAGTTATAAAAGATAATACAAACTCTATGTTACTTAGTTATGACAAAAATTCCATAAATTAAATATAGCTGGTGTTGCGCCCACTTAAGGCCCAAATAAATAACTGATTTCAAAATTGCTCTTGAAATTTGTATCCAAACGGCAACTGTAGGCCTACACGTAAAATGCTTATTCTTCATTATAAGATGAATCAATGATTTCAATTTTTTTTTTTAAGCTACCAAGTATAGGTTTGGTCATAAACAAATTTCCTGAATACACTCTGGTATAGGCTGTTCGCGGTAAAGTGAGTACTTTTGAAGCCCTGGATTTTTTTTTTCTTTCAGCCAAATGATATCCTTCAGCCACTTGGTAATGTAAACACTGCCATGTAATTAATAAACACAGCGTGTACAGTTCACCATATTCAAAACCAAAAGTCTGAGGTCACAATGAAATGTATTTATTGTTTATTATGTCTGATGAGACCGCTTCAAAAAGTACTCACTTTACCGTGAACAGCTTATAATTAGTAATACAGGCAGCGTAATTCACTGTAAAATCAATAACATCATTCGCGAGAATAATTATCAAAGTTTCACTGATTTTATTGAAGTATTTTTTTTTTTTTTACTTATTTTAAGCCACATTTCACATAATTCAGTCAATTTTCACTCAACTATATAGTTTTATGTATGCTGTTCATGTAAAAGTGGATAGTACCCTCCAACTCGAACGGAGGCAGTAGTGTAACATGTGACAAAACGAAACTAATGGGGTGACTGGTGGGTTGTCTAATAAGACTGTGAGAAATCTACGCAAAGAGATGCGGATAAGTAAAAGTTAGTTCAGCGAATGTTGGAAAAGCGCTTGTTCGAACCATGCCAAGCGGAAATACTGGGGAATTGTATGTACATGATGGGGAAAAATTGAATTTCATTTGAATTAAGGGCGGAAAATAATAACAAATAAATACACAGTAGATTGCATTCAGCGATGAAGATTTTTTTTTATGTCAGTGACAATGTAACAAGACATTACACAGCCGAGGAACTACTCTTCGTCGATGAAAGAGCTAATCTACTTTAGTCCACATGGTATAATATGAAGACTATTTGGAAGACTGTTTGATCCGTCTATCTTTTTGGACGCATTGACGTAAGAAGAAAAATTTACGTTCGCCTTTTTAAGGCGTTCTTTTACATGTACTGGAAGTATTTCCAGTAGCAGAAACGTAATATTTGTCCAATGTAACAATTCTTCACGTTTTCTCGCGGGCGCCTACTTTTCATTTTAGGAAACCGACGGAGCTCATTAGCAGAATACGCAGCTTTTTTTTTTTTTTTTTTTTTTTTGTCGTGCGTGTGTCATGTTTCATGGGTCACATTTGGGTGTTCCCAGGAGGTCCTGACTCGCCCAGTTAAAAAAAAAAATCGCCCGGCCACTTGTTTCGCGATACCTCTTCCATCTTTAAATAACTCGCAGAGGGAGAAAGTTACCGCTTAAATATGCTGGAAGAAGAAAATCATTACTTTATGACTGTGATAAACGTTGTTCAGCTTGCACATATTACATGTGTTGTCATTTCATCAAGTAAAATAGTTTTATAAGCATACTTTTTCACAATCACATGTTAAGGGGAATCAGCAGTAAAATGTCTATAAAATCAGCGTTCTCAGCGAATAAATGTTCTGCGAATGCAAAGTTATTCCAGAAAATGTAAAACGTAATTTTTATCCTACTTTAAAATATTCACGGTTACTTCACAACTTTCTGAAGCCCTGTTAAAGTTCTACTTCAAGGATATCCCTCCGTCTAATGCAACCAAAGCTTACCTAAGTCTAGGAAATTACACCAAAGGACAAAGCACCGAATGTTTCTGCTCACTCAGATGTAATAATATTTTGCATGAGAACTATTTCTTACTAGGCGCTACAAAGACACGCGTTTTCTCACTGTTTTTATTCATATTTATTATAAATGAAATATTTTTATTTAAAAATAAAATATAGGTAAAATTTTAATTTAACTAATAATATACCTACTTTTACTGCAACAGAGGTATAAAACGGCTCTGATACATGGCGTATTTAGAAAATAACTAATCATGTCATACATAGGGTGAGTTTTCAAAGGTTTGATTCAAAGGGTGCGAAGAAACCGCGAATATACTATAAACATCTTCAAAGAGAGCAAAGAAAGGGAATGGTTAAAAATAGCATTTTTATGGCTTTCATGCGCAGCTTCCTTGGGGGAAAGGAGAAAAATACGAAGTAGCATCTCTAGTTTAATCCATTGGCTTACACCGTGTTTAATAATACCCTAATGTTACAAATCTAACTTGCGAAAAATTCAGCTTCTCGGGAATACGTATTAGAGTGTTGGAAGGCCCGTCGCATTGACTTCTTTATGGCCAGACGTGAACTTGAGTCATTAAACATTCTTTACTAGGGATCCCTTTTAACATCGTGAGTTTACTGCTTCTGGGAGCTAAAAATAATACAAACTAACGCATTTGCAAAAATGAGGTGATTTAACTGAAACAAATATGTAACGAGCTTCTTCAGTAAATGTAAATAACGACGCGCAGATTATTATTTTTTATTTATTTATTCTTTTACTGCCTGGATAAAATGCATGTTTCGGATTTTTTTCATTTGTGTCTGCCAGTGAAATTTTATAACATACCTTTCCCTAACATATCTTAAATATTAATTAGAAGAAAACCTATCAGCATAATCTGTTGCTTATTTTGTAAATAGTTTGATTTATTTTAAGTTCCCCAAAAATTCTCATACTTTACTGAGCAACATTTTGGAATCTCGTATTTTTTATCTGAAGAAACTATAATCATACAGAATGTCCAATATACAACGTTATGTCAATATATAAAATATCTACTTAAATTATTTTGCCATTTTATTTAAAATTCAAAATATGCTGCTGATCTTCAAAATTACAACACCAAAAAGGACGTGAGCTATTACAGCCAGATTCACTGGACAGAATATTCATCATACACATGTGACATTATTACTCTTGCATCTCGGTATGATGTACTGAACATGGGGGAATCAGTACGGCGTGTCTCCACCGCGAGCGTCCATTGCCACTGCTACACGAAGTGGCATTGACAGGAAGAGACGTTGGATGTTTATCTGGGGTATCTCCGCCCATGCTACTTCGATGCGTGCCCAAAGTTCATCCGTTGTGACCACGGGTGACCTGTGGCAAGCCAATCATCACACAACCATGGGGGACAATGGGCGAAAAGTTCCGGTGAACGCGCAGGCCAAGGAAGCAGCGTGGCGCGGTGGTCAACGAGGGACCGTCGAAGGATGCGTGCCACATTTGGTCGCACATTGTCCTGTTGGTTAGGGGGAAGAAAGAGGGTGCAGCAACTCCATGAGGTCTGCTGATTTACCATACCTGCGGGGTGAGCGGGACTGGAATCTAGTGGCACCCCTCGGGCCATAACTCCAGGTGCTGGGCCAGTATGAAGGTGCACAATGCACTGCACGACCTGGCGAGCGCCGCTTTACCGCCAGACATGTGCACGACCATCGTGGTGTTGCAAGTAGAAGCGGGATTCGTTGGAGCAGACAATGCCATGCAATCTGTACCTTTAGGCCCGACGTTCCACGCGCCGTTACAGCCGCTGGCGCCTACACACTAAATTTTTTTAATCTTTGCAAACCCAGTTGCCAAGGAAATTCTTTGTAAAACTACAAAGAGTTTTCTTGTAAAATATGCAAAGCATATCTTTGGAATATTACAAATGATAGCTTTGTATTACAACTGACATTATTGAGAAGTGTACATAAAAATGCTTTTTTCTAGAAACAAATGTGACGAATTAATAAAAGTAAACAACTAAAATAAATAATTAAAATATAATTTAAAAAAAACTTACACCCCTCCAACACAGGGATTAGAACACACACCCCTTGCGCTACTAGCCCGCACCTTTAACCACAAGACCAACTTGACTTACAACGTTAACTCATATTCTTCCTGCAAATATAAGTTAAGAACATACAACATTATATTGAACCTATACGGTTAAGAAGAATAGGTGCATTTATTTCTAGTTAAGAGTTCGGGTGTTGAGTTAAGAGATTTGGACGACTCTTAACAAGAGGGTTACAAGCATTTGTACAATTACAAAGAACTACTCAGTAAAAATTACATCTTTATTTTAGAGTGTATGGTAAGCAGTCAGTGGCAGCCGCAGAGATGGGCACCTGGACATACAGCACTGATGCTGCAGACGGCGATGTGGATATACATTGATGTGTCACGTGCCTAAACTCCTTAATGACAGTGTTTGTTGTGGCTGCATGACCCGTAATCGCCACGCGAACCAGATGTTTTCCTCGCGCTCGTTGGTGCGACGGGGACCGTTGATTCCTTGCGTATCTCTCGGCCCGCCCCTCCTCGACCCTCTGATCCCATATCCGCTTCACTGTGGTCGCATTTATTCCAATGCGAGAACCAATTTCACGGTAGGATAATCCACAATCCTGGTAGGCCACGATTCTCCCACGCTCAAAGAAGAACGATTGTTCATATGGTTGTGTTCTTCGATGCAGTATGCTCACTCCTTTTGTGCACATAGACAGCGGAGAAACACAATACCACTATCTCTCATTGGCTCCCCGACCCCCACTATTATACACCAATCCGTGTCGCTATTGGCGCATCCCACTCTGCTCTGCGCATTTCTCCAATGTGGGGTCTTTCAATTGCATTGGTGTCGCTAATTTTTATAGTTGTCGGTGTAGTTAAATTTCGAATTTAAGTGATAATTACGTAAGAAGCATTAAGCTTATCAATGAGATTAAAAACAATGGCATTTATCATAGACCCCAAAGAGAATAATTTTTAAGACTGTAGTGTAAATTTGACAGAGTTTTGAGGAAGCATCGAAACTCTGGGATGTAAGGAACAAAGAGTTCAGTAACATCATAAACAGGCCCGAAAACAATATTTTCGTCTCTCGCGCTTCATTTTTTATTACCACAGACCTTCAATAACACAATATCTTTGTTTATCTTTCTTTGGGAGTAGCTGGAATTCTCCGAGTAAAAGGAGGAGCGGATGGAAGTACGATAGTCTTCACTGGAATAACGTCGATACCTCACGCCTTCTTTCCGGGCATATCCTTACGATGGAATGAAGGACATACCCTTTAATGTCGTCATATTTCCACTTCCCATCCTCTTTCACGAGCCCTTTTCCTCGCAGTTAGGACTATTTTCTTCAGCAAACATAATTTAGCTCCTCTCTCTTCGGAACAGAACTTGTCTTCTTCGGCAAATATTTTAGTTTCCCTGAACATGCAGTTTTCAAAGTTTGGATTAATTGATGTAGGGGGGGAGGCTTCCTTGTAATTAAAGCAAGGTCGTAAACTGAATGCAATCAAAATAGAAGATGCATGCAAAAAAAGTCTGTAAAATTTAAGTTTGTCAGAAAAAAAGAGCTCTTATCTCATTTCACGCCAGTAACTTTATACGTTAGTGCTTACTAATGTTATCATTCCATATTATGTCTGTCGACTAACCAAGGCAGCTAGGTTACTTTTAAAAATACGCGTCATTTATCGTGTCTTATCACCAAAATCTGAATTTAACCTTTTAACTGCTACTGATTCATATATACGTCACCCAAATTCAAAAGAGTCATATGACGTTTCCGAAGTCCACATTCTTGCACTGACGACGAAGGCGAGGAATTTGAATGTCTCGAAATTCACGGATTATAAAAATGCCAATTAATATCAAAAGTTACGTTTCTTAGTATTTTAAAAGCGACCTCATAGGAAACATGCATAACTTATCAGATTAAACCGCGTCGTTCCGCTTTTATCGTAGAGCGAATAAAAAGGTATAACTTAGTGTGCATGGCAGCTGCTCAGTAACAAATGTGTGTCTCCTAGCAGCGAACAGCTGTTTTACTACTGGACCTGTTGAAAGCACGTAATTTGGCCTAAGGTAAACATAATAACGTACATATAGGTATAAATACGTACCCTGAAAATAAATGTCAATACACTTTTGAATTAGTATTTTAAGGAACAAGGATACAATCAAGTTACGCGCAATATCCTATATAATAAGTAGACGATCTCTGTCTGTCTGTCTGTCCGTCTTTAATACCTCTAAGTCCCTTGAAACTCAACAGAAATTCTTCAAATATTGCAGAGCGAATCCTCAGGGTAAAATACAGGCCAAGTTCGAATTTCAGCAAGATAAGATTTCGTAATAATTACCTTTTACCTTAAAAACTAATTTTTGATTACTTTTACTCTATTAAGAGGTTTGTATTAATTCATAGAGAATATTGCATAGCGATATGAAGGTAATGGAATATAATTTTTGTTTACTTTAAATGTCTCGCTTCAATGTTGAGTTAATTAAGTGGGGCCACAGTGGCTCAGTGGATAGAGTGATTCCAAGTGAGGCCTTAGTGGCTCAGTGGATGGAACTATATTAAATGGGGCCGCAGTGGTTTAGGGGATATCAAGTAGGTCCGCAGTGGCCAAGTGGATAGAAATATATCAAATGGGGCCTTAGCAACTCATTTGATAGAGATAATCCAAGTGGGGCCGCAGTGGCTCAGTGGATATAGTGATTCCAAGTGAGGCCTTAGTGGCTCAGTGGATAGAACTATGTTAAGTGGGGCCGCAGTGGTATAGTGGATAGAACTATATCAAGTGGGGCTGCAATGGCCAAGTGGATAGATATATATCAAATGCGGCCTTAGTAGCTCATTGAATATAGAGATTCCAGGTGGGGCCGTAGTGGTTCAGTGGATAGAGCGATTCCAAGTGAGGTCCCAGTGGCTCAGTGGATAGAGAAATATTAAATGGGACCGCAGTCCCTTCAATGTTGAGTTAATTTCACATCATTTCATTATTACCTACATATATCTGTGCAATATTTTTTTCAGTCTTTGTATGATAATCAACTTTTTTAACATGGTAACTGTTCTAACCCCGTGACAATACAAAAAAAAAGGTCACGGACTGGTTCCCGTGGTTCATTTATAAAAGCTCAGCGATGTTTGACAATGAAGTGAAAAAAAAATGGCCACCGTTTGATTAATTTATTCGGCAATATTATTAACACTAATGGCCAATCGGGAAAAGTAGTCTATTCGCGCTTTCTTCACACTTTTTGAATCAAACCTTTAGAAAATCACCCTATGTATGATGTATTTGGTTATGACTTAAATATTTCATGTATCACAACCGTTTTATAGATACGATAACATAGAAGTACCTTATTTTTATTTAAATTAAACTTCTACTTATATTATATCAATAAATCATATAATTTCATTTATAATTAGTATAAATAAAAGCGGGGACAAAATATGTGTGTTGGTAACGCCTAGTAAGAAATAGTTCTTATGTAAAATAATAGCACATATAGTGCGCACGAATCCGGTGCGTCGAGATCTCGCAGAAGGAGCCGTGGTGGCTGTTCATCGGTAAGGCGACACGACACGCTCGTGTGGCGAGGAGACACAATCAATGCCGGTTCGAGCCAAACCCCTGGAATGACTAGTAATTTACGAGGAGCAGATCGATAAACTGGTAGTTCGGCGCCCACTTTAATCAAGAGATTCCGTCCAACTTCAGCTTTTCCGCGTAACCACGGCACACAGAACCAGGGCTACCCTCAAATGTTCGTATATTAAATTCTCATACAATTATAATGTTTAGAAGATTTAGCAAATATTAGACCTAATGTTTTTAAAATTTCATTTTCCAACAATTACACATAGCGGAGTGAACATATTCCAACCCTGGAAATTAACATTTCCCACGTATTTGAAAGAGTATTTCAAGAACAATTTTCTCAGGCATTTCTCTTCAGACTTCTATTGAAACTGGTTCGCTTAGAAGTCTATTAGACGATCTTACCAATCGCTTCATGCATTCAGCCTAGACGAAATTGATTTGTGAATGATACTTGCAACGGAGGAAAGGAATGAAATAAAGAAAATTAGTTCGGTCTTACGCCATTACAGAACTACATATAAGAATACCAATAAAAACAAAGAAGATGACGTTAAACACATGCACAATAATAAGCGAATACTAACTGTTGTCAGTAGATATTCCTTGTGGGTTATGTATACTTATCATGCTCTAAATATGCGTTGACAACATTTAGTCTTAGCTTGTTCTCGTGTATGGTTTTAATGTCATCATCTGTGTTTTCCTTGACGACATAATTCTGCAATAGCGTATGTCTGAAGTAATTTTTCATTCAATATACGAAATTGCTTAAATTGATGTTATCGTCGTAATCCATTATTTACAGGTAGCTCCATCTATGACGCCCCGCCGTCTCAGAATGACAGGAATGCTTAAAGGCAGTAATTCTGCCTGAATGATATAATAGTATACAGTATAAGACTATTAGCTAATAACAAGGAAGGAAGTTTTTCATCCAGCAAACTGTAGGGCACTGCAGGTGCCGGAGAACTAAAATACTTGCCGAAGAAGACAAACGTGGATCTAAAGAGAGCTAAATGATGGTTTTTGAAGATATAGTCTCACTTGATATTTAAAAACGACTATATAGCATTGTAAGCCATTTTCTGAAGTTGTGAGATTTCAAATGTTATAAATAAGCACACGTTCAACGAAAATGTACGATGGAATATGTTGTGGTTACGATTATATAAGCACGATAATAGAACGCGCAGTTACACATTATCTAGTTCTACATTTTTACCCTACACCTTAATTCCTACCTTAACTACATACTTAATTCGAAATACCACGTAGAAGCATTGTATCACGCAAAATTCATGATTTGAATGAGTAACAAGAGGAGACGAGATACAAACTAATGTTTGTTAACATGAACTTATACATACATTCCCAACGCAGGGCCCGAAGAAATGATTCCTGCTCTGGTCAACAACAACAAGGCTTGTTTATAGCTCCAGATCCCGGGTAGACGCCATTATTAGAGTTATGACAGTTCGCTAGTTATAAGACTATTGCTTTGGAATCATTGGTATGTCAGTTCCAGTGGAACTACATGATATATATGGACAAGATCTAGTCCAGGTTAGCCTCATGGATCTTACGTGGCTGCAAGCCCCTCGGGATGCGGAGGAAAGTGGCTCCCGTGGTGTTGCCCCACACCCCTCGCGGTTTTCAACCACTTCCGCCCCACTGGGCGTACGCCCAAGAGTTTTTGAAAGCAACTCCCTTATCGGTGTAATATTCAATTGTTTAAATTAATGCAACTATCCACCGTCACTCCGGCTTATTTTGACCCCCATCCAACTCACCGAGGCGCAGTCCCCCAGAGGAGTTCGCAGCCCAGCATGTCAGCAGGGATCATCGGCTTGTTCACACATTTTATGGTTATTATTATTATGCCATTCTCTTCTTTCGGCGATTTTAGCTTTGCCGGGTGCAATTTTCAAACCACTGCCCGAACGATTTCATCCTCAATCTGGCCTCATGGGCGCCGGGGGTGACATGGAACCTTGTGAACAACTTATTTCTAACTGACCAACCGTGCTACCCCTCCTGCTCTGGTCAGCAAGTAGCGGCACTAACACATCTGTACCGACAACAGCGCCACTACATCTCGGGTGCCAGTAACGTCAACTATTGTGTGACACACGCCACCTAAATAATCCGGTTCTAGAACGTGAACTTGATAAAATCCGGATAGATATATATATATATATATATATATGTGTGTGTGTGTGTGTGTGTTATATATATATATATATATATATATATATATATATATATATATATATATATATCGCTCTTAAGAGTAAAAACCTCGAAAGATGCAAGTATAACAAATTTACAACATTTACGCCATAACATTTTTTCGAATTTTTTAGTTTAAAGACAGCTAAAATTTCGCCGTTTACTGCCGTTTCTTAATGTGGCCTGTCTAAAACCAAAAGTGTTAAGGAAACCTACATGCAGGAATATCCAATGATAAAACACGAATCCACATCAGCTCAGTGGCTAGGCAAACACTCAAACGTGCACATACATTTCAGGGGGAAACGGACATACGTCAAGAGGTGATAGTATGGGCCATTCTGAAGGGAAAACACAAATAAACATATTCTCTATTCGCAAAGGTGTCCGAGATACAGGTATACGAAACTGACTGGAATGGGAGCGGTACAGGTGTTAGTACATGAACAGATCGTTAAGTGTTGGGTTTTATTGTGTAAAGTCCGGGTACAACGCATGTTCAAAAATGCCACCGCCAACTTTATGGATTTTGCAGCTCGTGTAGTCAGATGCTGTGTTGCTTATTGGAGCTGGTGTCTACATTACTTTTAACGTTCCGCACAAGCATTTAACACGCAAACAAGCAATTCCTCCCTTGTTTGTGCCTTTTGCCCGTAACTTCGGTCTACAACCAACCCCCACAAACAATAGTCTAGCGGAATAAGGCCAGGTTACCATGGTGACCAAGCAACAGCATCGCCACGACCGATCCAATGGCCAGGATAGGTTCCATTGAGGTACTGTACCACTGGTCGTGTGAAATATGTAAGGGATCCATCCTGTTGCAAGTGCATTCCAGTCCTAGTTGTCGATGGAACATCCTCCAAGTACTCCAGTAAAAGGTTCTGTAGGAAGTGCAAGTACCGTTCTCCGTTAAGACGGTTGTCTACAACAACTGGACCAGAGAGTTGGTTATCAAAGATTCCGCATCACATGTTCACTGAGGAATGACGCCTTGTGAAATAGCTATATCTTGGACACATTTGCGAATAGAACATATGTTTATTGATTGTTTCCCTCCATAATGATTCGCACATTTAGTGGCTGGTTATCACTAAACTGTCGCATCTTTGCACGTTAATTTTATGCGCTATACTTCACTCACCGCAATTAATTGTTATTGCCTATTTTACTTTCTCCATCCCTATGACGTCTATGCCGTTCTCCCGCCCCTATTTACATTATGTTAAATAATTTCTGAAGCTGTGGAGTTTAAACGTGTTATGTATTTCACCATCCTTGGCGACTTACGTTTCCACAAAGTAAGTACCCCCATGCACCACCCTACTTTTATGTGCCCTCTTTCGTTTCCCAATCATTTCGAACTACGATCTTTACACTTGGTATGTCCCACACTTTCATTCATGACTTCAATAATAAGTCCCATGACGACTGTACCTCCCCACGACTTCTCACACCACATTTTCCATTCCAAAACAATTTTGTCCATGTCATTTTCTTCTAAGCATATCCCCCCCCCCCCCTCCTTCGACCACTTTCATTTCTATGATAATTATGTTCACTCCCCCTTCTCGCACTACCTTTTGGGTGCCGCTTTGCATCATGCTTTACGTTCCTACCTCAAATGTTTTGCTACCTTTGACAAAATATACATGTTTATACAATATGTCTACATAAATTTCTTTTTGCGAACTCATAATTCCAACCCATGGGATTTCTCCGAGCCATCGCCTAGCGCGCCGACCTCCTGTGGCGCAGTCGGTTGGTGCGCCACCGATCTGGGGCGCGGAAGGCTCTGGGTTCGAATCCCGGGTAAGGCATGGGTGTTAATTTAAGTTAGGTAATAAGTTAGTCTGTGTAAGTCGCCTCCTCCTAAGCTTTCAAGCATAACACCGGGTGGCGTTAACAAGCCCTATACAACTACAACAACAATCACCTAGCGCCTAACTAATCCGAATCAAACCGCCTATTTGCGCATAACAGCTCTATCCCCTGAAAATAAAAGGTAACACACTGGTAATCTGTTTACCATATAAAAACAATGGAATATGGATTAAAAAAACAGAGCCCCAGGGGGAAGGGGGGCGTCTTGTGCTTTTCCGAGAGCTGCAGCCATAGAAACAAATCTGTGTACGGTATGTGTGAAAAGGCCCCACCAGAATGGGGTGTTATCGCGTGCATAAATCCAACCCCACTGGCACACTACGTTTGTGGCGCTTGGGAGTTGCATAACTTATTCATTGTTGATTGAACACTTTTGTTAACAGAGCTTGGTTAATTTTTTTTATCATGGACAAAACCACTCATGGAGTGACAAAGAAACTCTACGAAACATATCTTATATTAACCCTAGATCCTACCCTGATGTGTATCACATGAAAATAGACAAATTCCAATAAGCAAATTATTACCTATATTTCAGAGAATATTTCCGTGAGTTTTTCTTAAAAAATGCATGCAATAATTTAGGAAGAATTTTCTCAAAGGTTCATTTAGAAAGAAACTAAATTAGTGTGTTTTAGTATCGACATGACCAGCGTCAGTAATCACAATTTTTATAGTAGCTATAATTTTATTTATTGTGCCTTGGAGTACCAGGAATTTTTCAATTGACTTTTGTGATACACACGATTGGTGCTTCTGCTGTAGTCTGTGCTGTTCGAAAAAATTATACTCGCGTTGTTTTATACGACACGCGATACACGAGACTTGGACAATCTGAATCCGTTTAATGGATATCCTCATCGTGCGATGATGGTACTAAGCAGCAGTTTAAGAACGGGAGGTTTGGCAGCATGTATTTCAGTTCAATATATATATATATATATATATTTTTTTTTTCGTGAAGTAGACTTCGCTTTCATCTGCGTTACTTATAAATAAACAGGGCCCACTCCCTTTGAAACGAAGAATTCCCTGTCTTAATGACCACGCAGAGCCTGTTTATTTACGTTACTCAAGTTTACCATGTTCAAAATTAGTACTGGGCACTTCACAACCCTTCCTTGAACTCTCACCTCAATCCAAAATAAAATGTTTATAGCTAGCGGACAAACCTGAAAATAGCAAGTTCTTGTATAATCATACACAGCGGTAGATTACCAAAATCCAATTTTTTAAATATTCCGTATGAGTTCACTTGAACGAGTAACAATTTTTAAATATTGCTCTATTTCCGGGAATGTTACCCACTAAAGTTCCTGAATTATTTCCGGCAATACTAGGCCTGAAAAGGTCTACATTCTATTAATGAGATCAGTTTCTGAAGAATTTTGGTAGCTGTTCCTAACGCAGATGTAACTCATCCGAAATACGTCTCAAAAGCTTATTAAAGTGTTTAATTAATTTTCAAATAATCATTATTTTCCTAGAAACAATTCATAAACATTTTTGGAAACTAGTTTGCAAACTCGTCTTTGCATTTTTTTTTTCCTGTGTAAAGTGGTTTAAAAAAATTGAAACATGGAAACATAATTTTAAAATATTTGATTGCATTTGTCAGCAGTCGCGTCGTTATATCTGCTTAGTAAAGTTATTATGCGGTGATACGTGGGTTATTTTATCGCTCAAACAGCTTCTGCCGATTGCTAGCGATTTGTTCACGCACTGACTTCATTCCGGGGGTTCCCGCAAAAAAAAAAAAAAAAACTGAAAATACCGAGATCGAAAAGTAACAGCGCCGCTAGATACTCTCTCGCGTAGATAATTACATGTGGCCAGTTCTGATACCAATGTTCAACAGATAATTACAGATTTATTTCAATGCAATCAACAGCAAATTACAAGCTATAGCAATTATCGGACGCTGGCAAATCACACAGTGGTTTGCTTAACTTTGTGGTCGTAGGGGGCAGAATTTGTCAGAATAATTGGACAGTGTCGAGCTCTTGTGGCATGGTGGTCGAGTATTACAGCTACAGTCCATTAACGGCTTGTTCGGATGTTTTGAAACAAACCTTTGAAAAATCACCGTAGGAGTAATATGTGAAGATGTTCTTTTAAATAACTTGTGTACCACAAGTATACAACACTGATTAACTTAAAAACTATTTTTGAATAAATGGTACTTTACCATAGTATATTCTACAACTTGTAATATTTTTTACGTATTAAATACAAATTGAAAACAGTGAGGGCAACGGTGTTTTGGTAATGGCTAGTGAGAAATAGTTCACAGTTAAAATATTGTTTTAACAAAGTATTTTGGTATGCTATTTGTAAATAAAACGTTGCCTATTAAAATATTTAGGTAGCCCCGGTGGTACCATATTTCATTGTTACAGTTTACAATAACAGCGAAAAATATGATGCGTACGCTCTAGTTGGATGGTGTTTGTTTTTTCGACTGAGGGTGAAACTGTCGGTTGAGCGGAGCTTGTCGCTCTCTCGCTCTCTCTCTCTCTCTCTCTCTCGCGAAGTATCGCATCGCTAGTAGTAGCAGGAAAATAATACTTTTTTTTTTTTTTTTTTTTTTTTTTTTTTTTTTTTTTTTTTTTTTTTTTTAGCAATTTTAATACTGTTGCGTACTGCAGCTGGCGCCGACTCAGCTGCCCCGCGCCGTAATCGGAGACCCACGTCGCCCTCCCCTCTTCATAGAACGATGCGCTTGCGGCCTCCTTACCACCCACCTTCTGGGAATCCCGTGAATGCCGACAGCGGCGAGACTTGCTGGCGTCACAGACCTCCTCTCGCCTGCTAGAGTTTCCGATACGTTTAGCGACGAAGCAAGAATGTTCTCCGCTACGCATTACGCGAGTTGGGGAAAATTCTAGATGGCGGCCTTAGACGCTATATATACTGCCGCAACCCAGCGGTCAGAAGTCCTTGACGGAGGCCGACTGGCGAGTGAGGTGTTCGTGGCTTGAATGGACGAGAGGGTGTGAAACCGACGAGTGAAGCCTACTGTGCGTGAGGGCGCTTGGAGGACTCTAGAGAACATTGCGACTGGCGATACGTGGACTGAACTGAGGTGGGACTGAATGGAAGTGTAAAACTGAATTTATTGTAAATATTCGAACTGTCAAATATGGACGCATAAACTATAAAATAATTGAATAGGTTGGTACACTGTCTATTGGGACTGATCTTTAATTATTTAATTTCATTGATTTCTTTGCGGTAATTATAAATTTTATTCATTGGTGTCAATTGCGAACAGTAAGTGATTTCAATTTATTGTGAGAATTTTGCTGTAGTTATTGTAAATAAAATAAGGAAATTATAATTTATTTTTTTATTTTTTTAAAACCTCCATCCCTTAACAAATTTGGTATAGCCCACTTGATTTCTAGAGAGAGCAATTGTAAATACACTTATTACAGCAAAATAATTATATTTGAATTTGCAATTTACATCTGAAAATAAATTTTAATGTTTGAATATTTATTTTAACATTATTAGATATGATGGCTGGTGGGATGCAATTCTGAAGTTGCAGAAGTGGCGAGTGGCGATATTACGTGGCGTTTTGTTGCTGTTCGCACAACGAAGCGTTAATTTTTCTTGCTCCGAAAAATACTTCTAATTACCACGTCAAGTTTGCACTCGTGTTTTTTAAACCTACCTATGCAAGCTACGATGTTGTGATAAATTTTTGTTTCCACGGCAGGAATATACTGTAACGTGTGTCGTAATCGTTTCGTGTGAAAGAACGTGTGGCTGTGTCGTAGCCGTTAAGCCCAGTGTGTGTGTGATTGTAAATAGTGGACGCGTAAAATTTATATTTTAACCATAAACTGTTTTTATGAAAAAGTTAATTATTTTTAAGTCACGTCTATTCGTCTCAACGTTGTACCTTTGCCATAAGTGTTTGAAACACAGTTGTGTAACGTGATTACGTTTCTGTGATTTGAATGTTTGTCACAATCCCAACAAAATACTAAGCCATCCCAGCCAGATAAATTAAAATAAATAATGAAATAAACCTAAAAAATAGTAAGTAGCAACGAGCAGAAATATGAGCGGAATAAAAGTTACAGAAGGCTTATTATATGTGTGCTTGTTCACCATTATCTTTTATATTTGTCTCTGTTATGTACAAAAAATAAGCGACACAAGTTGCGTGCTTAAATTTACTGTGTCTGTTCGTTGGAATGGCTATTCCTTCGATTTGATTTTTATTACAATAGGGTTAAACACAATGGCGGCAAAATATTAACAGGTATTACGTGTTATGTGCTACGTCATGTATAACAAATATGTTAACAATGTAAATAATAACCGTATGAGCTATCGTTAACATAGACATTGCGAAAAAGTCGTAAAGCTGACCTAAATATGATCATAGGCCTAAATTGTGAAAATTCGTATGAAGTTGTTTTTGAAATACGACTAAGTTATTTGAACAGCTGTAAACAGTAAACAACGCATTTGACAGATATAAAAGTAGAAGTCACATGGCAGTGTTTATGTGTATCGGGAAGATAAGTAATTCAGTAACCAAAAGTAGAAATTTAGCAGGGTTTCAGAAACATCCGAAGATACCGGGAATGGACTGTAGGAAATATGTAGCACACGGGGTCTGCCTTCACATGAGTCATGTAAGTTTTCATTTTTCTTTTTTCTGTACGACACCACGTTTTCCTTATTACAGCCTCCACTGACATACATATGTTTATTTGTCACTAGGTATTATTGCGGCATTTTAATGTTTCTGCATTATGTCGGGAGACTAATTATGGAACGACTTACATTCCATACCAACATGTAATCCAAGAATAGAACAACATAATGTCTTAAACCGATATTCGGTCTTCGAAGGTTCTGGTACAAAGGCCTCTAGCGATCCAGCTACAGAAGTTGTACCTGACAATTATTTGAATTAATGAAGATAAATATTTGCGCAGTGTGCAACAGTTTTGAGTTTGGCTCTAAGCCCTCGGTAAATAAAAAGCGTGCGCATACATGTAATAAGGATATATTCGCTGTTAAAATTTAACGATAAAAACGCCAGTGGATAAAATTAACATCCGTACACGAAACCTAATGAACCTTTCCATCTTTATTTACATGCCATGTAAATCAGGAGCGATCACATGAAAGAATACTGCATACAGGTTCTTTTTTTCTTTTTACGGTAAAAGAGGGGCTTCTAGTAGTGCTTATAACAAGAGCGCATGCGGTCACATGCCTTTCACACATACACGAATACACTCTGAACGAGACGGTCCCTCTTTAAACAGTTACGTGAGTAAACAGCTCTAAATATACACACATCGAGATCTAGAGAGGATTAAATCCGGGACGCAACAAGTTACCGCCTGATAGATAGGCAGTCTAGCGCATCACACGCTTCACAAGTTGCGTCGATACAGGATGCGCAGCTTCGCAAAGAATGTATATTGTTTTTATTTCCTAAACAAAACAAGCTGTGCCGTAATCTGCGTGTTTGGGGCTTACAGCGGTGATCCAGACAAGCGCATCAGATGCTTCATCGTCTCTACACGCAGGATACCTCGCCTGGCGTTAAGTCTTTCCATACACAACTAGCCTCCGTGATATTTTCAACTGCGATCCTATGATTTCATGACGTAGTTGTGATTTTTGTCTCTACTCTATTTCAGATTTCCTGCTCCGGGGATTTCGTGCCTAAAAATTACTGTGAAATCACCAGTTTTAGTCGTTTTAATTTTTTTAAATACACTTTATAAAGGATAACAAAAAGTTATATTTATGCACATATATTACACACAAAAAAATGGTAGATTAAAAAAAATTTTAACTGAGGAGTTGTTCACCGTTTTCAAGGCCTGTGTAGATGGCATATTTTAACCCATTCGATTTACCGCAATGCACTGAAAAAAAAAATTAAGGCATGCGGCTTACATCAATGACGCAATATCAGGGATTTACACTTGTAAATTAAAATTTCTCCGAGTCACTGACCGAGCCTCATTTCAGTGATGTGCCTTTTAATAAATAGAAATACTTCTAAAGCGACTTACATCACTGATTGGAAAACACCGTCTTGGGTCAGCGAGTGCAAAGCTCTTAGCAATCCCTCGATTTTCAAACCCGACCTAGACCTTCCCTTTTCGTCTTCTTCAAAACCTTCTAAAGGTGATGGCCTACACGGCCAAAGTTGCACAACTTGGGCTTCTCACAAACACACGCGCAAACATTCTGATTCATTTGGTGAATAAAGGTCTTACGTAACCGAAGTGCTACGTATTATCTAGTCGCCAACAAACTTAATCACATCTGAAAATAATTTTTGGCTACATTCTGCGTGATATGATGTCTCTCTTCTTGCCTACCTTTCTCATCCCTTCTTCCGTGGAAAACAATTTTCTTGCTACGGGGATATCACGGACCAGATTTTATATCCTTTATAATTTTTGCGACAAATGACCGCCGTTTTTTTAAATATATCTCAAACAAAATATTTATTTAATATGTACATGAATAGGGTTTGTAAGTACACTTTGCAAACCAAGCATTTTTAAATATGATGGTCAACTTACGTAGTAGTTGTAAAGTTTTTAATCTGGCATCACTCGTAATCGAACCAACGCCACCTGTAACACGAACAAAACCATAGTTAACCATAGTAAGGCAGGAACATTAGCACCACCATAAACGTTACAGCATTTTCACCAAACGTTCTAGTCCAAGTGTGAAATAGGGTATCAGATATAGTCCATTCACGGTTTCTTCCAACTTTTCTGAAGTCCTGCTAAAGTTCTACTTCCAGGATATTCCTCCGCCTCACACAAACGAAGAATTATCAGGTTTAGAAAATTACACTAGAAGGACAACGCACCGGATTAGTGCGCACTCGGTATAATGATATTTTTCACAAGAACCATTTCTTACTAGGCATAACCAACATACCTATTTTATATCTGTGGTTTATTCATATTAATTATGAACTATACTTTATAATTTATAGATAACATATACGTAACGTTCAATTAAACAAAAACAAGTTAGTTTTATGTTAACACAAGTGTAAAACGCTTGTAATACATGACATTTGGGAAATGACCAAAAAGTCATACATGGTGTGATTTTTCAAAGGTTTAGGTTCAAAAAGTGCGGATAAACCACGAATAGACTATATATAAATTTTACTGTTTCTGTCGTGTGTTTGGCAGCATATGAATGATCATTAAACTCTTAATATAAAATGCTTAATACATTCGTTTCTTCATGACGTGGCAACTATAATGCAATATAGTTTCCTCTGTGCACAACTGTACCAAGACATGTATGTAGTTCTGTAGAGTGTAAACAATGTGATTGGCCGCCGCTGAAAACTACTGTTTTGTAACTCATTGTCGCAAGTACACTCCTCAACAAAAAAAAAAACATGGCATTAACCTATGATCTTAGTACCTGTCAGTGCACAAACTCATTACTTTGCAACGCGTAAAATGGAATATTAACGTAGTAGGTATCCCGATGACAATAGTAAAGGTGATTACCTGCGTATTTCCCAAACTTCTGTTGATTACCAAAGAACACTCTTCGTCTTATAGTCATCTCATTTGCAAGACGTTAACTTGACAGAATTGTCTGCTGAATATTCGTGCGACGAGCAAATGGAATTTCAGCTTAGACTGCCAGCTAATACGTGAGTAACGTGAGATGCAGGCACTATGGACCGGAGTGTAATCTACAAAAACTTCTGGAAGTTGTAAACAGTGGAACTCTCTCTCTCTCTCTCTCTCTCTCTCTCTCTCTCTCTCTCTCTCTCTCTCTCTCTAGCTAGCTAGCTATCTATCTATCTCTATCTGTCTCTCGCTTTCCATATTCCTCTTCACCACTGAATTCTAATCCGGAGCCGCAGGTGGAAGACAAAGTTGCTATTCTGTGTGTGCATTTGTCCGTGAAGATGAGTGGTTCATTAACAAACATTCCTTGAAATTCTCAAAATATTTACGCTTGAATTACTGTTTCTCATTAACGGACAGTGTTAGATATGTGCCAATGTCTAGTTATGCGAATTTATGTTTATAATATTACAGGTAAGGTCAAAGCATTTCATGCAAAATTAATTTAAGAAATTATAAACAACAACATTTCTGAATATTGGAAAGAATTATATGTTTTTTAGTTTCTTCATAAAATGCTATATAAACAACACCGCTGTTTATTCTTTAATGAAAAAAAATGTCATAGGTTCATATGAGATATAAACTCGGCCAAGACATAAACATTTTGCTTGTAGGAAGTTGTAATAGTCACATAAATAATTTCAATAATCACTGTATGTGGAAGCTTTCAATCTGCCAAAGACTACATTATTCAAATGAGTTTTTTTAAAGTTAGAAATTCACTTCGTTGTGGCATTCTACCAAGTTTCTAGAAAAAAAAACAGCTGACAAATTATTTATTTATGTGGCCGTTAACGAACATTAAGCTGCGCAAATTAAACACTACGCCATCGACGATATAGTCGCGGCTTTCATATCGTTTGCCGTAAAGAAAGCTCTCATTAATGCTGCGCTCTGCACGACACAACGGAACTACAAGGACTATGCTCGTGATGTCTTCGAACAGCGTTGGCAGCTCTGGTTGCTAGCTCGCTTTCGAGTGTCCACTGCCAAAGGCCTCACGCCATACAGAAAATAAAGAACTAGTACTAGCCCCTGGTCTCGGGCGATAGGTTTCTGGCATTAGCAGATATATTTTAATTTTATTTCAATACGATACATGTCTATTTTGCAGTCGGCCAGTTATACTGATGTATTCTGAAAGGCTCCGAGGCGAAATATTTAATTTTTATTTGCAATTGTAGCCGACTCACCTAACATAATTTACGTATTCAAATGAAGCTTTGAAAAGAAAAAAACGGGCAGCACTCAGTCAGTAAACAAAGCACAGGTTATAACCAACATAATTGAAAAAACTGTAAGTAAAAATGACTTTCAGATTACTTTCGTGCGCTACAAAATGGCATCTTATATGAGGTTTCTGTAACTTGTTTACGAAAGGAAATGATTAGGTACATTGGCAGAAGGTACAGCAGAAGCTCTGATACGTAGAGCAAATAATTCTTATTTGCTACTTGATATTATTTGTATTTTTTACCTAGTATTAAAATTCTCCATTATTTAAATAAACTAATGCCGTGATCTAAGAAACATTATGGTGGTGTATTGTGAAGCGATATTCCCGTTTTTTGAAACAGTAAATCGGTTTTCCTAAAGTTTATTTGAAATGACAATGTTCTGGCAGTTTGCACGCAGAAGGCTTTCCTTTTATATTTAATGTATAATTGAATTCAGTATTTGTACGATATACCACAAATTCTGCATAATCAGAATTGCTTTCAGATTATGACAAATAGAAAATATGCTATCATATATTTGACACTGCATACACCAATACTAACGGCGTAGCCAGAGAGGTGTTGTAACCTCCCTCCTCCCTTTTCTTTCATACGGATATTAACTATTAGAATTAAAACTATTAATAAGCATTTCATTTCGATAAAATCATATTTACTGTAAACTATGATGCATGCTATTCGGATATATTAAGTAACTTTTGTTCTAATAATTCAGGGAACACAGGGAAAAGTCAGGGAATTTCATATGACAGGGAAACGTCAGGGAAATGTCAGAGAATTTTGCCTTAGGTCAGGGGAAATGTAAATAATTTCTACTCTGCAAAATTTGTTAGTAATGTGAATACAGACATGATGATGTAATTATGAGTATACACATTTTAAAATTTCCAATTTTAAGTTTTTCAACTAGCCATAATACAACTATGCCATGTGTCACAGCGGCCATACGTACAAAACAAAGTATTTGCGTGTTTGTAATGGGCACTCCAGTGAAGTTAATAGCGTGTATCGCGAGAAATGTTGATGAGCTGAATAAAATTTTGGCACTGTTGGATTGGCGTGTCTCAGTATATTTTAATTCAACTTCACTAATACCATTTTTTTCTTTGTCAGTGGTAGAAAAATATGGTAATTGAAGTTTTCGGTTCTGAAAACAGGTAAAGGATATTGGTAATATTCTGTCTAGAAAACGGAAAATTGGGGAATTCCAAAATTTAATTTCAGGGGACACCCGGGTCTTAACATACAGACTACGTAAGCACTACTAATGCCAGTATAATCCCCCTCCCTCCCTTCTGACTGTGTAAATCCACTCTTTAGAAATTTCTGGCTACGCCAATGAATCAATACTTGAAACTGCTTTCACACAGAATTAATTACGAAATGTATTTTAGGAATATTAAAATTCTAGTACAAATTAGAATTTTCAAGACTACTTTAAAACCTGAAATAATATCCAAGTGGATTTTAAATCACTAATGTGAGTCTTGATCGGGTCATATATCTAGATTCATACCATATTGTTGATAATCAGATTTGCAAATAACTCTTTGGATGGATATATTATTTATGTAATGTGGTGAAATTTTATAAATTGAGTATTTACAGACACCTAACTGTCACAAAGCGTGAAAGGAAATTTAACATCACATATTTATCGTATGTATTTACAGTATATTGCTTCAGAAATGTTCTAAACAGTCCAATGTCTGTATCTACTAATTAGCGGAGACGCCAGCGTTTCGCAAAAAAAAAAAAAAATCGTGATTTGCTGTATTTCCAAAATACTTCATCTAGATTCGCTTTCATATCTGGATGATTTTAACTGGTGCTAGTTTTAAGCGTCTGCCAGCGAATTATAGATGTTTACTCCTAGAGTAACCTGAATGCGGTTGGCTTGGTCTACTAACAAATGTTTTCTATTTTAGACAAATGTCTAATAAACAAAGGAACGCTGAAGTAGCGCTCATATGATATTGAACTGTAGGTGGCGCGGAATACTTTTCATAAAAATCAGGTGACCCTACTCATTAAACATTGAAAGCATGCGTAAGATATCATAAAATAGATTCGCGTCTTCAGAACGTTTCTATATTGTTTAACACACTACATATTTGTAGGCAAGATATTTTTACTAACTCTTGACATAAACAAGTAATCATTAAGTATACTAATCTTTAAAGTAAATATCGATGCTGTATTCGAACTAGATATCTCAAGTTACGATATCACTTTGCGAGAATCTTTATATTACCTTGTTGTATTTTGAAAAGTGCATGTAAATTATCGCTAGATACATAGTCAACACAAATAAGAAGTTTCTGATATAAATCATGAACATACTTTCCTCAACATGGGTGCAATAAATTTTTAAATAATATCTTAAAAGCTGTGATGGTAGGTAGGATGTCGCCTCGTTGAAAGCAATATCATTAGAGGTGAAACCAGAAACATGTGCAACAGTAGTGAGACAATTACAAATACACACGTGCTTTACCCGGGACTCGAACCCAGAAAACTTCGTACCATAAGCTAGTGTGCAATCAAACTGCATTCGAAGGTCGATTCAAGCATCAACTTCTAATTTAATTAGTCCAATGTTTCGAATGACAGGGTTTATTAACCTAAAATATTTACAGGGCTATCAACAAGTGACTAAACCACTTATAACACTTAAGTTTACATGTCCTCCCATTCCACCACGTGTGTGCAGAATTAGGTAAATGTCGGTTTATTAGTCCCTGAGATATGACATAAAACCACCATGTTTTTCACGTGAGGATCTTCACAAATGGAGGGCAATAATGTTATGTATTACCACATTCGATGATTGTACACCACCAGTATACAAAGTAATGCTAAAATCGATTGCATAAATTCGGAGATATAGCAAACTAACCAAAAATTATTTTATAGCCCCCATTCTGAACATGTCTGTCACAATAAAAAAATTCTTATAGTTATATGTCCTACCACAATACCTGTTCTTCACCAAATTTTTGTACGAATGGATTGATTGTTTCCCGGCAGATGAAAAATCTTATTTTGTATTGTGGTGCTAACTTACAAAATGGCAAGATATGAAGCTCTGTGTAGACAAATTTGATGGTTGTGATTGATACTGCTAGCATACGAAGTTAAGTTGGAAATTGGTTAGTTCATAAAAGATACTAAGCTGAAACATTTATAGTGCCGCCATTTTGAAATAGGTACCTGACATAGTTAAAACATTGCAGTTTGCACCACCCGCTGCAGTGCAAATTGATTGACCAATTTCGTTGGGATCGATCAATTGTTTCCCGAGATAGTACATAAAAAATTATTTATTAATGTGACGCTATCTTACAAAATGACGGACTAAATATGCTGCGCGTAGACACAGTTGATAGTTGCAATATCTACTTGATTATATAATTTAGACGATATAATTTTCTAAGCTAAACTAACGACATGGCTGTCATATAGAAAATAATCTTCTGAGGAAGCAGTACTACTTATTTGTCAAATTTCGTATGAATCGGCTTATTTTTATCGAGATATGGCATAAAAACCTTATTTTTTCTTCATGTGGCACTAACTTATAAACTGGCTGACAAATATGGCTATGTGTTGGCACACTGATGCTTGTAGTAGACACTTTCAGCATACAAAATTGGTCGAAATTGGTTGAATGGTATAGTTGAAATATATATTAATAATATTTGAAAGAGGTAAAGTGAGTTTGTTTATAAGTAACGGCTGATCTCGGAAACTACAGGGCCGATTCTTATCATTCTTTCACTCTTAAAAAGCTACATTCTTCCAGATAGGCATAGGTTATGTTTAGTTTTAAAAAATTTCTTGAGAAATTCCAAAATTTGTAAACCAAGTCGGAGAAAAATGAGCTACTTGGCTCTTTTATAAGCATGCTCTACCAAAGTCATTAAAGATAAATTGAAACACTGTTACAAGAAAATGTCACAGGTAGCCGCAAGTGATCATATGTAATCACAATTAGTCGCAGTTAGTCGTAGGTAGTCGAAAGTAGTCACTGGTAGTCGCAGGTATTCGCAGGTAGTCTTATGTATTGATGGGTAGTCGCAAGTTGTCGCAGGAGGTGGTCACGGGTAGTCACGGGTAGTCGCAGGCAGTTACGGGTAGTCGCAGGTAGTTTAGTGTGTATCTGACATGTATATTCTATATTGTTTAGGTTTACGGCAAGTATATAATCTAAATGCCTAAGGCAACTAACACAGGATTAGTACTGTGTTGTTCACAAAGTCTTCGTACGTGACAAAAATTGTTACTATGGATCATCCTTAAAAGGTAGACATATGCTGTTGTGGACTTTTTGTAGACCTTTTTGAGATCTACAATTATGTAGTACATTAATTTGGTGTATCTCTTATGGGTTAGTCAGAATAAGACATATAAGCGCCCGAAAACGACTTTTTCCGACTTTATTACAAACGACATTTCTCTACTATCCTTAGATTAAATTTTAATGTATTATATACCTGAACCTTCAAGAAATTTTCTAAATGATCGTGAAAACTGCATCAAAAACCAATTAAATAGTTTAGAAGCCCTAGTAGAATACACAGGCACACGCGACCGGGCGACTTTGTTTTATACTATGTATAGATTTGAAAGAGCTCGGAGCACTCATAGACGCGACATGTGTTTAGAAGTAATGAGCCTGACAGCCCGAAGTATTACTCGGCCATAGAGAAAAATCGCCCAAAGTAAAACAAGCTTAAAGGGGAATATTAGACGCCATATTTGCTTGTAATTTGCGTGCAGAGCTATCTACCTGATGCGAGGGCAGGTACAAACAAAATTGCACGCACGCAGTTCACGAGTTTCCCGCTAGGTAACAATATCATCGTTTAATGGGACAGAAGCTGCAAAAGTAACAAAAAAAGAAGTGTAGCGGACGCTGTTGCCAGTTCTCCTACAACACACTCCCGATTGTATACACTTGTACCTTCATACGAAATGACATATACGGAGGTAGTTAAATACTAATCCAAAATCGAAATAAATATAATTTTTAACGTACCTGTTCTAGACATAAATGTGTCTATATATTTGCATTTCTTAAACTCCAACATAGTAATGTAGCGATTTTCGCGGTGATATCGCAACGGCTTCTATATTTACATTAACATATATAGTTATACAGTTTTTTTTACAGTGTAGGAATGTGGGATATGCATCGTAGAATATAATTGAATTACAAATAAGTTTTACATTTTTTACATTTATGAAAGAAATAGTTCTATTTTACAATAAAAGGATAAGAAATAATTTTATTTCCTTTGACGATTTATGTAAACTAACTTGGTTGGTTTGTAGTTAACTTCTAAACCCATCTTTTCTTCTTTTGGGCCACTGCGTGCCATTCAATCACATGTAAAAATCAACACTGCCGTACACGTACCACTGAATAGTACACATGTATGAAGTAGCCAATGTGACACCGAGACACTAAACTGTGATACGTAAGCTTTTGTGTGTACAAAACGAAACGAAACCGGTCTGAGCTGCCGCCAGTTTGAACAGTGCACTTTTATTTTGGCGTTATGATTTCGCATAATTTACTGTCGCTCAGTCAGTATTTCTGACTGCTCGCTTTGGGGGGGGGGAGGGGTATTTATGTGAGCGTACATGCATTTCGGGGCTGTGATTTCTTTGTAAAAGTTAATTTTTAGCAATGTTCAGTTAACCGCAAACGAGCTACAATTAAGCGTTTCTTCTGCGTCAGCACAAAGGTTTTCAACGTCTCAAAACCACACAACATAGGATTAACGTGTCTTACTAATTATTGTCAAAGGTTGAATACATTTAAAACCGCGAGGAGTGTGACCTGGGGCACATTACAAGTTGAAGGGACTGATAAATTGTAAGATGTTTCCTAAATCCTAACTGTGATTCAGTTAGCAGATTACATTTTCTTACTTGTTAATAGATTTTTCAATATGAAATATCGACCACCATTCACATTTCTGGAAATCTACCGGAAAGTTAAATTTATTTCTAGGAGGTCGGGGATAATGAATAAAGCCGGAAAATTAATGAAACAATATGCATCTCAAAATGCCACACACTCACAAGAACATAAAAATAATCCCGTCTCACGAAAGACGTTAATCTAGAGTTCCTCCCCTCCTACTCCATCTAATTTACTTTTTCCCTTCGAAATAAAATAAACAGAACCCCAAAAAATTTAACTCTGTAATTAAAAAATAAAACAGATTGGAATGCCAAACTAGCAATAATATCCTACATGAATTACTGGATGGAAGTTAGCTAACGTCAGCCTTTCAGTGCTTGCCGTGACAGGTAACACGAGGAAGGAGGAAAATACAAGTGTGCATTGGACTCCAAACATATGTTTACAAACGTCTGTTTCTTCAGTGACAAAACAGCTGCGGTGGAAGGATACGCTGTGGCCGTGCTACTTTTCTACAACTGTCAAAATTTATCCCTCTTACATTAAATGTACTATACCTAAGACTAACTGCGACTAATTACGACAACATGTGACCACTTGCGACAACTTGCGGTTACTTCCGAATACCTGCGAATACCTGCGACTACATACGAAAACTTAAGACATTTTATTGTAACATTGTTTCAATTTGTCTTTAATGGCTTTGGTAGAGCATGCTTACAAAACAGCCAAGTAGCTCTTTTTTCTCCTACTTGGTCTACAAATTTTGGAATTTCTCAAGGAGTTCTTTAAAAATTAAACATAACCTATGTCCATCTAGAAGAATGTAGCTTTCTGACAGTGAAAGAAGGATAAGAATGGGCCATGTAGTTTTGGTAGAGCATGCTTAGAAAGCAGTTAAGTAACTCATTTTTCTCCGACTTGTTTTACAAATTTTGAAATTTCGCAGGGACTTTTTAAATTAAACATAGCCTATGCCCATCTGGAAGGATGTAGCTTTTTAACAGTGAAAGAATGATAAGGATTGGCCCAGTGGTTTTCCGAGATCATCCGTTATTTATAAACAAACAAACTCACTTTACTTCTTTAGAATATTATTAGTATATATATCAACTATACCATTCAACCAATTTCGACCAATTTTGTATGCTGAAAGTGTCTACTACAACCATCAATGTTCCAACACATAGCCATATTTGTCAGCCAGTTTGTAAGTTAGTGCCACATGAAGAAAAAATAAGGTTTTTATGCCATATCGCGATAAAAAAAATAAGCCGATTCATACGAAATTTGACAAACAAGTAATACTGCTTCATATGATGTTCGATTATATGTTACAGGTTTCTCAGAAGCTTATTTTCTAAATGGCGGCCATATAGTTAGCTTAGCTTATAATGTTATATCGTCGAAATTATGTAATAAATTCCAACTTATTTGTACGCAGGCAGTAGATATTACAACTATCAACTGTGTCTACACGGAACATATTTTGTCCGTCATTTTGTAAAATTGCATCACATTAATAAGTATTTTTTAATGTAATATCTCAGGAAACAAAATTTGATCGATTTCAACCAAATTGGTCAAACAGTTTGCACTGCAGCAGGTGGTGTAAACTGCTATGTTTTAAGTATGTCAGGCACCTATTTCAAAATGGCGGCTCTATAAATATTTCAGCTTAGTATCTTTTATGAACGAACCAATTTCCAACTTAACTTTGTATGCTAGCAGTATGAGTTACAACCATCAAATTTGTCTATGCAGAGCTTAATATCTCTACAATTTTGTAAGTTAGACCTACAATACAAATTAAGTTCTTGTCATATCCCGAGAACCAATCAACTCGTCCGTACCAAAATTTGGCGAAGAACTGGTATTGTGGTAGGACATATAACTATAACAATTTTTTCAGTGTGACAGACATGTTCAGAATTGTGGGTATAAATTAATTTTGGGTTAGTATGCTATATTTATGCATTTATATGCAATCAATTTTAGCATTACTTTGTATACTGGTGGTATTTAATCAACGAATGTGCTAATACATAGAATTTTGTACTCCATTTGTAAAGATCGTCACATGAAAACATGGCGGTTTTATGTCATATCTCAGGAACTAATACACCGACATTTCCCAAATTCTGCACACAATAGTGCAATGGTAGGCCATATAAACTTAAGTGTTTTAAGTGGCTCAGTCACTTATTTTCAAAATGATGGCCCTGTAAATATTTTAGTTTTCTAAACCCTGTCACTCGAAACATTAGACTGATTAAATTCGAAGTTGATGCTTGAATAGACCTTCGTAATGCAGTTTGATTGCACACTAACTTATAGTACGAGGTTTTCTGGGTTCGAGTCCCGGGTAAGGCACGTGTGTATATGCAATTGTCTAACTACTGTTGCATATGTTTCTGATTTAACCTCTAATAACAGACTATTGCTTTCAACGAGGCGACAAGTTCTATTTGACTTCAAAGCTTTTTAAAAACTTATTTAAAAATTCATTGCACCCATGTTTAAGGAATGCATGCTCACGATTTATATCAGAAGAATCTTATTTGTATTGACTATGAATCCAGCGGTAATTTACATTCACTTCTTAAACTACAATAAAGTAATAATGATTCTCGCAAAGTGATATAGCAACTTCAGACGTCTAGTTCGAATACAGCATCGATATTTACTTTAAACATTAGTATACTTAACGATTACTTGTTTATGTCAAGAGTTAGTAAAAATATCTTGCCTACAAATATGTAGCGTGTAAAAAAATATAGAAAAGTTCTGGACACAATATTTCTGAAGCAATATATTATACATACATACGATGAAATATGAGATGTTAATTTTCCTTCCACGCTTTATTACAGTTAGGTGTCTGTAAATATTTAATTTATAATATTTCACCACATTACATAAATAATATATCCAACCAAAGAGTTATTTGCAAATCTAAGTATCAATAATAGGTATGAATCTAGATATAGGTCCCGATCAAGACTCACATTAGTGATTTTAAATCCACTTGGATAGTATTTCAGGTTTTAAAGTAGTCCTGAAGATACTAATGTGTACTAGAATGATAATATTCCTAAAATACATTTCGTAATTCATTCTGTGTGAAAGCAGTTTCGAGTATTGATTCATTGGCGTAGCCAGAAATTTCTCAAGAGTGGGTTTACACGGACTGAAGGAAAAGAGGGCGGTTATGCTAGCATTAGTGTTGTAGAAGTGTGTGTTAAGACCAGGGTATTCACTGAAATTATATTTTGGAATTCTCAGTATCCCTAATATGTTTTCAGAACCGAAAACTTCAAATACCATATTTTTCTACCACTGACAGAAAAAAAAAATGCTGTTAGTGAAGTTGAATTAAATTATACTGCGACACGCCAATCCAACAGTGCCAAAATTTTATTCAGCTCATCAACATTTCTCGCGATACACGCTATTAACTTCACTGGAGTGCCCATTACAAACACGCAAATACTTTGTTTTGTACGTATGGCCGCTGTGACACATGGCAAAGTTGTATTATGGCTAGTTGAAAAACTTAAAATTGGAAATTTTAAAATGTATATACTCATAATTACATCATCCTGTCTGTATTCACACTACTAACAAATTTTGCAGAGTAGCAATTATTTACATTTTCCCTGACCTAAGGCAATAATTCCCTGACATTTCCCTGACGTTTCCCTGTCAATAATCCTGACTTTCCTGTGTCCTAATATAGAACAAAAGTTACTTAATATATCCGAATAGCATGCATCATAGTTTACAGTAAATATGATTTTATCGAAATGAAATGCTTATTAATAGTTTTAATTCTAATAGTTAATATCTGTATGAAAGAAAAGGGAGAGGGAGGTTACAACACCTCTCTGGCTACGCCGTTAGTATTGGTGTATGCAGTGTCAAATATATGATAGCATATTTTCTATTTGTCATAATCTGAAAGCAATTCTGATTATGCAGAATTTGTGGTATATCGTACAAATACTGAATTCAATTATACATTAAATATAAAAGGAAAGCCTTCTGCGTGCAAACTGCCAGAACATTGTCATTTCAAATAAACTTTAGGAAAACCGATTTACTGTTTCAAAAAACGGGAATATCGCTTCACAATACACCACCATAATGTTTCTTAGATCACGGCATTAGTTTATTTAAATAATGGAGAATTTTAATACTAGGTAAAAAATACAAATAATATCAAGTAGCAAATAAGAATTATTTGCTCTACGTATCAGAGCTTCTGCTGTACCTTCTGCCAATGTACCTAATCATTTCCTTTCGTAAACAAGTTACAGAAACCTCATATAAGATGCCATTTTGTAGCGCACGAAAGTAATCTGAAAGTCATTTTTACTTACAGTTTTTTCAATTATGTTGGTTATAACCTGTGCTTTGTTTACTGACTGAGTGCTGCCCGTTTTTTTCTTTTCAAAGCTTCATTTGAATACGTAAATTATGTTAGGTGAGTCGGCTACAATTGCAAATAAAAATTAAATATTTCGCCTCGGAGCCTTTCAGAATACATCAGTATAACTGGCCGACTGCAAAATAGACATGTATCGTATTGAAATAAAATTAAAATATATCTGCTAATGCCAGAAACCTATCGCCCGAGACCAGGGGCTAGTACTAGTTCTTTATTTTCTGTATGGCGTGAGGCCTTTGGCAGTGGACACTCGAAAGCGAGCTAGCAACCAGAGCTGCCAACGCTGTTCGAAGACATCACGAGCATAGTCCTTGTAGTTCCGTTGTGTCGTGCAGAGCGCAGCATTAATGAGAGCTTTCTTTACGGCAAACGATATGAAAGCCGCGACTATATCGTCGATGGCGTAGTGTTTAATTTGCGCAGCTTAATGTTCGTTAACGGCCACAGAAATAAATAATTTGTCAGCTGTTTTTTTTTTCTAGAAACTTGGTAGAATGCCACAACGAAGTGAATTTCTAACTTTAAAAAAAAAACAAACATACGAAAAAACTCATTTGAATAATGTAGTCTTTGGCAGTTTGAAAGCTTCCACATACAGTGATTATTGAAATTATTTATGTGACTGTTTCAACTTCCTACAAGTCAAACTTTTATGTCTTGGCAGAGTTTATATCTCATATGAACCTATGCCATTTTTTTCGTTAAAGAATAAACAGCGGTGTTGTTTTTGCAGCGCTTTATAAAGAAACTAAAAAATATATAATTTTCTTCAATATTCAAAAATTTTATTGTTTACAATTTTTTTTATCTTTTTCCAAGAAATACTTCGACCTTAGCTGCAATATTATGAACATAAATTCACATTACTAGACATGGCCACACATCTAACACTCCCCTTAACTTATATAACTACACTACAAATAATAACCACATGCGCGAAGCAAGTGTTGATTAAAGTTGTTATTGATGAATTGAAAATGCGTTTGCTGTCTCCATATTGATTTGTTGAAAAGGATAATTTGGTAATTTCCTGTACGCTAGCAAATTACTCAATTATGAAGCTTTGCGGACGTTTACACGCACGACGTGAATTTCATGATTCTAAAAGTTTATGACACTGTAGGATGTAATGAAGCACAAATTAATAATTCTCGTTATGGACGATAGGCCTATATCTCAAAAAGTGCGCACACGTTTTAAGAAAAATTACTTATCATCGACACCTTCGATTTCTGGCACACTTCTATTTTTTTAAAGCAAGATGAATTACATAAAATATAAAGCAAAGTTAAACCAAAAAAAAATTATATAAAACTATTTTTTTATAAATGATTAAGTTTGAAAATTTTTAATAATTGAACTGCGAAAAACCTTAAAAATTGTACGACATTTATAATCACTTTCAAAGGGAACGTGTGGACAGTTAAAAATAGTTCAACTAACTTATTTTTATTTATCAAAATAGGAACACTAGTCATAATATCGTTTAGTTATAATATTTTTGGAAAAGCGCTTTACGATGAAGTATAGCTATTTCGGTGTTAAAAATGGAACATTTGCGACTAACCTTTGAGAGAAACCCCTCCTCGTAGGAGCGTACATCTCAGCAGACACATTTAACTGGAGGAAAATGTTTCGAAGTTTCAATCAGATGCGAGTATAAAGTAGTCTGCGCCACGACAATGTTAATTTTACACATGGCGTAAGGATACCAAATAAGCTGAAAAGTAAATACAGCGCGAGAATTTTGGAAAAGAGCTCGATTAACATCGAACATTCTATAGTAAAATATACGCAGAACTTAAGCAGACGTAAACCAGAGCCTTATGTTTTAGAACTACACCGAAATGCTTATTAAATCGAGTTTTGTCGTGTTATTTTTGAAGCAAATTCCTCTTTCTGACATATTTATATTTTCGGAAACTCGTTCCATTGTCATAGATAAAAATTGTATATATTTTTGATTGTATATCCAGCGTAGATGTGCGGTGCTTTGCTTTCTCCTCGGGGCTTTAGGGAGTGTTTGCGTTTGTTTTCTTATGGTGATTCACCCGAAAGTAGAACTTCAGCAGGACATCAGAAAATTAGGAAGTAATCATGAATATACTGCGATTGCACTAAGTAATTTGCACTATCTTATTTTTTCCCGTGTAACTGGCCGGACATGCATATGTCAATAACAAACCTAAGTACATGCTAAACCTGTTATCTCAGTCTCTGTAATGCCGATTATTACAAAAGGTCTGATCATGCGTAATCTGCTAGGTGTGATCGCGTCACGTCACGATCCCGGCGTTAACTACATCTCGTGTGAAATTACAAGGAACTAATTGGTAATAGTTTACGCTTCCCTCGATACCTTACGCGCGGTAAGCTCGTGCCGATTAACAACAGCCCTGGCAGAACGTTTGCCGCTGGGAACAGGCGCGCACAATGTTGGCGCGAAACAATTGACGCTCTCTTTGTCACCCGCAGGATTCGCCCCTCGTGTAATCAGTTTCCCGCGCCAGCAAACAAAACAGCAACCACTCCGCTGTTCGCACTGGGAAGGGGTGGGAGGGGATGTTGCAATATCAGAGTTGCGCAAAAGCCGTTGGTTTAGGGTGACAGATAAATCATACCGGGACCCCTTTTGTCGCCGTACATCCCTGCTGAACCACAAGTCGTCGTGTCAGCGGCGTGTGGTGAACTGTCGCAAGGCAAGCTGACTCCTGCTCTGTGCTGTACCAAATCCTTAGCTATTTTTTTATATCTGCCACTTAAACGCAGTACCTACAGATGACGTCGCAGTACGTGTAATGGGTGCATCGCCGCTCTCTCGTGAGTGGCCGCAATATATTCTGTTTCCCCCCCCCCCCCATCTCCACTCTGGCCACTGGTTCCTGCTGGGTGCGTCGAGTGTGTACAATACTGAGCAAGCACCAGCTTATCTTGCAGCACTTCACCACAAGCCACTGCGTCGTGTATACCTATAGACAGTTGCCTTGCTGCATACACTCTGAATTTTGGAATACTGACAGTTGCATGTTGCGATACAAGCAAGTAATATTGCAAAATTTGTTCTAATTCATAAATTTAACTTATACTTTGATTGTGCTACTTACATTAACAGAAATATTGTTTTGCGTAAATTCATAATGATTTAATACCGTAATGCTAGTAGAATTCCAACGCATTTTCACGGTGATGAAGATAGTGGTGTTCCCGAAGCAAATGGTAAGATGATCCATACGGTGGATTTCCTGTGCCTTCTGCAATACGGAGGTGAGCCATCTCACTAGCCACTTTTTAAAAAAATCATGGATTGGTGCCGGGAACCGAACGCTAACAATTCCCGTCGTAAAAGGCTATATATATATATATATATATATATGTGTGTGTGTGTGTGTGTGTGTGTATATATACACACACACTGACGAAAAATTGTAGGAACCATATAGAATGTTAAAGTACGAACAATCATTTGACGGGTTGTGAATTTGACATTATGTAATGCCTCAAAATTTTAAGCGGATTTGATATTATATCAAAGTGGCACACAAATATTGAGTCTATGTGTTATGTACCTTAACATTAATCTGTCAAAATTAGTTTATTATTAGTGATTTTTTATGAATCTACAAGGCATTTGTATGCTAACATCTAGGTTGCACAGTGTATTTTCAATTATTTGCGCGCGCGCGCGCGTGTGTGTGTGTGTGTCACCGTTCTTGAAGTTCGAGATATTCGCTTATTAGTACCAAAAGGAATAATATAAAGTTCATATTACACCCACCGTCATCAGAATTCCATTGTTATAGACATGTTAGTTTTTGAATTTATTCAACATCTTCTTGCTTCGAAGCTGTGCCCCTTTTTTGCTATGCGTAACGACTGAGAAGAATTTTACTGGTTTTCGCTTACATCATCCTTATACTCCCCCTTTTCTCATCCCCACGATGGTTTACGACCACGTGCAATTATATGTCTGAGGGTATTCGGAGAGTTGGCAACATTGAAAGCGGTAAACCAAGTATAATGAAATATTTGTTCAGAGAATGTACGCTTCTGAATACGAAGCTGTGAAAGTCGTAAGAACGGTAGCTCATAATGCTCCTTCGCCTCTGAAAAAAAGTCAGTCTTGCAAGGAAATCCCTTACAGTAGTTTACCATCGGTATTGACAAATTTATTATTTTCAATTCAAGGTTATGTTTGGAAATTTCGATGTTATTATTTTGTTTCCTTCAACATTAGTCATTTTAAGAGGTATTGAGTATTTTGTTTACAATTATATTGGTATTTAATTATGTTTATGTAAATTAAATTAAGGTTTGTTGAATTCGGCACAATTATTTTAAAATTTTCACAGAGTACAGTAATTTACTTATTTTACCACAAACACATATGAGTCTAGTAACAATTCCAAATATTTTAATCAAAATAACGCGTTAGTCTCTGGCTATACTCTTTCAATAACTAAGGTCAAACCAGGTTAGAGGATGATACCTTTGTCCTAGCCGAATGCAGCTTAATTTGAAATACGACAATGCAGTTAATACTGTCTGTTGGTAGAGAACTTTTGCTATGAAGTTTGTACAAGCTTTAACAATGGGAGTCGTAAGTCAACGATGCGACAAGATGGTACGATGAATTGATAATCCTACCAGGACGTCTACATTTCCAAGGAGTGATGATGATGATGCGATATCAGATCGATGTCGTAGAGAAGCAGCACCTTCATCCGGAGCAGTTTATTACAGAGTTTGATGGGACTACTCTGTAAATGTCGGAATTTCTGCCAAGATGTCTTTCTGGTTGGTTTGCAGCCATCTCCATCACTGATTTGCAAGTAAGGTCTCTTGGCTAAAATCACCTATTAAAATGTCGCAGCCTGCTGCAGAGTGTTAAAACTTATGAAATCATCGCGGCCAATCTTCAGTGCATATTGAGTTTGACAAATTGACTCTGTTTTGGAATCTTAAAAGAGTCACTTGCATTGTGACCTTAGCATCATTCAAGTACTCTTAAAAGCTGAAGCAATTTCATGATTTTTAATTACAGCACATTCAAACACTAGTGGCGTAATAAAATAATAAGTCAAAATAATATTTCTATCCATGAGCTAATCGAGTCATGAAAAATCAACAAGATGTGCAGAACTGCTACTTAATGTTTTATGTACTCGTTGTTACTGTTGAGTCAAGTGATATTTGTTCGGAGACATCTTAGGTTCAGTCACCAATCCTAAATTTTATCTAAACTGTGCACTGACAGCAGGAATTACACTATGGTTAAATATTTGTGTTTTCATGAGAGCAAAATATGTTGGATTGCTTGTATGTTTTAAGTAGTCTCGTCTTGCATAATTTAATTTGATTAAATATTTTTTAAGGGATTTTATATCTGATCCTGTTGTATAGATAATTATGTCTTCTTATATTATCTGCTCATCTGAAAGTGTTTGCATATCCACTTTTAATTCAACACATAAATTATGTCGAATTTCCTACTGCTAAAATCTTATACTGCCGGAATAATTTTCTTACAAAGGATCTGTCCAACTCCTATACGAACAATATTTTTGCGTCCACGTAACTTTCTCTTATAGTTGTTACAATTTACTTTAAATATTTATGGTTTTATAATTTTGTCAGTTTGAGGCTATACTATATGGCCTTATAAAAATAAACCCACAACTAAATGCAATTCCCACAGTTCAAGTTTCGGTAGTTTCTATATAGATAAGATTTTATTTAAAGAGAAAGTGCCCAACATTACATTTACATCATATCTCGTTGGTAACATATCAAACAACTATCTCCTAGCTATCTCAAGCTAAATAACTGTAAAAAAGTTTTTTAAAACTAAGCTTTTATTTATAAATGCACTAAAAAGAGAAAAATAATTATAATAGTTACACAATTTGTAGAACTTGTAACATGTGGTCGAACAGCCGTAATAAACTTTACTACAAATTAATATGTTTGACTCAATTTATATTTAGTATATAAAAGATTGGCGCAATATAGAAAATATACCTCATTTGCGTAAGCGTAGTAAGCCATATCTTGCGTAAGGTTCTTGACTATTTGCGCCAAGCTTTTATATACTAGATATAAATTGACACAAACATATTAATTTGTAGTAAAGTTTATTACGGCTGTTCGACCACATCTTACATGTTCTACAAATGTTGTAACTACTGTAATTATTTTTCTCTTTTTAGTGTATTTATATATAAAATCTTGGTTTTAAAAGTTCTTTTTAGTTATTTTATTTTTCACTTTTTAGTTTCATCAATTTTTATTTATAATACATGACTCCTAGTGTCTTGGATACTTCTTAAGTTACATAAAAGCTTGTAATTTCCAGCTCCATCATTATATCAGTTCAGAGGCACCTTCACATTGTATTGTCATCGGAACTACACATGTGTGCATAATTCCAGCTCGATTGGATAACGATAAATTGTTTAAAATCGACTTGCAATATTTGAACTAAACACACCCACTCCCACATACATACAAACAATTGGAGTTTAAAGAAACCGTAGCAAAACAACACCAAATTATCGTGACGATTTTCAATTCGCTACACTATTAACCGCTGAGGAGTTCCCTCGTGAGGAGATGACCCTGGCTGCAGCACAAGGTCGCTGGCACCATTATATTGCATTGTCATCGGGTTTCTATATGTATACAAAGTTTCAGCTCGATTGAATAGCTAGAAGTAAGTCAAATTTCACTTGCAAGATTTCACCCGAACGTACAAACAAACTAACAATACAAGCTAAACAAAAGCTTGTAAAAACACAAATCACACTCTTTTACAGTCTTAAAAGTAATTGTAATTCTTACGTTTGCAGAGCTTACGACGATTTCATACATTATAATTTGCATTTCTAATTTTGTACCATATCAAGTGTGGGCAGAAAGTCAAAGAAAGCCCCAATAAAATTATATTCGGTAGGTTCATTGAATCGTACAAAATAGCAATGCAGTACCACTGTCAGTATGTATGCCTATAACTTTTATATTATAAAGAAATTAGTTGGTTGGTATGCCACCTTACACTACAAGGTCTTCAGTTCGAAACCGATGTGTGTTATGTTGCTTTAGGTGTCACGTTTCACGGACATCATTTGGTGAATTCATTCGCAACCCACCGGTCTATTTTTAAATATGTTTGTTATAAACAAATTACAAGTTCATTTTATATAATGAGGGACAGGAAAATTGCGCGTTTTAAATTAGGTGTAGGCTAGACTTCATGCTCACGTGTATCTTCGAGTGTCAGCTTTCTGTTCATTGGCTGCTACCCTTGTTTTACTTCAGGTCGCGTGGCACGGGATTCGGTGCTTGTTTCCCTACAGATCTGTTATTGGCTGAGATTTCACCTGGGCGTGTCTGGTAAATTGTGATCCAATCGCAAACTTAATAGAAATAAACACCTGTTTGAAGTCTAGCTTCTCCTAAAATAATTTCGCGAAATTTTCCAGTCACTGTACATAATATACTGCATGCAATCCACCACTCCAAAAAATTCTAGAAAAAGTTTTATATATTACTCGGGACATCATTCGCTGTGCATTTTATAGGAACGTGTGAAACGGGTTTTCTATTCTAGACACGTGACCATTGTAGGGTGTGTCCTCACTACTGGTGCATGACGGGTAATGCAGGCGAGGAAGTGGCGGCAATAACAAAGCAGCTGGCGGGAATGATGACATCCCGGTAATTAGAACACGCGACTTACTGTCTGAAAAAAAAAATTGGAACTATAACCTGGCTCAGTGTTTACCTCCGTCATTAAACTTCCGCAAGCAATAGTTTATTCAAGATTTTAATATCCGAGACGTAAATATCTACCAGTTTGGCTAATACGTAAAAAGCTATGTTTATTTTATTGGGTGTATATTTGTTTCCAGGCTGTTAAAGAAAAATAATAGTATCTATACATTCATTACATAAGAAAATGAAAGCAAACAAACATTTCTGAAATTCAAATGGCGAAAGAACAGACAGTGTGGAATATTATTGTTCGCAAAATTAATAAAAGATGTACACCAGCGAATATTTTAAGTTAATGAGTCAATGCATGAATTAAATTGAGAAAAAATATTTAATATTGTTAGGGACATGTTTTTTCTCGAAAAGATTTCAAGACCAGCTGTACTCCAAAACACTTTTATTCATATACACTTTCGTGTTTGGATGATTTAAATGTCACGTGCCTCAAGTGTCTATCCGCAAATCGTGGACGTGCCGTTTCGGAGTACTTTATTACGATTGGCCCAGTCAAATAGGAACATGTTTTCTCACGTAGAAACGGGGACACTAACCAAAGGAAGTTGAGTTCTGGAAGTAGTATATTAAAGTCAAGCATGGCAGTAAATATTTTAACGACAAACGCCTGCCTCTTAATATTGTTTAAGGAATGGGACTACTTAAAAATTAAAAATTATCTATAGCGACGACAACGAACCATTAGTTTTACGTTAAGTAAGGATTTCCGAAGTTAATTTTAATGTATAGTAGGTTCTTTTAATTGCTTGATGTACTCCATCTTGGACAAGCAGGGCATCTTGGATAAGAAAGTATAAGGAATAGGTTGTGGTTTGTGTCAATACATCCATCCCAGGATTCGCCTGTAGTAATTTCGTAAACCCGTTGAAAACAGAAATTATGATCACCGGACTGGAGATCCAAACCGGTGTCTTCTGGAATGCGAATCTGTGTAATTTATTATATACAAATTAAATCAATGCGATGTTTTCAATATTTTAGGCAGTCACAAATAACTGGTCCATGAAAAGCCATAGGTTAAGGAAAAATTTGTGTCAAACGAATGTCCACATTTGTAAAAAATATATATTGCAGGCTTATTATGAACACATAAGGTAACGGCAAATGTAAACTTTACTGGTAAAGACTTAGACGGTGATATATAGAAGCGGAGTAGATTAAAAAAACAGACAAAGTTGAAATTTTCACCAGTGAATTACTAATACACATTTTTGTTTCTAAACTTCAAATATTTTAAGATACCTTTTCTACAGTACATCGGCTTCACTATGCTTAGTCATCCTCGGTTGACTTTCCTTAAAAAATAAAGTTTTATTTCAATTTCACGAAATGCGTATTTATTTTAGGCTAGTTAATGAATTATACAAGCAAGCAATAAAGACATTCCTTCGTACGCAGCTTGCGAATCATGTCAGAACATAAAGTATGGAAAATAGGCGTACGTTGGTGGATAAAACAATTTTAACAAAAGCACCTAGTTTCCCCACTAAATTAGGTAACAGTAAGCTTGCATGGAACTAAGTTAACGAAACTCACGCGAGAGTCGGCTAGAAACGGCTGTATGAAGTTATTGCAGCATTCAGCTTAAAAGTAAATATTTATGTAACAGTTGACATTATCAGGTAATTTTCAGTGTGCGGTAATGTAAATAAAAATAAAATTTTATTGAACTACAAAATAGTTGCTGGCCTCTTCATGGTAAACATGCAGGTTTTAAAGCCAGGGATAAGATAAAAGGTTTCGTTTTCTACATGACGTAACAGGGAGGAGAGAATTTAGGAAATAACATGTCAGAGATAGTAGTTGCCGGTTGGCTGCCACATGTCTGCCAAACTTCGATAACGTTGAACTTGTTATCTTGTCGCATTCATATCGATCTCACAGTGATGGACGACAGTAGTGGTGCATCGCACTATCAAAAAAAGCCATTTTTGTGCTTGGTGTTTGGTGCAGCGTGTTTGGTGAAGCCAATTTATATCAGCCTTCGTCGATTACGACGTAAACACTTATGTAGACCTACGCAAAACTCGAATATTGTATCAGTCGTATTGAAAGCGACATAGTATTTACGATGCATGGAACATTTAATTATTTCAACTGGAATGTATGAGGTGACATTAAGCCAGCACTCTGTGTACACAGATATTTTTCTCGAACACCGACTGAAGATGAAGCAGTTTGAATATCGTCATCCGCGCATGTCCCAGCATTTATTCACTGATTATAGTCCATTCACGGACACTTCCAACTTGTCTGAAGTCCCGCTTCTCCAAGATATTCCTTCCCCGCGTGCAAAGAAAGATTAACCGAATCTAGAAAATTACACCAAAGGGACAACGCGCCGCATTCGTGCGCACTCAGTTTAATTATATTTTTCATGAGAAGTATTTCTTACAAGCCATTACAACAAGCTTATTTTCTCAATGCTTTTATTCATAGTGATTGTAAATAAAACATCGTAATTCATAAAGAAAATATAAGAAAAAATTTAATTTCGCCGAAAATAAGATACTTTTATGTTAACAGACATTAGACATGTTTCAGATACATTGCATGTTTAGGAAATAATCAAGCATGCCACACATGGGGTGATTTTTCAGTTTTGATTCAAAAAGTGTGAAAAAACTGCGAATAGACTATACCATTTGAAGTGTAAAGTAACAAGGTCAAACAGTAAGGAAGACATACATTTACATTATTTCCCTAATTTATCTTCTAGTTTCTAGTTATAAGTATATATTGTTTTCTGGCTACATTAAAGCGCAGTTTCAGGGGAAGTCATACTAACATATTAAAACACATATTTGTCCAAGGAGCATTTTTTAAACAACAAATCTAGCCCACGTTACTTTGATCGTTCCGTTGGCTAAAAACAAAGCAGCTCGATGGTTTAAACCGTAAATTGAGAACGGGGTAGATAGCGCGCCCAAGGAGCTCAGAAGCCACACTCCGTGTCCCAACATTACACTACTCGCTTCCCACCAAGGCGAACCGTGTTCGAATCCCGGCCGGCAGGGTTGCTCCCGGATCTTCGCACGTGGGAACCGTACCTGGCGATGCTGCGGGTCGGCGGGTTTTCTCGGGTATCTCCTGTTCCCTCAGCCCTTCCATTCCGGCGTTGCTCCATATTCACCAAGTTTCGCCCTCATCGGCTCTGAAGACCTCTCACATTAAAAGCCGCCCAAACCTCTCCATTCCATTCCTAATATTGGACTGCTTTTCTGCCAATACGATAGTCAAAAACCACGTGAACAAGATTCGAGGTAGGAACAGTGTTTATGTTGACAAGTGCTCTGAGATGTTTGTATACTTAATCTTGCAAATTTTTAAGTGTAATCGGTTTACATTCAAATTTGTAAACGTTTTTATTAACATAAACGATTGTGTCTTTTGAAAATTAAAATATAAACAAACTAGTTCATCAGTGTTGACCATGTGACTTTTGACAGCTGTATTGGTGACGGTTAGGTCAATGTTGGACACATTCGCAAAATACTATAATTATTTTACCTCATCTTGAACCTATGGTTTAAGCAGGCATCTCGGTATATGTTTTTCACGGTAAAACGAGCACTTTTGAAAGCCCTGCTTAAGATCTACTTTTATGCATGTTGTGTATTCTTCCACCTTATGTAAAAATAACATTACCGTGGGCCTCATCACTTTATTCATACGCCGATCAAGTGAAACTGTGTAATTATTAGAAATGTAAATATTTTACAAATTTTAAACCATGAGTTATAACTCTTCTTCTAGGATATTTGTAATATAGCCATCTTCCATTAACTCATCAACAATAGAAACAATTTCGTTTGTATGTGGATTATTTCCAGATTTTTCTCGAAGCGATGAGAAGTTTTAATCTATCGACCAATTTATTAGGTTTGTTCCAATATACAGATGAAAAGCGGTTGTCAATTTCATCTTTATATATTCCACTTCGTACTATATCTCATATTATATGTATTTTCGGGTGGTTTTCATCTCCTGAACGAATATTAACATTCGTTCGACGAACAAGTTCTTTATATTTCTGCAAATCGGTGCCGGAATATCCATTTGGAAAGTTTTTAAACAATAATTCAAATAATCCTTCACAAATATAAATTACGTAATCAAGTATATTGATTTTATTCTCAGGCAAAAATTTAACTACCGAATCTCCCAGGAACCAAGTGTTGTCATATCGATAAACACCAAAGATCGTATCGCACGTAGCCATAGATAGTTGTAAAGCTATATAATGTCGCGTTAATTGAGATAAGGATTGGTTTTTCTTTGTTAAAGCTTCATTTTCCATTTTAATTTCCAAAGTTGCTTCTTTAGGTTTATTCAACACAGAGTGCTATGTATTCATTCTAGTCGTAACAGGTTTAAATATTTCTTCGTTTAAAACATCCCGTTCTATACGTGCTCATTTGGCTTCCAAATATTTCTCTTTCACAGCAGATATAACGTTATGTAAATACGAAACAGAGGCAGGCATGTTTGATTAAGGTACATTAAATTCAATCTATTTATACTCGAACTAAGTCGTACCTTTTCTAACTGTAGTAGATCGATTACTTTGCGCTTTTTCAATGTTATCGATTTTACTTAAAAGAACATTAAATTTTGCTAAAGTTTTACCTTTCAAATCATTAATAAAATAATTGATTCATGTTTCCAAATCATTATTTTTTTTTCTCAAATCTGTTTGCGTAACTATTCCAAATCTTTTATTAATCAATTAATCTCTTAATATATTATGTTATTTGCTTCATTCGTGTTTCAACTTGTTTTGCAATAGTAGCGTTTACCACTTCATTAATTACAAGTTTTAAATTTCCTTGCATTTCTGTAAGTTGTGTTGTAAAAACTATGTTTGTCATATCATTAAAATCCTTACTAAATCTATTTAAACGTTCTTATGTTATAAATTCATTACTCTGAAAATCAGTGCTAATACTGCTTAAAATGTAATTACACTCGTGTTTTTATAAACATCAATCAAATTAACTAATTTTATTAATGCCTCTTGAATATCGTTTGATTGTGAATTAAATACGTTTAACTTAAGAGTGTTTAGGTCTTCCACGTAAAATTTATTTACAGCATCGCTATCTTTCACAGCCATACCCATATTACGTAATATATGTCCGTTGAAATCACAATTCCCATAGCGATTTCTGGTTAAACAGCTATTGTAATGATTGTGTTTTATACTGCTATCTCCAAACTTTGAAATACTCATTGTTCTTCACCTGGAAGTAAAAAACTGTCAAAACCAGACCTATATCTGCCTTTATATAGGGGAAGCATTGGCATAACCACTAAAAAACCGTAGTTGTCTTCCAACAGTAAAAACGTATATCTTTAAACTTTGTAAATGTCATATCGCCAAAAACATGATAGTTATAGACATGTTGCAGATTCATATTATCCATTTTAAACACAATTACCATATTTGCATTATCGTGTAAATTATATTTCGGTATATGTGCATAACATCGTCAAAAATCAATACGGAATTAGGTAATGCTTCATTCGGAGGCACTATATCTTCTATATTTGTAAAAGGGAAACATCGCATTCCTTCAATTAACAATAACATGGTAGCTAACAATTGATATTTCTCTTGTATTGTTTTAGAAAACATATAAACATTTTCTAATTTAAGTCCATTCGGATGTTCCAACAACGATATAATAACACAACTTTTTCCGCTTATTAAATGTATATTTGATGGTAAAGGAATACCATATTTCTGTTCAATTACGTTTTCTTTTGCATTTACAGTTACCAGCAGATGTAAATTTTGTTTTATAACCTTTATTTCTACACAATTACACAGTATTATGTAAAGTAAAAATGTAAAACTATAAATGTAGGTCTATGTATAGGCTACTGTTCAGTTTAAAACAATGCCTCATACTAGACGTATCAAACAAGGACGCGGTGTATTGAATACATTGATTAATAAATTACCATTTGAATTACATTTACCGAAATACAATTATTGAGGACCAGGTACTAAACTTGCAAAATGTTTAGCCAGGAACGATCAAGGAATAAATGCTTTGGATAAGGCTTGTAAAGAACACGATATAGTTTAAAATTGAACAAACAATTTAAAAGAAAGACATATGGCAGATACAATTCTAGCCGATAAAGCAGCAAATATAAGGAAGAATTCATATACGTCTACAGGTGAAAAGCTAGGTGCTTGAGTTGTTGATAAAGTAATTCGCTGGAAGGTGAAGAGAGACATGGGCTTAAAATGCAAAACCAAAAGAAAAACAAAGAAAGGAGGAATCATTCCATTAGTATTTATAACAATAACAGCTCTTGTATCAATCCTTGGAGGGGTTTCGGCAATTAGTAGATCAGTTAAATCAAAAGGTAAAGAACTGTTTTTGAAACCCTATAAAGTTGGACAAGGACGAAAAAACTCCAATCGTGGAAAAAATGCAGGAAGTCTTAAACTGTTTTCCAAAACGAGCATTAATAAACAAAGATATTAATGCATTTGTAAAGAAACTGGATATTCCCTATTTTCGAGGTGTGTATATGAGAGACAATTTACCAAAGAAACCAAATATTCGTGAATGAATGATTGTTAATTTAGATTCGAAACAAAATGAAGGAACACATTGGGTTACATTTATAAAAAACGTAAATCAATCATTGTATTACAACAGTTTTGGCGATTTTCGTCCTCCAATTGATATATGTAATTATTTAAAAAACACACATTTAAGATACAATTACAAAACGGAACAATGACCAAATACAATCAATTGCGGACATTAATGCTTATGTTTTTTGACTATAAATAGGGTATATAAGTAATTGAATTAGTAAAACATTTTGTAATATGTCAATTACATTGATATTAAGTGGAAATTCATCACAATTGCGTACATAATATATTTCCCTGTGTTAGAGTTAGATGGAGAATGGCAAATAAGTCTAATCGAATTCGTTACTTACAACAACATACCAAACATTGATATGCATAATCAATTATTTACGGCTAATATTGGTGAAAAAACATACAAGATTTTGATACCGGTAGGATCTTATATGAGTTGGGTGACCTTGAAACATTCATCAAAGCGACATTACCTGAAGATATACAGTTCCGATTACATATAAATCCAAATACGTTAACTAGTGCAATGTATAGTAACGTCGATATAGATTTCTCGGAAGACAATTCAATTGCAAATATGTTGGGGTTACGGACGGAGACTATATCCAGTTGATCAATTAAATCATCAAAACAGGTTAATATATTGTCGGTAAATGAATGCTGCATAAATGTTAATATTGTGGGCAGTTCATATTTGAAAGGAAAAGTGTCAAATACAATACATGAATTTACGTGTGCTGTAGCTCCAGGATATAAAATAATTGAAAAACCTAAAAAATGTATATATCTTCCAGTAATAGTGAATCGCATTGATGAAATAGTTGTCACAATTGTCGATCAAGATGATAAACTTATTAATTTGAGAAACAAAGAATTTGCAGTTCGTTTACATTTTTAAAAAACGTATATAAACACCTGCATTCCGTTGCGCATTAAAATTATAACGGGTGTTGTGTACAATAGTAAACTCGGACATAAAATAGGAGGTTCTTTTAAGAACTATATGAGTAAGGAACATATCCCGAAGACAGGAAGTATGAAAAGACGTAAACGCCAACATAAAACGATCACTTCAAATAAGATACCCGTGAAGAGTTTACACGAGGCAACGAATTGTGTTTAAAAACAATTAGGATATACTGTTAATAGGAATGAAAGACATACTTAATGTTGAAGAACCTATCAGTTATGAAAAGGCAATCACCAACACGGAAATCATGTGTATGAGCCATTCCAAGCAGGTCCGTACACGTTTCCTTCGGAAATGAGGATTTCAATACAAAATCACGATATTTACCCGTTACTGTCGAAATTACATTTAAGGTTTAGAGGAACAATCAAAAAGACAGCTTATACAAGTAATCCAGCAACTACAGAAATAGTAAGAAATGGAATACTTCATTTAATCGACAGAATTGCATATCTGCAAAATGGAGTGGAAATCCATCAAAAACAAGATGTTGGAATTACTTCCAAGATAAAGAACTATCTCTCAGGAACTGTAAATGGTATTTATACAGGGCTTATCGCTGGGTGGAAAAATACTAGTGATTACAACAAATAAACCCAAGTGGAAAATACGAAGTTGTTACACCGTTAAGTATGGTTTTAGACTTTGCTGAAGACTACAAACACGCCATATTAAATGCTGAACACGAATTAGTTATTCTATTTGGTAATATGCATTTAAATGCTATATATGACACAGCAAATAACGAGGAAGGTGTAAAATTCGAATTTAAGCAGTGGGGAATGGTTAATGTCGCATATTAAAATTAACACTCGTGACCGTGTAAAATTTTTAAAATTTATCTAAAAAGGTAAGAATTTTGACCTTCCATTCAGATCGTGAGCTTTAAAGGTTTTTCTATCACTGCCAACATCGCAAAGTCATTTGAAATGTGAAATCAAGTTTTTCGTCGGAAAAATCGAGATATGTTGTCATTTGTTTTCAAACAAATCGACAAGACAATTTAACAGTGGATCAATTAGTATTCGAAAATTGTGATATGAAAAATATGAAACTATATCTAAACAGCCAATCTTACCCCTATGTGGATTTAAATATGATCTTTGCCAATGGGAAAATCATTATTTCGCATGATATGTATACAAAGTTTCTGGAAACGTATTATAACTAAATCAGTTCACCGATATTAGAACCCGAATCATTTAAAACCAGAGGAACGTTATTTGTGTTTGATGTCAGCAAGCAAGATGACAGAATTATCAATGGCGTGATTGATTCACGGATTGAAATTATTGCAAATACACCATTTCCAGCAAATACGACAGCTTATACTTTTGGTAGAACAAACAACTGTATTCAGCTTCAAATCACCATTTAACTTGAAAATTTAACTCCTAAATACAAGAAAATGAATAGATGGGTTACTAACCAGCACCATGGTTTAAAATGGGAGAGTGGGTGTATAGAGTATGAGAACGTTGTAGATATTTGCAAACATTACCTAAATAATTGTGAAATATATGTAGGTAGAGTTGAGCAAAAACGTGTTTTGGAAAGTGTATATAACAGGAAAGTAATATATATTCAAAAGGACTATAATTGCCCTTCATGAAAACAATTACGTGAAACATATGGATCTAATTCAACGTTTTTCTCTGCAGAGGAAAACTCAAAATTAATGTTAAGTTGGGTAATGAGGACTGACTAGGGTAAAACATAATCTGATGATTCTCCTCTCGAATCACCTGTGGATATTAGTTGAGTCATATGATGTTATTTAGAATGAGTGAAATATAATATAAAAAGTATTTCCTTATATGATATCCACTAGTTGTAAAGATGGATCAACAAGATAATGAAATCACCTGTTCTTGCACACATAAATCAAAATGTAAAGTGAATAATAGCAAGTTATTAGCACGTTGGAGCAAACCATTTCGACTTTGTTTTGGAAAGAAATAGTTTTAACAACTTTTTTTTTAAACAGCTAGTACTTGATTAATATGTTAATGTTTGTAGTAAATTCTACTTGGTAGTTTTTTTTGGGACTTCTTGTACTTGATTGCGTTGAAACAAGTATGTGTATATTTGGAGCAAAATTGATCTACTTGCTTAAATGTTGTTTCAGTAATAAAATGTTGTACATACATTTTGGATCATTCTGTATTTGTATATATTTTGTAAATAAATATGATGTAAAATGAATGCATTTCTTAAAATTTATTTACCCTATTCCTTTTTTAAAAGCGAACTTGTTTAGTAAGAAGAATATTTTCTCCTCCGAGAGAGAAAAGTTTTGGAAGTGAGCAGTCTAACCGCATTTCCATAACTAGCAATATAATATACCATCCCGCATATCGCTTGGTTGATATAAGCTGGGTTCGATTCTTGGTTACGTATGATTGTAATCATGTAAACCTAAAAATAATAAAGAACAAATCACTGTTCATTAAACTAATAAAAATTTGTTCATGTATGTGAAAAAAAGGTAGATATATTCAATTTTATAGATGTTTAAACTTATATCGATCACGTGTAATATTTCCGATTATACTTTATTAACTATATAAATTATACTCGCTTCGAAATTTGAGAAGTATAGGCGTTTGCCAATGTCTAAAAAAAACAGTTACTTATCTTCACATTGCAACCAGTGATTGCGTCATTATCAATATCTACGAGTGTGTCCACAGCACAATCAGCTACTGCATCCACATCATTCAAGTTTACAGCACCGTCTGCCATGGTGCCAGTGTCTAAGAGAGCGGCCACAGCGCCTTCAGCTACTGCGTCCACATCTTTCAAGTGTGTAGCACCATCCCCCATGGTGCTCTCACCTATAGAGTTTGGAGCTTTAGACTTAACAAGAAGAAAAACAGGTGAGCAACGACTGCCAAAACCCAAGATTTGCTCCTGTTGTAAAACGTTAAATTTAACGCCTCCCTCTCTAAACATCTCTCCAAAAGCTGTATTTACCCATGACAATTTGTTGCAGGAATTAGACGAATTTTTAAATTTTAACTTTGTTGTATCACCTGTTCCAAGTCACACTTCTATTGAAATATTGTCACCTGAAACACCGTGAGATAAATTAATTTCTCTGCCTCCGCCCATATTCAATCCGTCGCCGCAAGAAATAATTTATAGCCAAATCTCGTTACCTCATTCACCAATAGCTGTTATTCCAGTTAAGGAACACATATTAAGCTTATGTCTTAACCCTAGACGTAAATTGTATTGAAAATTCACAATTTCAGTGATGAATGATTCCTTCTGCGGTATAATTTCACAAACTTTTTCATTATTAAAAATTGTAATGATTTATTTTACTTGTAATAGGGTGAAAAGTTTTTACAGTTTAATGATTGAAAATATAAAGTTCTAACCATTTATAAAGAAAATTCATTGATTGCAATAATTTTAAATAAATTTTACTCAGTCATAACGATTTTTTAAAGAAGAATCATTCAGTTGTAATGATTTTTTTTAAAGTTTAACGAAATTCATTTAAATGTTTGACACTTTAAAGACTAATCATTCAGTTTGATAAAGATTTCATTCAGGTGTATTGATTTTAATGAAAATGCCTTCAGTTTTAACGATTTTTAAAGAAAGATAATTCGGGTGTAACGATTTTAAAGAAACATCATTCATGATGGAAAGTTTATTAAGAAACTTTATTATTGTTATTTCAATCATATAATGCTGTAATTTTTTCATTCTAAACACCTTTTGACATCATAATGGTGAACAGGGGAGTTTATTGGTAAAAAAAAAGTTTGGCTTGTACATGTAACTGATAAGAGTAAATGAATATTTTTGAAGTTGTATCAGGATATGGTACGATTAATATTTTTTGCAGTTTTAATTATGTAAGATGGAGTTTTTTGTTTAAAAAAACCTGTTTGCCTTGTACATGTAAATGTTAACACGATAAACAAAAACATTTATTGTATTTTTTTTTTCATAATTTTGTGATGAAATATACACTCACAATTTCAGTGTGTAACGTTTGTAAGAAGTTAGAGCTAAACAATGATTGTATTTCATATAAGGCTGTGATTTACCATGAAGAAATGATTTTAAGTTGCGATGTTTTTCAGAAGGCAATGGTAAAAAATGATTGCATTTCATTTAAAGTTGTGATGTAGTATTTTTAATACCAAGATGTATAATTTTTTCTGTCATGAAAGTGATTATTAATTTTTTCAATAGAACATTTTCTTTCAAGTTAAAAACAAATAGTGTGAGTTATTATTTATTTTTTAATATCTTATGTAACTAATTTTTTTTTCAATTATATCTTATGTAAATTAATTGATGGTTTAATAGCAGTGAAGAGAAATGAGTGGATGTCTATCAGTATTGGTAAGCTGATGTCTTGTATTTAAATTGATTAATTATTTTTCTTGCTTCCATAAAGAAGAAATGTTCTTTTCTTAACTTACAATACTTCCATAACTTTGAAGGGCTGAGGGGGAACAAAAAAAAATTATGGAGAAAATCAAACATAGCTGAATGAATGAATGAGGAAGCAGGTTAGTACCTTGAGAGAACCTTGGTCTGCTCTGGCTATTCAACCTGAAAGTTGGAGCAGGACAGGATGGTCTGCTGCCTAACTTTTGTGACATTTCAGGGGAATCTATTGAAAGTAAAGCCCCGCATACCTTCACAGAGGTAGGTAGCAAAAACCTCTCCCCCCCCCCTTTGCCATCAATCTACGTCTACACCGAACACAGTGCAGCAAACGTTTTTAAATATTTAATTTTACATACAAACACCCAAATTACAAGAGTTTGTGTTCAAGGTACAACACGATGATGTCTGGAGAAGAAGATAAACATAATAATTTTAACTAGTTTATAAGTAAAATTCAACTGAAGTTATGTAATAATACAAATATATTTTCCCATTAGTAAAAAAGTACGAATAACCTTGAAATCTCTATTTTCCAACTTCGAGAAACATTATTTCCACTTGTATTCATAGTGTTTCATTAAACTTACATTGAGGAACTGTTAAAATATTAAATAAATTCAAATATATTCATTTTATGTTACATGGAATACATTTTTTGCTGTTGGAATGTTTTTGGTTAGACATAAAAGAGAGGGAACGTGTTGGTTAGCACACTCGTCTTTGCAGGCAGTTCACAGAAAATTTTTTTTTTCATAATGTGTCGATGACGTGTTGGACGTTGCCGTTGATACAAGGGTTTTTATAGGAGATTTCTCTTGATTCCCTAGTCTCACGTGCACGCATACGACTCCACACTTCTTCCCCCTTCGGCTCTCAAGACCTAAATGTTAAGAGCCTCCTAATTCTCACCTAATATTTTCTTTTTCTCTCATATACGTTGAATTGATAATGAAAACATGTCTTAATGAGTGAATAGAATATATCTTGTTTGAATAATTGTAAAAAATAGTTCTCTTTTAATGAGTAAATAAAATAAATCTTGCGTGATTTTACAAATCATAGTTTAATTCAAACATACATTTGATATTGGAATGTTAAATGTAGGATTTATATAGCGACCTTTATTTCAGGGACTTGTACTTATCTTTTCACTGTTCGTATTGTCAACCTGTTGCGTCAGGTTGAAGGGATAGCGAGTCGGGCCAAATCTCTCGGTGCATGAATTAAGAGGGCTGCGGCTCAAAGCAGGGGAACCAACTTTAGAATAACAAATTCATAATACAGTAGCAAGGAGGGCACATTGTCTTGAAACTGGTACTGCAGGGACACGAACTCACGAAAAAAAAAAACGAAAGAATATTCCCAGGGCTGAGTCTAGGGTGCATAAAATGGGTTTTTGCGAGCTCCAGGCTCGTTCGATAGCAGAGGTCTTCAGAAAAAGTCGCCTTTGAGAGTGGGGGTGGTGGGGGGCACGTCCCTCTGGACACAGCTTGGTGGAGAGGGAGTGGTTGGCATGGTGGAGTCGGGGCAACTCTGAAGACGAGGGTGGGAAGTGCAGGGGTGTTTGGATAGGGTCACATACCTCTGGACTCTGATTGATTCTGAGGGGTAGGGTGGGAGGCGGTGGCTGGCATTCTGAACTCGGGGCAGTTCTGGGGGGTGAGAGGTGCCTACAAGCGAGTAGGACCTGATGTGCACACAAGTAGGCAGATGACGCGATACTGAATCAGTTACGACAATTGACATTCGCAGGCAGTCTGGGTGACTGGCCTCTAGGACCTCGCTGAGGAGGGGTGGTAGAGGTGCTTGGACAGGGTCACATACCTCTGGACTCGGATCAGCTCTGAGAGGAAGGGGGAGGTGGTGGCAGACAGAGTTTCTCCGATGCACACACAAATAATCAGATGATGCCATCTTGCCTTAGTGCCGAAAACATTTGACGATCGCAGCCAGCTCGGGGCAGCGCACCCTGGCGAGGTGCGGGGAGGGAGTGCCGGGAGCGAAGTGACCTCAGCTATCCCACTCGGTGCCATCTCGTTGGTTACCGCAGCTACAGACCATCTCTGGTGATAGCCACGATTTATGTAGTATTTTATAATAATAAAAGTCTTTATTTTTTGTGGCGAAGTTAAGGCATTACCACCTTCTCTTAACCACTTTGCATAGTAAAACATAACACTTATTTTTTTAATGAAAAAGAAATAAAACATTGACACAAAACTTTATGTCTACTATAAATTTAGAAAGAGACTTACATGAAATATATAAAAGCAACTTACATAAAATAAAATAAACCTTAATTGTGAACGTACACAATCAACACATACATGTATACATAAAAATATATACACACCTGACATATATTTATATACATATAATTGTACTATTTATAAAATTAAACTACAAGACAACATATACTAGCAAAAGTTCTAAAACTGAAATTTATTTTAAGTATTACTGAAGACTGAAAATGATAGTTTAAACTAATTAAACACTAATTAAACACTAATTAAACCCGGGGAAAAAAAAAACAAAAAAAATTAATGTTAGACATTAAAAATTACTATATATTACTACATCTTAAATTATCAGCTACCTAGAAATATACATAACATAAGTCATTAATATGTCTACTCGCACATGCTCATTCACACATCTACATACATTAATTATATATTTAATAAATTAAACAGTAACATACGAATCAGAAACATCACTACAGTCGCAGGAAGCAGAATGCAAATAAGTTACAGGTATTATAAAAGAGGAACCTCCACAATAAATATTTTGTTTGCTTATATCAAACCTACATTTCAAGTTCATTTAAGTATTTAGAGCGTGAGTAAGCTGTTATAACATAATTTTTTGATTTAGTAATTGAAATTGTATCTCTGGCTTCCTAGGGTAAGCAATTCCAATGTTTGATTAAGGTGACGATGAAGGATGAAGCGAAAAATGAGTTGTGTTTTGGTACTAGAAGCTTTTGTTGATCGAAAGAACGAGTGTTTGATGCATTTGGGGGGGGGGGGGGGTTAGAAACGAGACGAAAGGTATCGAGGACATCCTGTTAAAAATTATTTCTTTAACAAGCAGATCTTGTGTACTGATCGTCGATTTTTTAAATCAAGCCATGAGAGTGTGTGTCTGTATTTGGTGACATGGTCTTTCTTTTTAAGATTAAAAATAAGTCGTAAACAGTTGTTTTGTATTCGCTGAAGTCTGAGCTAGATCTTCATGTAGGTTCTGAAGACTGTATCACCATAACCAAGGTGTGTAATTATTAATGATTCTGTTAAGGTTTCCATCAATTTCGCAGGCAAAAATTGTTTAAGCCTTCTTAGGAATGTAAAGTGACAGTTTGTCTACAGATGTGACATGCTCTCTCCATGTTAAAGTTCTACTTAATATTACAACTAGGTTTTTTTACGGACTTTGATAGAGGAATCGGCTCGCCATCAAGTTTGATATTAGGGGTTCTAGCGATGTTTGGTGATGTGAGTAGTTTCTTAGATCCAATTATAATACCCTGGGAATTGTTAGGGTTTAATAGTAGTCCGTGTGTTATTGACCATTCCTAGATGTTTGACAATTCATGGTTAATTGATGATGCAATATTACCGGGATGAGCTGGCAGGTAGGTTTGGAAGTCGTCGGCATAAAGATGGTATTTACAATGTTTAAATATCTGAGGGAGATCATTAATGAAAATAGAAAATAGAAGGGGTCCCAGAACAGAGCCCTGGGGAACTCCAATTTCAGCTGTGCACCAAGCAGATTGTTGTTCTCCACAGAAAACTCTCTGATAATGGCCACACAAGTAACTTTTAATCCATTCTAATGCTATTTCGGAGAAATTAAAATATGATTTTAGTTTGGTAAATAATAGCTTGTGGTCAACGGAATCGAATACTTTGCTAAAATCTAATAATATCAAAATTGTTAGCAAACGGTTTTCCATGTTATGTTTTATGTCATCAGTGACCTGAATAAGAGCCGTACATGTGCTAAAGCCCTTTCTGAAACCAGACTGATTGTCGACCATCAGGTTATTTTCAATAATGTATATAGTTATATGTTGGTGTGCAATATATTCTAGGGCTTTGGAAATTGTGGGAAGAATGCTTATGGGTAGGGTAACCCGAATTTCGCGGAAAGATTTCACGACCAGTTGTATTTCATAACACTTTAGCTCAGACATATTTTCGTGATTGGACGGTTTCCATGTTACGAGTCTTTGGTGTCTGAGCGCGAATCACAGGTGTAGAGTATTGAAGTTACCTAATTCTGATTGGCCAGTCAAGTAGAAAAATGTCTTCTCACAAACACACGCCACCAATAATCAAAAGAAAACTGCTGGTACTCCCATATAGTACTGAAATATAGCATGTGCAGAAATCTTTTCGCGAAATTCGGGTGTCCCTACTTATGGGTCTATAGTCACTGGCACATTGAGGTTTGTTTGTCTTTGGGATGGTTTTACTAAAGTAGATTTCCACTAAGTTGGAAAGCTGCCTGTGATCAGCGAATAATTAAATATTTTAGTTATTGCTTCTAAGTTAAACGGCGAGGCTAAGTTTATAATGTCAATTGAAATTCTGTCATTACCCTCGGCCTTAGTTTTAATTTGTCTGATAGCTTTCAGAACATCAAAAGGCATGACGACATTAAAGTAAAAACGTTCTTCTACACAGCAAATGTGAGCTTTAATAAGAGACAGTGTTTTATTTTTTGTTTCAGGAGTTGTGAAATGTTTAAGTTCGTCAGCACGTGGATTGATTTTTTGGTAATAGTTTTTAGTGTCTTTAAACTTTACACTCATATTATTTACCACTGCTCCATAAATGCAGCGGGGATGCGTTTGGTTGTATTAAGCAGGGAGTGTATGCAATTTTAGCCATTATAATGGTTTGGGTACAATGGTTTCTGAGCAAATGGCATTTCTCGAAATTCACAGATACATGGATATCATTTTTTCTCTTGGAAGATTTGTATTTACGAAAAACGTTATCCCGATCAGCCACTAAAGCATTAATTTCCTGGGTCATCCACGGTGCTGGTGGACAAGAAGCCCGCTTAGTTTGTTTCGGAATGAGCTTATCAATAAGTTTGTATAACAAGGTGTTTACATGATTAAGTTTGTCATCAACTATATGCAAATAATTTATGTCACTCCACTGTATTTCAGAAGTATCGTTAGTAAAATGTGGCATTTCGAGCCTTTTCAGATCTCTGTAGGTGATAGTTTTCGGTAAAAATTTTGGAGTCCGAAGTGAATAAGTTACATGTATGAGGTCGTGGTGAGATAAACCCAACACTCTGATTTGTTCACAGTGTAGGACTTTCAGCTTTTGATGTAAATATAAGCTCAAGCAGCGTATCCGCATTATTAGTATGGTGGGTGGCTTCAAGCGGACATTATACTAGATTACATGAGCAGAAGACATTAGTAAGGAGCAATGTTTGACGTGATTCTGTTAAGAGGTCGGTGTTAAAATCGCCCATAATCAATATATTACCATAAATAGGAAGTATCGCAAATAGGTCGTTTTCTAAGTCATCCATGGACCATATCTTTGGGGTTTGTAAACAATGGCAATCAGTAAGTTTTGTGTATAAATGTTTAATTCAAGAAATAAATACTCAGGTTTTGTGCAGTAAGGACTAGGAGAGCTGCAGATAGTTTTAACTGTAATATCATTATGCACATAAACCGCCTTTTTTTACCTTGTCGATCAACTCTGTATAAATTATAACCCGGCCAAATATAAATTTTCGTGTGTTAAGATCGGATCGATATACTGCATTTGCGATAAGATTTTCAATTTCTGTGTTTGGTATACAAAAATACAGTTTGTGTTAACAACTCGCAATTTTCGTTTTCAAGTGAAGCAAATTTCACAGATTTAACGGAAATTTATAGTACGTCTCTATAAAGTGTTGGACGATTACGCTTTGCAGACTTAAGTACTTCTTCACGTCATCAGAGTGTCCCTACGCTTCAACGGAAATAATATAGTGAAACTTTAGTTAAAAAAATTATCGTTTCATTGTCTGTTGTAGGACGAATGCAGAGTTTTTCTCGTAAATTTCAACTCATTTGTCTATCGGCTTCGCTACACGTATATAATCAGGATCTCCACACACACAGCTTATAAGATGATGTAATTGCTATGCTGGACTCCACATCAAACGGACATGTTTTAAAAAATACTCAAGGTATGTGCGAGGGGCATTAAGTAGTGTATGTGTATTTCTATTATGCTATTGTGTCTGTTTAAAATTTAAATATGAGTTTGGAAAAACTTATTTATTCATACTGACTAGCTGGATTTCATTTAGTGAGTTTGCACTTGTCGATATCAGACATTATTCACACAGTCAAAAGTCTCTCTCTTGTAAACTATATTTCTAAGCTCGAGACTCTCATTACGCTTAAGACTCAAGTAATTCCACTTATTATTCATGTAGTCGTTTGAAATTTCTGATTCGATTTGTGTAATTTATTCATGTGTAGAACACTCAGAAATACCGAAAACAGATCGTTCAACAAGTAAAGCGCATCTTTCAAAGTCGCCTATCTACAAGCTTTATCCACACAAAAAACATAACATTTACACTTATGCCACTATTAGAAATCGTTTAAACTTTCTGAATTTCTCTCGTGCGTAAAATATATTCGTAAAAATCGTCTATCCACCACCAAAATCTATACAAACACCTCAAAATTACAAAAATTAGAAAAACATTAGTCTTAGCACACCCTTGCACTCAACCCTACACCTCTATAACACATCCACCACTCTGGTCATTCGCCTCTAGGACACCACACCGTCAACATAGAACAGAGCTCCTGCTACCCCCCTTACCCCACCCAAAAAGAAAGAAAGAAAGAAATTGATCCGATTAAAAATTAACCCTTTCAATCCTTTTACCATTTCAATAAATTTAAACCTTTCAATTAAATTTAACCGTTTTTGAATAAACCTTTCAATTTTTGATTAACCCTTTCAATTAAATTTAACTCTTTCAATAAATTTTGTTAACCCTTTGGTATCAATTTAACCATTTGATATCAAATCTAAAACCGGCCCGCCCCTGCTACTCCTCCTCCTGTACCGGGCAACCCACAAGGGTCGATGGACAGGAAGAGGGAACATGGGCTGACCTAGTATTGACCCCATCTGTGGTTCCCTCTAACGCTCGAGGTAAAGATGAGGAAAAACTCGTACTGGTAGTGGTAGAAAACTCGCTGTAGTATGTAGAGGTATTTTCTCTCTGCACAATGATCATATAAAATTAACGACAATATTTCAAGACAGAATATGATAATTATTGATCACTCTAAATGTCCATAGGCTAAGCAGGGTCCAGAAGTATACGCTTGATTTTATGTCCCTATACGTAAGTTAAATTCATATTCATGATAATTGTTTTGTTTATTTAATGGCTTAGTCTTATAAATCTTGATATAGGCTGTTCACAGTAACAGGTCACTTCTGAAAGCCATGCTAAAGATCTACTTGTATGCACGTTGTGTATTCTTGCGCCTAATGTAAAATTTTCATTGTCATGAGCCTAATAACGTTATACATAAGTCGGTCAAGTAAAAGTCTGAAGTTATTAGGAAATTTAATATTTTACAAATATGCTCATTTTTATACTTCGATGCATTAAGAAAAAAGAAAAAGTGAAAAACGCTTTTTATTCAACGTTAAGCAGTAGAACTACTTTCTGTCCATTATTGCCAGCTTTACTGGGCGAATGTCACTCGGTGCGCCCATTAAAATACATGCAGGCAGGGGCAGTGACTTTTTTCTAAGGTTCATTTCAAAAGTGCTTACTTGATCGTGAACAGCCTTTACCTGCATGCTACACATTAGAAAATGTCCTCACTCAACCCTCCCCTCCCCTTCCCCTCGATGGGCCAGTGGTGGTGTGGTGGTTAGACTACTAGCCTCCCACCTAGGCGAACCGAGTTGTATCCACGGAGGGGTCACTCCTGGATTTTCGCATGTATACGAATCGTGCCGGACGATGCCACTAGTCGGCTGGTTTTCACGGGGATCCCACGTTTGTCCCGCCCCTTCATTCCGGCGCTGATCAATACTCGCCTTGCTTCACCCTCATCGGCTCTCAAGACCACGTTTTTAAGAGTCGTCCAAACCTCAGAATTCTCAACAACTACCCCCTCCCCACCCTTAAAAAAACATAAGTGTAAATCCCCTTCTGTACACGCGTCCAAACGAACACGCGGAGGAGGCCCTTACCGCCCTTCTTGTTGTGCCGTGGGGATCGAGGAACTGAAGCTCGCACACACCCCCGCGTGACCGTGTTTACTCTCACCCACGGCGCCCGCCCATCCCCGGCACAACGGGGGCCATCCCGCGGGTTTGACAAAGCTGTCGCCTACCAGCGCCATATTGATCGGGCGGCTCGCGTCGGAGGATGTAATATTCAACCACCCGTCAGGGGGGCCCTTTTTACTCCCCTATCTCACCCCCCCCCCCCCACCCCGCCAACAGCGCTAACGGCCATGGCGGGGCAGGTTCAGTCGGCGCGGGCGCGCCGGTTGCCTGCCTGCCCCTGGGCGGCGGCGGCGGGGTTTATGATGACGGTAATACCCCGCACGAACAACGAACATAAACAAAACAAAAATTGCAGCTGCAATAATAAAAATATATCATTCCTTATACTGTTAAATTCCTGATTATATTGCAAACTTAAGAGGTTTAATCGCCCCTTATACGTACATTATTCGTTTTAGTATCATAACAGAAGAATCATGGTCACTACTGAAAATGTTCCGTTATAGAAGCATTACATTTCATGTTTCTGTGCAAATTTTTGTACCCGATCGTTAATATGTGTTTCCTGATTGTCATTATGATGTGGGAATTAATTAATATAAAAAAATTATATTAAGTTAATTGTTCCATAAATATGCATTAGTAGTTCATGTATTACGTCCGTAATGATGTGTGGGGTAATTAGATTGTCGCATTTTTCAATAAATCCTCCTAAATTTGAATCAGAAAGAAGTAAATAAAAAATTCAATATGGCGTATGACACAAGCTCTTATGCAGAAATTCGTCATTTTTGTGTAATATTTTCAGCTACAGAGATATTATTTAAAATGTTTTATTATAGAAATTTTACCACGTGTGTTATTTCCTGCTTGCCAAAAGGACGAAACTTACTGATAAAATATAAAAACGTTCCTGACATTTGCAACTAGTAGATAACACAACGAAATTAAGCACAAAAATATTAAACAACTCGTAAAATGTATATTTTCTATAATCGTACATTGTCAGTAATTACTATGAATCGTAAATTATGACTCGAAAATGAAGAATTTCTGCAAAAGAGGAGAATTTCTGTTTGGTCCCGGATTAATTTAGCTTAAGAGTAACCTTCCTATGCCACAGTGTTTTTTTTTTCTATCTCGTTAAAATGTTTAAAAATTACATTCCGAAAGTACCTCTAAGCCCAGCTAGCTAGACGCAAGACGCATATGTTGTAAGCAATAACTATTGTGTAAAGAACGTGTAGCACACTCACTCAAAGCGAGCTGACATCGAAACCGCAAGTACAGTAGACTATTACAAAAATTGTTCAAAGTGATGGCCGTTGATCTGGCTGCACGGTGTGTTGCATTCGCCTAGTCAGCCGATATCCTTTCCTACTTGATCGCTGGGTAACTGAATTCTAAGGCTGGTGACTACACCAAGCCTGGCTGACACAAGGCGACCATCGTGTCCCAGCTTCAACTGCTGCGAGAGGTACTTGCCTCTATCTCTCCTTCACAACTCTAAGATCACCTAATTGATATCCCTTTAGTATATCTGTAACTCCACTGGGGTTGATTACGGGCGTTCTAATACTTCTGTAATTATTAACTTCAACAAAAAGTACGAACAACGATTTATTGAGCTACTAATCTTTTCACAATGCAGGTATACAAACAATATTCAGATAATTATACTTCGTTATCCTGTAAATAATTAACTTTATTTTTTACTTTAATTCTCTCTTTTAATCGCGTAACTTCCCTATCGCTCTACCTTGCACCCTACTGGAAGCATACCTACCACTGGCTCAGATCGGATCGACTGAAGCTCCTCCGGGTCCTCCTGATGCCGTGTAGAGGAGATCTGGTTGATAGCGGCCTGGATAGGAATCTGGACCAGCAGACCTGCGACCCAGGGACAAGCGGCGCCTCACGTCGATTTCACCTCTGGATACGTCTTCTGATCGTCAACGCCTTGCCCGAAGCTGCCGATATTGGACCGTAGAGAGAGTGGGGAGTAGCGGCCAGTTTGCAGCCCTATTTATACCGTAATCTTCTCCTCTGACGTAGGTCGGCTGTTGCTGGGCCGGACCTTCACAACTCCCCTCTCCAGGAGTGTGGCTCGCACATGGCCTGGATTGGCGAGTGTGCACTTTGCATTGCTATTCAAACTGCATGCCATTTGTGGTCCCAACAGGTGGCATGCAGTCCGTCGCACCAGTGGCGTTGTACTCGAAGCAGCACATGTGGCTGTAATGATGATTGTCGTCGTCGCCCAGGCGGGTCTACCAACGCAGAAGGACGCACTCCTGAGCTTGCTCAGGGAGTGCTACTGGCGTAGAGGTGAAAGATTCGAAGAATCTGACATCTTCAATAATGCCGTCCGTACATACGGGAGGCGCACCTTTGACTACAGCAAGCCCTTCACAGGGTACCCTGTGGTCCGGTACTAGTCCTTCCCGGCCGGCACCCTAAAACAAGCTGACGCCATTCCGATCATGACCAGGCAGTTTATCCCTTGAGGGAAACCAGTCTGAGGGAGGGATTCTGCGGGGGAAGGGGGATCGAAAAGAGGTCCACAGGCCCCCGGCTGCACCTGACCAAATGACTGCATGAACTAGAAAAGGGGATAAATCGATGATGACCCAGGCAGATGGCACCGGAATGCGATTAAGGAAGGCGAACAATGGAGTGAAGAACCGGACCTCCGCGAGGTCAACAGAAGATTGAATTGAATGCGTGTGTGTGTGCGTGCGTGTAAAAGAACCGTATCGATAGTCTGCAGTGTAGAGTGACTAAACTCTTTGCGCTCGGGGGTGAGGTGGCGGGGAATGTTTCTGGTTACCGGGCATTCCCCAAAACTAAGTCCGTGTACACTCGAGTGCACTGGGCCACGAAAGTTGTTAATGGGGATATCGTCATGCTTAGATTTATCGTGAAAGAAGGCCAGAGCGCGGATGCGGTAGATTGTGTGTGTGTGTGTGTGTGTGTGTGTGTGTGTGTGTGTGTGTGTGTGTGAGTGGTTTAGTATAGTTTCGCTTAATTTTTTCGGACAGCATGGTGGTTTCAAAATTTGCAAAGTTCCCGGTGAACCCTGAAGATCTAAGAGCCGATTTAGCTTTTGTTTTTGTGGGGGTTAAATGTAACTGTTAGAAAGCAGCGCTCTAGGTATGACCTTTTAATAGGTATCGGCCACCTACAGGGGAGGATGGAGAGGCCAGCGCCGGTTCCACCGGGAACTTTGTCGTCGTCGACTTAACTTTACCATGTAATTCTCGCAGCAGCGCATTACTATTCCAGACTTCCCTGTTATTCCGTTAAGCCCTTGTCACACTGTAAAATTTCTCTTTCAAACGGCTTCCAATAACTTTGGTCAAATAAAGTTGGACAGTTATGACGCCATTGGAACGTCATAGGGGAAGGTCTTACAGTACTGACCACCCTAATTTCGCTGACCTTAACTTTTAAAAGGTTGAACAAAATTATTTGTTATAACAATTATATTTTGGCTCGATTAGAGCGTTTCATACAATACAGCTAACTATTGTTCTTGATTTACAATAAAAATATTAATTATTTACAAAAACATAAAAGTATTCATTTTGGGAATTTAATAATATGTCATCCAGTACCGACCAGTAGCTCTTTTAGATGATTTAAGATATTGAATGACTAAAAATGATAGTAATATTAAAAACTTTACTCAATTAATACAAAAATACATACATCATAGAACTTGTAAAATATATTAATGAATTAATAATAGTAACCATATTATAAAATAACATTTTGAATTCACAAGAACATAGTTTTTATAATTTAGTCCACTGCTCCTTCAGCCCGATGATTACAAACATCACATGTAAATGGGCAATATTTTCTTGGTCTGTACATTCGACGTGTGCCCAACATTGACATTTGATTACTGCACACAGTCTTCTTCAAATGATTCGCGACAAATGATACACTCTGTGGTCACTTCTGTAGGCTTAGGCTCACTAGCAACTTCACCAAAGTCTAATACCTTAACACGCTTCTCTGTTTTCTTGTCTCCTGTTTTCTTTTTCTTTTTTTCAGAATCACCAGACTTCCTTGCCCTTTTCTTAACTTCATTTCTCCGTAGTTCTCTTTCAGCCTCTCTCTTATCCGCTTTCAAACTTTTCTCTTCAGCCAGGTTCTTTTTTTCCTCAAGCTGGTCTTTATAAGGTGTCGATGTAAGAACCTCAGATTGCTGTGTTCGATTACTTCTTCTTTTCACCTTAATCTCTGAAAAACTGTTTGCGGGAGAGATATTCACCAGAATTTTCTTGAAATCGGATGTTACCGAAGAAACTGGAAGTGACGGATTGAAGGAAGATTTTGAAATGTGAGCAGATGAAGGCCCTGGTTGTGTTTCAATGAGATTGATTATAGTGAGAGCTGATCCAGACCCCTGTTCTAACAGGTAGGCTGGAATGAGAGGTGGAAAGACAGTACAGTCGATAACATTTGACTCTATTAAAGATGTTGAGGTAATCGACTGACGAGCTTCTGAAGTTAATGGCCTATATTCATAATCAACGTGCGCTACTCTCGAAAGTGCTCAGAAGTAATGCAACCCAATTCTGTGAAGACACCCGGGTTTAAAGGCCGAAGCCCTGTACATACAAAATCTGATTGTGCCAAATCCATCCTGCATATTGAAGTGTAGGCATTGTTGACTATCCCAGCTACATCTCTTTGTGTGATTTTCATAGGCTGATACTTCCTCATCCAGACAACACATGCTTGATTCTAGGCTGCTTTGAAAGACCGCATTACTGTCCGATCCAAGGGTTGCATCTTATGTGTGGTGTGAAGTGGTAGGCTTATCATGTGAACGAAATGCTTTTTCGCAAACAGAATAACATCAAGATCCTCGTGGCTGCTGTGGCCATCAAGTATGAGAAGGACGGGTTCTTCTTTAGTGGGACGAGTTCTCTCAACAAACAGCTCCAATCACTTCAAGAATGCTTTAGCAGTGATCCAACCACTTTCTTCGGCAGTGAATATACTTCCCAAAGGCGCATCCTTTTCATGACTGCATCTACTCGCTGTTTACTAGGGAAAACAAAAATAGGAGGAACGAAAATATCACCAGCAGCATTTATGCACAGTAGTACTGTCACATTTCTCCCTCTCTCTCCCGATATGAGCTTGCTTACCTGCCTTCTCCCTTTTTGTGCGATCACCTTGACATCATTGTCATTAACAACAGAAATGCCGTTTTCATCACAGTTGTGTACCCTACTAGCGGAGAAATTGTACATATCAAGCAACTCTGAGTAGTTTTTAAAGAAGCGATCTACTTGATGTTTATTGAAACCTAATGCTCTCTGGAGGCTTATTGACTGAGGCCTTCTCAGATAAAGCTCAGGATGACGTACCATAAAGTCATAATAAAACTGCCTCCCGACAGCTTTGTGTTGTTTGTTAAACTGGTGAGGCATCTTTAGATGCTCAGCCAAATCGAAAGCCAATCTCGTAAATTCTCTCCTACTGAGTGGCATGAATCTGTCATCCTGATCCCGCATGTAAAAAACCAGCTGTTTTTCTATTTCATCATTAAAAGTCATTTGAAATCTGTCCATCTGAGGTGTCAGAATTACAGTTTTACCAGCCTCAACGGCTCTCAGTCGATCTTCTAGCGTAGTTTTTGGAACCAAAAACGTCATAGCTGCCTGTCGTTGTGACATTCTGTGTGAATGATCATCAGTCCATTTTCCTTTTTTCCTTCTCGCACTTTCATCCATTTATTCTGAAAAAGGGGAAAAAACGGAAATGAGACTTATTTTTCTTTGCAGCCTCGTTACACATTGGCCTGTATTGGACAATAGTTTGGTGGTCGGTACTGGGCGACATGTGGCCGGTACTGGACGACAGGTGGTCGGTATTGGACGACGGTTCGGTGGTCGGTACTGTACGACACACACTGGTAACAAAAATATCAACTGTTCACTGTTTACGCACGATATCGTAAACATTGTGGCATACATTTTTACCTAATAGACTATAGATTAAATAGAAACTACCATCAAATCAACAACTAACCTTAACAAAGAAGAAACAGGAACGTCAAAACTCGTAGCTCTCGTAACTCTGAACGAACAAACGTGTCGACAAAGAATAAAAGGTATGAAGATAATACACTCCCGCGAATGCCTGAAAAATACTGCTACCTAGCGTCACAAGCGAGAACTAGCCATGGTCGGTACTGTAAGACCTTCCCTTATACGCCACCATTTTTGTCTGATAAAAGTCGGATGGCTTCAGTTTCCATCAAACATTTGAAAATTGGAGCGGTTCTGAAATTCATTTTATGTTTGGCGGTCTCAGCCAATCAGACTCGTGCACAACAAAAATGGACGAATAACGAATAATTGCTGGAAACTAAGTAAGTTACGAAGATAATTAATTTATGCAGAAGCCGTCTGGGCATGAATGCTAGTTTAAGTGAATATTGCACACAATATTAGGAACTCAGAGGCATTTATTTCATTGTGCAGGAAACATATCTTAAAAATAGAATTTCAGTTTAGTAAAGAGACAAGAATAAATTACAATATTACTTACATTTCTTCCTGCAATGGACAGCATGGAAATACAAAAGCAATATCTCACTATGAAAATAGTTTTTAAATAATATTTCCAATTAGATTCTCCCAATAAAAAAAATTGATAGAGGGACACATTTTCAAAAACATTCAAGATTATTTGATAAAATTTGTTGGAAGGAAAAATTTGAAGGACGTATTTTGTCCTCAAAATTTATTGTCAAATATAGTTGAAGGCAAAAATTTGATAGTGTGACAGGGGCTTTATGGGCAGACGAGGCGCTGTTTAACCGCGAGGGCATCTTCAACAGCAATAGTGCGTCTTGCGTTTTATTTTATTTGTTTCATAACGATGCGTTTCCGACACCAGGTTCACTAGATCAAAACACTCGCCCTGACACCCCCTTGCATCCCACGAAATATCTGCACTCATTTCAAAATTACTCTGCATGCGTGACGCAAGAGAATTACACGCAAGGAATTAAGTGTCAACTATTGGCTGTTTACGGTAAAGTCAGCACCTTTGAAACCATGGTTACTTTTTCCTATCGGCATGTTTATACCATTCCAGCACTTGTTAATGTAAACACTGCCATGTGAGTAATAAACATGTCTACACCTACATTCCATCGAAACCAAAACCAAAAGTTCGAGGCTACAATTAGATTTATTTATTGGTTATTATGTTTTATGAGACTTCTTCAAAAGTACTCACTTTACCGTGAACAGTCGTGACCAAAAGTCAAACGTGACAAAAATACACCAGAACGCATATCTAAACAAGAATGACGGCAGTATAAACCGAAATACCTATATGTTCATGATTTTATTTTTTATTTATTTTGAGGGAGGGGGGGGGGGGCTGCGAAATATAACAAAGATGTGATGTAGTACGACTTTGGTCACATTATTTATCTTCGAAGGTCAAAATGTCACTTGACTAACAGCCAATAACGAGCGAGCAACGTGACCTCAGTATTAAATATATTCCCCATTAGCGCACTATAGTGGTACTGGTGGGGGTCGAGCTTTAGAGGATAAATGGGGTTGGGGGTGGTAGGGAGGGAGTAGTTATGGGGAGGGGCTGACTAAATAGCCAATGAAATATAGTGGTGGGGGTCGTAGAATCAGCTGTGGTCCATGTAGTAAAAAAAAACAGTTCCAGCATTCGCATGGATTGATTTCGGGAAACAATAGAAAAACCAAAATCAGGATGGCTGGACCGGGTTGAGTTGAAAGATTTGTGTGGCTCTTAACAACGAGATTTTGAGAGACGATGAGGGTGAAATGAAGGGAGAATGGAGCAGCGTCGGAATGTAAGGACGGGGGAAACGGGAGATCTCCGAGAAAACCTGCCGACCACCGGCATCGTCCGGCACAATTCCCACTTGCGAAAATCCGGAGTGACCCGGCCGGGGATTGAACCCGGTTCACCTTGGTGTGATGCGAGCAGTCTAACCGCTCAGCCACCGCGGCCCCTGGCAGGACCGGTTCTCGAACCCATGTCCCTCCCCCCCCCCCCCCGCCCGATGCGAACCTGAAGGTTTGCCATTGTACCACCTCGCTCGGTGCTGTGTTATGTATATATATATATATATATATATATATATATATATATATATATATATATATATATATAAACGAATAAACTGAAAAAACAACACTTACACTATCCTTACACTATACAACACCGACACAAACATCAAACACACGACGGACACATCACAAAACAAGACCGTCAGCCCCTCTGTCTCCGGAGAGGATAGCGGGGTGGGGCTTCAAGCGTGGAGGCAGAGGAATTTTAACTTTAAACATTTTAAAATTATAACGTAACTTTTTCTTTTAAACCTTAATAAAATAAATTTTAACCTCTGTTTTAACATTTAACTTGTTTTTAAATGTTATAACGTGATCAATTTTATGTTTCGACTACTTTACACATTTATTTTGAATTCAAGTAACTGAGAACAGTTATGGCCTTTGGATGGGTACTGGCGCCATTTTAATATGTTAGATTCTGTGTTATGTATAGTAGAGTAGTGTATGCATTGCGAGTGTTGCAGACTAACCAGCACCGCTATGGATCTCGCCAACGAAACGCCCCTCCAACAGGTAGAACGGAGGGAGGGGTCGAGTCAATAGTCGCTCGTCAGTACGAGGTAAGTCGCGCAGGAGCGTCCTTGCAACCGACATCGATATCCCATTAACAGCGACTATAACCAGAAGACAGGGGTAACGAGGCAAACAATTAGAGGAGGGGGGTGCGAAAATGGGAGGGGATTGCACATATTGTTCTGCTGACTGGACCTCCCGCTTGTTTGACGGTTCGGCACTACGACCCTGTAGTTTGAATGGACGTCCGCCCATCGGGGGGGTGTTGAAAGAGGAGGCTATGGCCTCCATGCGGTCGTAAGGCGGCTTTGCAAGGCTGTCCGGTAATGGATTAAATGCTTTGTCGCCATCGCCGCAGCGGGATCGTGGTTGGCCCGCGGTGTACAGCAGGGCGAGCGATTTGGGGAACGTGCCCGGCTGGTAAGGTTTGCCAACTGACCCGTTTGTATGGGATTTCCAGTATCCTGGGAGTGAGAGAGAGAGAGAGATGGGACGGGAGGTCATGTCCTGAATCTCAAACTTCTTCACATTAATACTACACACAGTGTCAGTAAATTACCACTCCCGCGATTACAGGTATTTATTTTTACTGTGATGCTCAAACCCAATGGACACACAGTTTGAATTGACGCTGACATGTGGGATTCATCCATCAACAAGTGCGTTCGTAGAAGTAGCGCTTGCCGAGATTTTCTTTCAGCGTGTGTCGGTGTCGTCTGTTTTAAAGCCGATTAATTTAGAAATTCTAATAACACTGAATTATAGCTATAGTTGCAACCAATATTTTGTTGTTTTAATTCAGAGGAAATGTTGGTTGATGTATAATACTAACTTTTGCACTTTTGTGGATAGTATTTAAAGGTGTTATTTTTATAACGATTTTTATTGATCACGTCACCGGGCTCAGATGTCATGCGGCCGAGTGGTCGGGGGTGCACTTAAATCTGGAAATGTTGGTAACCCTACCGGCTAGAAATGTCTGAACTACGGCCGTAGAAGACAGGTCTGGACACTTGCTTGAAAAGTTGACGCCCTTACTGACCTATTTAGTTCATGAACCCCGCCACAGAGCGCTGCTACTGAAGTAGTGCTGTTGACATGGGGAGGGGAATTACAATTTTTTTTCTATGGGAAAATGACGTTCATATCTCTATGGTGTTATCCCTATACCAGCAACGTTAACAACACTAGTTTGCTTGCAGCGCTCTGCGGTTACTACATGAACTAAATCAGTCAATAAGGGGGCCAATTCGCTAACATTTTTAGATAGGCGAGAGTCAAGACCTGTATTATACGGACGTGGCCTGAACACCAGGGCGTCCTGAACTCAGCGGATCACCACTGGTTGTTGCCACCGCCGCATGATTTGGCGACGTGATTGCTTTGTAATCAGTAACCTCAAAATCATTATAAGAAGTTGTACGATAAGAACATTGTCAAACATAATCCTGCGAGAACATTCGTGTATTGATCGCGGTTATAGTGAAACATGTATTTATTTATTTATTGTAAAATCAATTCGAAACTTACGATAATGTGTTTTGAGTAAAATTAACAGCGGATCAGAGAAGGCTGTCTTTCCACCGTTTACCGGTGATTAAAAGTTGCAGATGTGGAGTAACTGTGAACGAATAAGTCAAGCACAGTCCTCGGAACATGATTTTCTCTACAGCAGACTGTTGAACACGTGCCTAAGAAATGGTATAACATAATGTTAATTTTTTTACGATAGCATATTTCAGCTTAGTTTTTTTTCCTAGAATCGAAAGGTTTTCAAGAAACATAAGGCCAGCACTGTGATGAGACAAAGTCAGAAGAAATAATTAAAAATCACGAGAAAATTTTTGGAAATGTATGGTTAGCCTACTTTGGGGGGGGGGGGTAGGGGGCGAAGCTGACATTGATTTTAAATTAAAATAAATCCATTACCTTTTGCATATTTTCTAAAATTCTGTGGCGACTGAGTTAAACACGAGTCCGTTACTTACACTGATTATAACATATGACGAAAATTGCCACGGATAAACAAATTACAAATGGAGGATGTATACATAAAACCATATACTGTAAAATGGTTAAAATTACTGATAAAACTTACGTAGTAATTCATTTACAGGTCAACCTCAAAGAGTACGTATATGGTTATGAGAAACCCAGCAATCTAGGCTAAGCAAAAATATATCAGAAACGCCAAAAATGGAAGAAAATTAAGGATACTAAAATGCCAAAAAGACAACTATCACGATGTTTGACTCAGGACTAAATTTAAAAATGTACAAAAAACAGCACCAGTGCAGACGGGAAAAAAATCAAACGTAACACAACATGAGGGAAAAAACATGTAGCGGTAAATACAAGAAAACATTATTACGATCTCTTTCAGCAGTTATACAAGCAAAAACCTACAAAAGTTACAAAACAAAGGCGACAAGGCAAGGAAAAGTGAGACAAAAAACACAAACAAATATGAGAAAAAACAGGATAAAGAAGGAAGTAGTCATTCAAAAGAGACCCACTCCTGGCTAAATTCCTAGTCGCTAGAATCTCAGTCCATTATATATATGTGTATGTATATATATAAATATATAATGTTTAATGATGTTTATAGATGTTTAATGTTGTGCCATACACAAGTGCGTGTGTGTGTGTGTATGTGTGTGTATATATATATATATATATGTGTGTATATATATATATATATATATATATATATACACACACACACACACACACACGCACTTGTGTATGGCACAACATTAAACATCTATGACAATATCTGCGGGAACAACGTATTATTCTGTGATGCATATTGGGAAATAATTTAAAGAACACGAATGAATTAATGTGCATGCTTTCAAGACACAGCGTTATCTATAAATATTTTTGACATTTCCCGATTTGGTTAATTTAGTGTATCCGAAGTTTGCTATGTAAGTGACAATTCTAAACGAGTCTTGCTTCAAAATGACTCACTTGGCCTCCACGCAACGTACGTGCATAGCCAGCTTGACCGGGAATAAAATGACAGAAGTTAACACTAACGCATTTGTGATTTTTGAGTACTGTACTTTGAACTTTCCTTACCCGCAGTTCACGTGGAAGTCTTAAAAATCATGATTTGTTGAAAGAACTACGGGTGGTGGTGTCATTTGGACGTCCCGTTATCTACGCGCTGCGCAACATGCGACATGAAAGTTGATACGATTCCTCAGTCACACAGGTGAGCTACGTCATCACACTTGTCTTATGTTCTGTAAGCAATCTGGTATGAAGAATGCCAAACTTCTAATAAAAAAACACTGGTAGCCGACAGCAGTATTTCCGCATATACTGGTTTACAGACCTACGTGCCTATTAGGAATGTAAGTTTCCACTATTTCGCTGGTATTATTTACCGATATTTACAGAAACATATGATCCTTTCAAAACCATGCCTAAGATATCTTCATATAGAAACTAGAATAAGACGCTACTCATTGCTACATAAGTTAGTGTTACTTGTTTTGTACAGACGAGGTCACGAATTTGCACATTCTTTCCTGGATTTTCACTTACTTTCCTAAAAAGTCCACAGTTTCACTTCGATGATGCACGAATAAAATGAGACGGCCCATAGCAGTGTTAATATTCCATGTAGCAGGAGTACTCAAAATGAGAAGAAGAAATTCCTAAGCAGGGCTTTCAAAAAGTGTTAATTCACCCGCGAACAGCCTATATTGTCCTGACCTGTGAGTCATAACAGGACAAGGATACACGTCAGCACACGCATTTCTGTGGTAGATATGGAATCAGCAGCGTTAAGTTTAATTCTTCTCAGGTTAGGAACAAAACGAGATTACTTGTGAGAGACTTTGGCATAGGGAAAATTGTAGTCGCTAGGTGCGCAGTGTTCCAAAAGGTGAATAATAAGAGAGAAAGATCTTACTTAGTTACGAAGTACTGCCAGTGTCCTGTTTCTAACGTAGAAAATACAGAAAATCTGGCACCTTGCCGAAACTAGCGCTTACCTAGTGGCAAAAATTTTCGCTTTGTCGAATTTTTAATATTTATCTTCCAAGCCTTGAGTACAAGTAGGCTATTAACGGTAAAGTGAGCACTTCTGAATGCCCTCTCATTTGGAATAATAGTCAATAAATATATTTTATCTTATCCTTAGACGTTAACTTCCGAGTGTGTTTATTAGTTACATGGCGATGTTTATTTTAAAAGGTGGTTAAATGATAAGAAATGGCTGAAAGGAATAAGTAACTAGGGCTTCAAAAGTGCTCACTTTACTGTGAACAGCATATAGTAACCTTAGCGACGTTAAACGTCGAAGCAGCGAGGCGACAGTTTTCGACGTGTGAACCAGCGAGGTGGATGACCTGTCCAGCATATGCGACGGGATGATCGCGACCAACCAATACACAGCATCGTCGATACTCCCCTTCCCTTTCGACTTAATCCTCGCCGGTGTGCGATGAACCGCGGGGCTGCAACACACGGAGGGCGATTACACGTTCGTCGAACTAACCGTTATTCAAGGGGAGTAGAGAGGACACACGAAGGGAGGTACCCGAACATGCACCGACCCTGCGGTCGCACGTCCGCGCCCCAGTGGACCGACAGTTCGGCCAGAGTAGTATAGTACACAGAGGCGAAATGGCGTGCGGGGTTCTTTTGACGTGGAGCATGCTTCCTCTCCGATCGGCTGCGCGAGGCTCTGGGAACGTGCCTTGTGTCGGATTGGCTACTGCATGCTCCGAAAAATTCCCTATAGTCCATTCATGGTTACTTCCAATTTTCTGAAGCTCTGCGAAACCTACACTTCCAGGATATTCCTCCGCCTTGTGCAAACAAAGCTTGACCTAGTCTAAAAAATTACACCAAACGGTCAACGCACCGCATTCGTGCGCACGTTTGAAATTAACCTTAGAAAAAAGTAACTTCCCCTGGCTGCATATATTTAATGGGTGCACCGAGTGACATTCACCCAGCAAAGTTGGTAACGATGAATGGAAAGTAGTTCCATATCTTAAAGTCGAATAAAAAGAGTTAGGTAACCATTTGTGACAACTTAAAAATTATTTCCTTCACTTACTGTTTTATTAATACTTCGAAATATAAAAATGAGCAGATTTTTAAAATATTTACTTTCCTAATAATTTCTGAGTTTCACTTGACCGACGGATGAATAAAGTAATGAGGTCCATGGTATTGTTAATTTTACATATGGCATATGGTTCAGAGGTGACGGACTATTTATGTGCAGAACTCTTCCAGAGGGTTCATCAATAACACACATCAAATTCCTCTGATCTGTTGATAACGTCCATTGCAAATTCTCCAAAATATTCGCTGTCTCTTTATGAGATAAAATAGTTCATATGTTTAGCTCTTCTTCTATTTGCAGTTTTCTACGTCACATATGTGACAATGTCTTCAACTCTACAGATCGGACAAAGAAGAGAGTCTACTAAGTTAAAACCACGTAACTTGGCTTTAAAGTTTCCGTGTCCTGTTATTATCAGACTAAAATAATATTCAGTTGTAATCTAAATGGCGACGATATCTTTCCTTAATATCTGGAAGGATGCTATAAGTGACCTTCCCTTCTCCTACCTACCCCATCTCTCCTGCCAGATTTATAACGATGCTTCTCTATTCTCCTTCTTTCTTGCCGAAGATGCTGACCTGCCATTCGTTTCTTCCAGCAGTGAGCCTCTTTCTTCTGCTAAGATATCCAGTGGAATTGCCCCTACAATTACTTACTGGGTCTCATACATAAGTAGACATAGGCGATGGCGGTTCCTTTACTATGGACGTACCTATTACCTGATTGGCTGCGCAAGAATTTAGAATGAGGCCTTGTGTCTGCAACATATTCTATATTAGCTGGGCTGCCTGCGGAGTTTTAGATTATTATTTTCGCGGCGAAATTGCTTTTTGTGCAGAATTCCTTGCTTGATGTTCTATAGTGTGAACTGATTTCCGAGAATTTTATAGTACTTAATTCTGTAATTTTTTTCTGGTTTTTCGACCATATTCCTTAGGACTCAAATACGGGGTCTTCATTTAACTATGATTTGCGGAGGAAAAAAAAAAAAAGCAGCAGCAGCAAGGAGCACTGACCAATCGTACAGTTATTCACAGATTTCAAATCCCTGCTGTGTAGTTAATTCATGCATTCATATTTTTGCTTACTGCGTTATTTATATTGGACTGACATCCTATTTCGCTTAGTAAAATTATTGAGCCTTCAGGACGTCAATTATTCGGTTAATGTCAATGGATTTATTTTACAGTGTGTATTACACACTTTATTTTAAACCATACGTACCTACTTAAGTTACTAAGGTTTTTATGAGAAGAGCGCAAAATACACTCTAAGAAATTATTTGTAAATTTACTATATCAGTGTATACGTACGGTGACAAAGCGCGAATGGTAAAATATGTTCCCATACATGCATGGTAACGTTCTTAGAGTTGCTCACGAGTCAAGTGCGTAGGGAAGTCCCCTACTTCGTATAGTAGCAATGCTAAATATGGCCATATTTTCAACCTGTACATATTCTGTATAGGTTAAAAACTCCCATTACAGTTTAGGAAGTATACCAGCAATTTTTTTTGCAGTGTATCTGTGCCTCCACAGACACACTGTGCTCGCCGCTTTTTTATTAAGTGGGATTTCTTTTTGATTCCACGTGTACTCAGCGAGATATCTTGTGGCAGCATAATGGTGTGTGGTGTGTTTAAAGACTAGCTGTTATGCGGGTATTTTTTTCCTTCAAATTAGGTGAAATATGCAAACCTATCTAGTTAATAAGTGTGGTTCAGGAAATCGATAGAGTCAAATTTTGACATTCAGGGTGGACTGAACGTACGTTTCACCTCCAATTTAAAACCGAAGTTCACAAAAACATTTCCTCTTGAGCACAATGGAAGTTTTTACTACCCAATGCAATGTGGATGAATTGGACCATTTTTCATATGACAAGTGTAGTCGTGTGTTTTGTGAGTGACGAGATTTGGACGGCTCGTAACATTGAGGTATTAAGAGCCAATGAGGGTGATTGAGGTGAGTATGGAGCAACACCAGAACGAAAGGGCGGGGGAAACGGAAGATCCCCGAGAAAACCCGCCGACCAACAGCATCGTCCGGCACGATTCCCAGATGCGAAAATCCGGAGTGACCCGGCCGGGGAATGAACCCATATATCCTCGGTGGGAGGCGAGCAGACTAACTGCTCAGCCACGGTGGCCCATCGTGCGTTTTCTTTGCCTCTGAAACGATTACATTTTGAATGGTAGGCTTGGCGTGTACTAACGTCCTTTCTACGCTCACCAAGCAAGCTCCGTGTCTGGAGGCGAGGTCTAGTTCGATAACCACGTCTGAGAGGGTTTGTGGGTCTCATGAATGAATGAAATCGGCGCTGGCGGGTCGGCTACAGATACTCCCCAGCACGGCGGCATTCACGTTCGCGTCCGCCGTGAATCATGAATCAGTGCGGTTTGTGGGTGTGACCAGATTGGAGGATTAATAATAGATAACACGTGTATTCCTAGAATAACACGTTGTTCGCGTACGTACGTATGTAACCGTAAGATGGTTTCAAACCAATGAACAAGTCACTGTAAAATACCTAGTTCTCGTGTGCTAGACGAATAAATGGTCTAAGGAACGCAATCAATAGGTATCAGTTATAACTGATTATATTGCAATTGTTTCAAGTTGTACTGCCAAGTACTAAAACTAAGTAATTATAATAGAAACGTTAACGAATACGACCAAATTTTGGGTAGTGGCTATTTAAATGTAGAAACAAGACGGCTTCTTCGAGTGACAAGTTATAAAAAACTGGGCAGTAAGAAATGTTATTCTCAGGCATTCACTCCATACATAATGGCAACGAGCCGACACGTTTACGCTGTAACAATAACTGGTACACGCAAGATACATAATCGGCAATTTTCCCCGATTATATAACTCTTCGGACAGATTTTTTAGACCACTGTTTAAAACACACAAGGCGCAAAATTTTTGTTACAAACACAGGCCACATACAATATTCACACAATATTCACAAGAATATTCGTTCATTCCTCATGCAGAACGGGTTATAGTAGAAAAAATGGGGTTGGAATTAGAAATTTAGCACAAAAATCAGGCTCACCGAATCATGCTTAGACACGCCGAGATGCGCAAATTGTGCCGTTGACCTTCTTGGAACACAGCCCATTTGCCACGGAGTATATTCTGGAGCACAGAATGGAGGTGATCGTCCTTGCTGCTAAGGTATTGCGGTATTGTGATTTCCCTACACTGCACTACGTGTTATTTCAGTCTACTCCAAGGCATATCACCCCACACTGTAACAGAGCATCAGCGAAAATTTTCTGTGGGCCTTTCTACAGAGTTTTTTTTGTAAGACGTCCGGTGGTCTAAGTTAATGTAAAGTGCAGCGCTTCGAACGCGCGTTGTGGAAAACGCGTGTCCAACGCAACGCTGTTTTGTAAGAAACACGGGCGTTAAAGCTGCGGCGTGTTAGCGTCACCTGCCATGACTTAGAGCTAGTTGCAAATGTCATGACTTTAAGCGAGTAACATTTGCAACCTGCATCTACATTATGAAGCTTGGAATATTTATATAAAAAAATACGAGCTGCTCAGAGCCCCACGTGAAAAATTTTGTCAGTATAAAACTGTTAGGTGAATATAACGATACTTTGATACGGATACAGCCAACTGAAGTCAATTTAAAATGTGAGTACTTTTAAAATAACAAAAATAATATTGAAAAAAAATAGTGTACTGCATGGCCTTTGGCCGTTTTCGACTGCAAATAAGAGTAAAAAAATTGCCATTAAAAGCACTGTCGCTAAATCATTTGTTATATTCCTTCTCATTTACGTAGTTTTTTTATTTCTAACTACACAATAATCTTGATACCATAAAATAATTGGCTATTTTTGCACATCAGAAATTAGGAGTTCGACATCCATTGCCAGCTAGAATGCGCTACTGTACTGAATGTGAACTACAGGGCCACCGAGAAGATTTTAGGGGCCTGGGGTGAAGCTATTTTTGGGGCCCCCCATTTAATGCGACACTGCGTACTTCAAATATTACTTAGGTACGTGTTTTATTCTACTATACCGATAGAAAACATTTTGCTTAGAAACAGGTTTACCTTTTGCTATCAAGCTAATAAACAAATATGTTTGATTAGAAAAATATTTCCCTGTTATCACTCAAATATTGTGAAAAACTATATCTAATACAATAAGTTTCCTGTTTTAAACAACGTCGCTACACTGTACTTACCTGCCTGATGCACTTCATAATTGTATTGTATTCTAAATCATATACATTATCTTATGAGTAGGTTTCGCATCGTTACGTGGAAATGTCAGTAAATTATACGGGGAAAACATTCGTAATTTTGATGGCTATGGGGGGCCTTTTGGTATCGGAGGCCTAGAGCAAACCGCCCCATCCGCCCACCCCCGTCACTTGCGGGGGGTCCTGGGGTGAGCGACAGCAATTCTCGAAACGTATCGTTGCTCCTTGTTTCCGTGACGCCCGAGTGTCCTGCCACACTTTGAACAACGCATTCGTACACTGTTAAAAATTTCCGTATATTTGCGGAATGTTTTACGGAAATGTAAAGTGCATATACGGAAAGGCAAACCGTAATGACGAAAAACGGAGTTAAGTCCTTAAATACAAAATACGGAAAGTCTCTGTATTCCTTTTGGCTTCGAGTTACGGGGACGAAAAATGCCGATTCTACACGAAGCTTTCTTCACCACTGTAACAAGACAATTATCGTTTCCGCGGTAGTTAAGGTTATCCACGTAACTATGACCTATTCTTTTAAACATTAGAAAATAGCATCAGACGTCTGTAACATTTGGCAACACTAAAAACACACTAAATTTAATAGAAAATGAATTTTCGCTTTTGTCTTTTGAATACAAATATCGAAGTTATGCCACAATTTTCATGTGAGAGTTGTAGGCGAATGGGTAGCCTACCTCCATAGCTCAGGGGCAGGGCCCCGAGTTCGGGGCCCGGTGCTCCCCGACGCGGCAGATTTTCAGTTCGCTTGTCGCACTGGGAATCTGTCAGCAAGACAGCCTCACTAGAGCTTCGTCAATATCGAATGTCACGACAATGTCAAAAAAAGAACTTGTTAGAGTCATGGGCTGGTAATCTTTGACTCGGGTTGAAACCTCGCTTAAGTACGAAGTATTTTAACTTTTTAATATCATTTTGTACATACGTACATACGTCTTAAATCCGAAAATTTCAAACTTTTTTTAATAAGTTGTAACAATCTGGACCGTTTTGATGAAAATTTTTATAAAAAAAGTTATTACAATACCTGACGTCATCACATGTACAGTTACCACAATTCGACCTATCGATTGCGTGTGAATATGTATATACTATGAGCTAAGTTGAATATAGAAGCTATGTTGAATAGAAACTTAAATTTGCACAATGTATAGTTTTTATCTACACTTCAAAACCCTTCACACACTAATTACATCTGAATGTAATATTTCAATTAGCACGCGATTTATTTTAACACAATAACAACACAAAGTTACGAAATTCTCCTGAATCTGATCGCAGCGCCACTATCGGGACAAACTGGAAGTAAAATGAAATATTTTTGGATATTTGACACCGCGATCGCAGCGCTGTCTGCCGGATACAATGTAAAACATTCCAATATCAACAATAACTTATAAATAAAAAATTTATTAAAAAAATATTTTGTAGTGGACCGAATTGTGAATCTAAACCATTCTCGAATCCACTTGAACACACACAAAAAATTTCATCAAAATCGGTCCAGCCGTTTAGGAGGAGTTCAGTGACATACACACGCACAGAAGAATTATATATATATATATATATATATATATATATATATATTATATATATATATATATATATATATATATATATATATATATATATATAAAGATAGAACACCTATATAACGAAAACTAAAAGACATTTTCATTATCTCTTTTTTTTAAACGGAAAGTACAGAAAACTAACTTGGAAATTAACGGAGAGGTTCCGTGAAATTTACGGAAAGTCCGTTTCTGAAAATGAATATGTCCGTAATTTTACGGACAGTTTAAGAACACATCTGGACAAATTTTTACCACCACTTTCCCGTAAAATAAAGGATTTTTTTTTTTTTAAACAGCGTATGCAGTTCACTGTGCCAGGCAACGAGCGTGTGACGCGCGTTGTAGAACTATGGGAAATATTTTCTTTTAGGCCGTGCGTGTAACGCTCGTGCAGCGCGCGTTTGTTGGGCGTTGTACAACGTCCGTGTGTCTGCG